>BSBN01000194.1:15967500-16464895 GCA_027924645.1 Cunninghamia lanceolata
CCAGGCTCAGTTACATATGAGAGTGCAGGCTGGGGATGGACAGGATGATGGTGCACTGGCTAGGGTGATAGGGGAGAGATATGCAGGCAGACAGAGTGAGCAAATGATGAGATTAGAGTGAGATACAGTTGTACAGTAGGTGCAGGTGATGAGAGCTGAGAGAGATGGTCTGCAGGTAGAGAGAGATATGGCTATGCAGCAGCTACAGGGGATGACTAGTGAGCGAGATAGAGTAGTGACTGCACTAGGGATGGATGGAGCTACGATGTACTTGGCTACACAGTTGACACAGGTATAGGTAGAGCTATGAAGAGTATAGGGTGAGGCTAAGTACTATAGAGGCTTATACTATGGGGTTGTGCCAATAGAACAGAGGTAGCCTAGCTTCAGGAGCAGGTCAGGGGCTTCAGGTTCATGGAGGTCAGGTGGATCTTGATCAGTAGCCTCAGTGATGGGGCCACCGAGAGCTAGGGGGCCAGGTGCAGGACCTAGTGGTGGTGGTCAGGGTGAGGGAGCTGCCAGTAGTCACTAGGGCTACCTTGTGTATATTGTATCACGATGAGGCCTAGAGCCGATTATACATACATTCTTTTATAGCTCAGCTTGTATATGTAAACACTTGTATATTGACACATGTATATATATATATGATGGAGTATTGTTGATCTATATGATGTTGTAGTGGATGCACTGTGGGTATTATGATGGTTATACATGTATTTGTATTTTCACGGATTATGTATGGATGTTTATGCAAATGATATAGATGGAAATGGTATGATAATGCAAATATGTAAATGGTTAGGATATGGATGAACTTATGCATATAGATAGATGGTAATGAATTGATATATGATGGACTTATGCATGTCTAACACACTTGTTTTGCAGGATACGAGATGTGGATGAAGGACAATGGAAATGCTTGATCTTGGTTGAAGACTATATAGGCGAATAACGTGATGAATAGATTGGATGATAGGCAGCATTTTAAGTAATTGCTCAAAATGAAAAAGAAATGCAATCCTTATATTTAATATGGCATATGGATGTTATGCACCAGGGTATAGAAGACCAAGGTGTCAAAATATCCAATGCGCAATTAGCATGTTACAATCTTGTCTGAATGCATGAGGTCAAGATGTTGAGCCAACATGCACAAGATATAAATAACAGCTAGTGTTGTGAGATGGACTTTGATGCTACAAGCAATGGTTTGAGCTTATCTCCACTACACATAGTGATAGCTTGTTGGTTATATGTATGGAGCTAGTCTTGACATAGAATAGTCTCAAGTGCATAAGAGACTGGTTAGCTTCTCAGATGCTAGAGATATTGATATGTAAGATGCTAATCCCAACACGTACAAGATACCAATATGCATAGGAAGAGAATAAGATCATCCCGCAAACACGGCATATGAAAGCAATATGACCATGCCCCATTCCTTACTTCATCGCAACATACCAAGATATAGATAGATCAAGGAAGTCTTGATTAGGCATAGAAAAGGGACAAAAGATAAAACAAAAGATATTGTCATCACATTCTCTTGCCAAATTAGGTGCTCTTAGATGGATTTAAGTTGGCGCCTTGTTGAGAGGAAAGCTACATCCTGTTGAAGGCTTAAGATGTTGATAAAATGCCATAGCAAATGTTGGCTTAAGGCATGCGGACAAATAGCTTCTGGCTTATTCTTGATTGGTTAAAGTGCTTGAGCTTTCAATATACACATAGTTTGCTTCCTTCTTGAGCTGATCAAAGAGAAGAAGATGGAAGATGAGAGAAGACGGAGAAGATGGGGTGGATCATCAGTGCTTGAGTACTGGAAACTTCCTTCATATTCCAGACTGCCTACATACCTTGTATCCACAGGATCAAAGTACATTTATGATGAAGATGAGACATGATGAATATGTAGTTCTGGGTTTTATTGATGACATATGTGATGAAAGATAGAAGAATGTGTGATGAAAGATTGGAGGATGATTAGAAGAAAGATGAAAGATGGATGATGAAAAGAAGGGGCTATCGTCTTAGCCTGAATCAAAGTGCTTCCTTCGCATCTCAGATTGCCTACATACCCTATATCCACAGGATCAAGGCTTTAATGATAGAGCTGGGATGTAGTTCTTTCTTATTACGATGGGTGATGTTGAAAGACTGATGTGATTTCTTGAATGTTTGCATTGGTGCTGTCTTACGATTTTTGGATGTTAGATGAGCGCGAACTAATTGCAAAGATATGAAGCCTGATTACAACTTATTTTTCCATATTTGTTGTTGGATGAACGCTATGGTTGAAGTTGAAAGTTTGCTATGTTGTGAGCTAAAGTGTTTGATGTGTTATGAGCTAGAGATAGTGGTATCCACTTCCAAATAAGACTCAACAAATGCCCCCGGTGTGGGATGAGGTTTATTATGAATGAGCGATGATAAGGACAGCGTGTGGTCAAGATGCTAGGGTGCCAAAAGATATAGTTATCGCGACAATGTCTCAAGTATGATAGCTAGAATTGATAGAGATAAAGATGGAAAGGCTATTTATTGCGATGATATGTGGATTATGATATGGACTATGTAGGATAGGATAGAGAAATATGGTAGGAAGAGTGATGATCAAACAAATCAAGTAGACGATGGAAGTTCGTCACTACACATAGCGCCTGTTGTCAAGTTTTCACTATGGTACTTATCCATGGTGCCTGTTTACCAGGTTTTCACCAGAGGATGGATTATTTATCTTAGACTATTTTTTTTTGTTATCCAAATTGCCACAAAGTGGTTTTCACTGTTGGATGGATTTTTTTTTTGGGATAGCTGAGATTCAAGGATAAAACTTCTTGAGATGAACATTGTTGACTGGTTCATCCAAGGGAATGCCTTTAGGTGTTGAGAGAGTGTATGCACCTGATCCATAATCTATTGTGATGATGAAAGGACCAAGCCAATTTGGTTCAAACTTGCCCTGTTTCTCACGGTGTTGCTAATTCTTTTGATTTTCTTTAAGGACAAGATCTCCAACTTGAAATTAGCATTCTCTAATTTTTTTGTTGTAGCTGCAACGTAGATGGTTTTGATAAACTTGAAGATGGTTGAGTGCTGTAAGACGCCATTCACCTAGAAGCTCAAGATCATGGAGTCTAGATACCCGATATTCTTCCTCTGAGATAGCATGTTGTAAGGATACTCGCAGTGAGGGGATCTCAACTTCAATAGGTAAAATAGCTTCCGTGCCATACACAAGAGCATAAGGTGTGGCTCCAGTGGGAGTTCTGATACTTGTTCTATATGCCCATAATGCAGGAATGAGTTGTAGATGCCAATCCCGACCAACTTCATTGACCATCTTTTTAAGAATTTTGATGATTGTTTTATTAGAAGCTTCAGCTTGGCCATTGCTCTGAGGATGGTAAGGGGTAGAGAACCAATGTTGGAAATGGAACTTGTTGCAAAAATCTCTGACCTCTTGATTCTTGAAGGGATGACCATTATCTGTGTCAATAGCTTGAGGAACTCCATAACGACAAATGATATAGTGTAGAATAAACTTGGATATTTGCTTCCCTACAATATAAGTCATTGGTATGGCTTCCACCCACTTTGTGAAATATTAAGTGGCGGTGATAATGAACTTATGACCATTTGATGAAGTGGGATGGATTTTACCTATGAGATCAAGTCCCCACTGCAAAAAAGGTCATGGAGTAATGATAGGCTAAAGCTCATGTGTTGGTGCATGTATTAAATCTCCATGTTTCTGACATTGTAGGCAACTCTTTGCAAATTGTTGTGCATCTTTTTCCATGGTTGGCCAATAGTATCCTGCTCGTAGAAGTTTCTTAAAAAGGCCAGGGCCAGCAGAATGCGAGCCGCAGACACCTTCATGTACATCATGTAAGGCCACTTTTGCTTCCTCAGAATCAAGACACCTAAGAAAGATACCATCGAGACTCTGGCGATAAAGGGTATCTCCAAAAATAGTGTAACGACAGGCTCGGTGGATAAAGGTTTTACATTGGTTGTTAGATAGTTGAAGTGGAAAAGTTTGATTACGAAGATACTCATATAAATCCTCGTACCACGGTGAATTGGGACCAACAATGTCACATATAAGCTCAGACTGTGGAACTTCAAATGCTGGAATCAAAAGTTGTTCGACCAAAAACTCACATTAATGTGTATTAGATGGCATGTCTAGGAGAGACCCAATCATAGCCATGGCATCTGCTGCTCTGTTCTGTAGTCTTGAAATTTGTTCAAAAGTGATATTGTAAAAATACTTTTTAAAATCATCAACCATTAGCTTGTATGGAAGAAGTTTCTCATCTTTTGTTTGATATTCATCTGAGACCTATTTGATAACCAGTTGAGAATCACCAAAGACTTGTAACTGTTTGATAGTCCATTGAACTGTCGTGCGCAATCATGTGATTAAATCTTCATACTCTGCTATGTTATTGGTACATGGAAATGCAATTCTGTATGATTTGGGTATACAATCTCCTTGAGGGGTAACAAACAAGATGCCTATTCCTGATCCGTGTTGTGTGTATGATCCATCAAAATATAGTTGCCATCGTGTTGGAGAAGTTAAATTGAACAATCCTTCATCAGGGGATTTTGGATACATTAGATGAATGTCTATAATGGGTGTTGTAGGTAATTGATCAGTGATGACTTGTCCTTTGATGGCTTTTCGACCCACATATTGTATGTCAAATTCATTTAAGATCGTGACCCATTTTGCTAATTTTCCCGTGAGAATTACTTTACAAAGAAGATATTTGAGTGGATCAACATTAGATATGAGCTTGGTTGTTTGGTTCAGCATATAGTGTTGCAACTTTTGGGAAGCAAACAGTAATGGTAAACATACTTTTTCCATAGATGAATAATTGAGTTCATATCCCACAAGAGTTCTGCTGATGTAATAGATGGCTTGTTCTTTTCCTGAATCATCATGTTGAGCTAGAAGGGTACCCAATGCTGCTGTTGTTGATGATATGTAAAGCAATAATGGGCGGTCAAGCACAGGAGGTGTTGCCAAATATTCCTTTATTTTGTCAAAATCTTGTTGACACTTTTCATCCCACTTAAAAGGTTCACCCTTATGAAGAAGATGCTAAAAAGGATGACATGTATCTACTAGTTGTGAGATAAATATGTGGATGGACTGTAACCTGCCTTGTAAACTGCAGAGTTGCTTGAGATTTGTTGGCGAAGGCATTTCCATAATAGATTTTACTTTAGCTGGGTCTACTTCTATCCCTCGTCGAGACACAATGTATCCCAATAGTTTTCCAGATGTTACACCAAATACACATTTCTTTGGGTTCAGTCTGACTTGATACTTTTCTAATCAATCAAAGATTTGTGCTAATACCTGTAGATGTCCTTCTCTTATTTTAGATTTTCCCAGGATGTCATCAACATAGTCTTCCATGATAGTATGAAAAAGGTCATGAAAAATTACTGTCATAGCTCGTTGATAAGTAGCTCCAGCGTTCTTGAGACCAAAAGGCATTACAACCCAGCAATATGTGCCCCATGGACAAATAAAAGATGTTTTATCTTGATCTTCCTCTGCTATTGTGATTTGATTATACCCTGAAAATCCATCCATCAAAGATAGCATTTCATGTCTGGTTGTAAGATCTACAATGTTGTCTATGCTTGGTAATGGAAAGTCATCCTTAGGACATGCTTCGTTAAGATCTCTAAAGTCTGAACAACAACAAACTTGTCCATCAGGTTTGCTACAGGTACCAAATTTGAAATCCATTCTGGATAATCAATAGGCTTTATGAACTTTGTTTCTAACAATTTGTGAATCTCTGCCTTAACCAATAAAGCTACCTATGGATGCATTTTGCGCAATTTTTGTTTGACAGGTTTTGCATTAGGAGATACTTCTAGATGATGTACCACAAGTGATGGATCTAGACCCGGCATGTCAGCATAAGTCCATGCAAAATTTATAGCTCTTCTCAGAAAAAATGTTGTGAAGTTTCTTCTTTCTTGCTCTAATATTGATGCTGCTAAAAAAGTGATCTTTGGATTCTGCTCTGCACCCAAGTTCATGTCTTGTGATTGTTCAACTAGCATTGTTAATTTCTCATGATAATTAGTGGCAACTAGAAGATCAAATCCCCCATCCTCAGGTGCCTCAAAGAGGTTTTCACCTTTGGATACATCCTTTATTTTTACTTTTTCACGGTCAAAAGGCACCTTTCAGTTTTCACCTAGTGACCTATTTTGTTTGATTTTGTTTATTTCACTTTTGCGACTAAAGGATTTGATACTTCTGCCAAAATATGCTAGTTTAGTTAAGTCCATCATGAAACCTACTTTGTGATCACCCAATGGAATGCCTTATCGCAAGCCCATAAATTATGCAATAACTTCATCATTTTCAAATGTATCTAATATCGGTGCCCCCTGTAGGTCCCAATCGACGAGGTCAGGATATACGAGGGAAAGGTTAATGGAGGAAGTGTTATGGCTAGAGGAGGCTGTGAAGATCATGAAGATGGAGTGTTCTTGGAAAAGGTTGGTAATATGAAAAGGGGGGTCATCAATAGTATCTGCATTAGAAGTCTCTCCTATCGAGGAAGGTCTAGTGTCAGTATCAGAAATACACTTAATGTCCTTGAGTCGCAGTACCTCTGGTTGATAACCAAGGCCTTGCTTATTAAACTTCTTAGACACAATAATGGGTTCAATAGGTCCTTGTTCCTGTGATCCCAATCCACTATGTCCTTTATAGCCCATGTTCTTTATGATGCGGAACCCATTGTTGTATCTCTCTACTTCTAGTTGGACTTGGTCATTTTCATCAAAGAATATCCAAGAATCTATATCATCAATGTCTTCATCATCTAGGAATCCACCTTTAAGGAATACTGTAGGTGGATCTTTGATAACAATAGGGGCTGAAGTTGTTTTGGATGTGGAAGGTTTACCATAGGATTTAGGGGATAATGGAAGGGTGCCTACACAACAAGAGTCTTGCAGTGTGTATTCACCAGGGCCATGTTCGGTGTACTTGATATGGAGGTTGGAAGCGGCTTTGCTAGATGACAGCTTGAGTAGATCAAAGGGGTCTACATAGGATGAAGACGGATATGCCTCGGTGTTGATAGGAATGTGGTTCGGACTCTGATATTTAGCTTGGAAAGCACAACAAAATTCAAATGGATTGGGATCAGCTTGGATAGTAACCTCAACACCGTTGTGTGGAAATTTAAGACATTGATGGTATGTGGAAGGAACTGCCTTGAGGGCATGTATCCATGGACGACCAAGGATGATGTTATAAGGAAGGTCAATATCAAGAACCTGACAACGGGTTTCTATAGTGATTGGCCCAACTTGGATAGGCAAGAAAACAATGCCTTCAGTATCTCGCTCAGCATCATCATAAGCTCTGATAGTAATAACCTTAGAAGTATCAACATCCTTCTCAAAATATCCCAATTATTATATCAATTTTAAAGAACATATATTAAGACCAGCTCCACCATCTACCAAGATGTGTTTGATACGGTGTTGTTTAACAAACACTTCAATGTGGAGGGCTTCATTGTGGGAAGGATGGATGGAGGGCTGAAGATCTTTTTCAGAAAAGGTTAAATGACAAGGGGCTGCAATGCTAACGACCATAGATTGGAATTGTGTGATATCAATATCATTGGGTACCAAGGATTCTTGTAAAGCTTTGTCAAGGATAGCTTTGTGAGCAGGAGATATGTGAAGCAACTCAAGAATGGATATGTGCACGGGTGTTTTGCCAAGGTGATCCAAGATATTATAGTTAGAGAATGATCGAGGAGGATGAACGGGTACTCCTTGAGTAGTGACGCGACCTCTTCGAGTGGTGACAGCGCAGTTAAGTGCTTTGCCTTGGATAGTAATGGTAGAAATGCGAGCATGGTCAATGCGGCCAATGGTAGACGATTCATAGTTGTATTGAATGGCATTCCGAGCATGAGGGTTACTTGTTTTGTCATGAGATGGAAGTGGATTCTTAAAAGTCTCTAGATCATAGCTCGATGTTGATTGTTGTGCAGGTTGAGTGGTTGAAGGTGTAACTTTGATTAAACCTTGATCGATGCAATCTTGGATGACATGTTTCAAGTGCATACAACCATTTGTTTTGTGTCCTTTAACTCTATGGAAATTGCAATACTCATTTTCTTTGTACCAAGGAGCTTTGAAAAGTGGTTCACCATTAGGTGGTGCATCTGGTAAGATAATATCGCTCGCTTGGAGAAGCTTTCGAAAGATAACTTCCATAGGTTCTGCTAATGGTGTAAATTGTCGACGCGGATTGGAAGTTTGTCGTTGTCGTGTTTGTTGAAAAGGTTGTGTTGTTGTAGAAGCAGCTTGGATGTTGATGGGAGCTTTCATAGTTTGGATGTTCTTTACATCCACAACACCGTCATTGACAACATTTTTATTTTTGTTCCAAAAGCGAGACTTATCATTGGAGTTTTGAGGATAGCCTTTGTTATCGCGAAAGATCTTGATAGTTTCTTTAGCAATTAAAGCTCGTTCAATTATGGTTCCTTTGGAAACAAGTTCATCAAAGGTGCTAGCACTTTGCAATTGTAATTGGAATGATAGTTCGGGATGAAGATTTTGAACAAAGATATCAAGTTGTTGTTTCTCAGGAATTTCCCATGATAATTTGCTAGCCATATTACACCATCGTTGAGTAAATGAAGAAAAGGCTTCACCATTGCACTGTTTATTGTTGACAAGGTCATTCATGTTTATCTCATGGTCAATGATAAAAGCAAAGTATGATCGAAACTTATTGGCTAACTCTAAAAAAGACTTAATTCCCAGAGGTAAATGAGAGAACCATTCAAGAGCTTGTCTTGCTAAGCTTCGAGGAAATAGTCTCAAAAGATATGTATCATCATAAGCAACATCAAGACATGCCACAAAGAATGCTCTAAGATGGTCTTCCGAATTTCCTTCCTTTGTACTTGTCAAATTGTGGAATTTCAAAGTGTGGCGAAAAAGGTGTCATATGAAGAGACTTGTCAAATGGATAAGCGCATATGTTTTCTAAAGAAAATGTCTTCTTGCCTTGTCCTACTGCTTGGTTGATCATTTGTTGAACATCTGCTGAAGATAATTGCTGTTATTGCAAAGGGGGTGAAACATGGTATGATGTATATTGAGGTTGTTGTTGTGGGATATACGGAGCCATGACTATTTGTTGAGGTTGCGTACTCACAATGTATCTCAAAGGATTGGGATGTGACACATATGTGGTTGAGGATTGTTGTCCTTGAGGCATAAGCGATGGTTGGGTATATTGTGATGAATGGGCACCAAGATTTTGCATCATATGTGAAGTCGAAGATGGATTGACTCTAGTTAATGGTCGGGAAGTTGGAGTTGGATTCGTGACATGGTAAGTGATGGAAGGATTGGTAGATGCAAAAGAAGGATGGACACTTGGGTTTATATTTTGGACAACATGAGGATTGGTATGTGTCATGTGTTGGGTGATAATAGCCAAGCCTTGGGTAGCATAAGAGGGATTGATGGTGTGTGAAGGATTGGAAGAGTATGACGGAATGGATGTAAGTTGCTCAACATAAGTGACTGTAGAGCTAGGATTGGCTTGAGAAATGGTAGGAGGGTCACTCATATCAATAAGACTAACATTGGGATTTATGGTGTAGTGGAAGGATTAGTAGAGATGGTGGAAAGCATATTAGCAGTTGGTATATGGGATATGGTATTCATATGGGATATGGCAGATTTTGATGGTTGTGAGGCTTGGACTATTGGTGTTGTTGGGATAGTTTGGGAAGCTTGCACACTATGGGATATGGGATGGCTTGTGATGGGTGGAGCATTTGCGCTTGGGCCACATGGACAGCTTGTGTTACTTGAAGCATGGAAATAGTCATGGTAGGAGGAGGAGTATGTTGAGGAACATGGAAAGGTGGAATGTTCAGATTTTGTGACATGAGAGGGAGCACATTGGTTGGCATTATCAAAGGTTCTAGAGTGTGCTCCGAGCATGGTAGATCAAATGAAGTAACGATAGGAAATGAAAGAGATATGGTGGAAGATAGAGCTTGTGATATGGTGGGAGATGATGTGAATATAGTGGATGGTCCCTTTGCAACAATAGCGGGAGTGTTTGGATCATTCTCTCTAATAGCAAATATGTCAAAATCTCTTGGTAATTTAGCGCCCATGCGAGCAAGTTGCAAGAAGTAGTGATTAGGCTTAGATAAAACAAGTCTCTCAACTTGATCCCACACATGGGTGTCCTGAAATTCTAATAAGTCTTCTTGGGATTGTTCTTTAAAAGTCTCGAAAGATGTTTGAGTTTGCACTTGTTGTGAAGATGACTCTCCAACGATATACCCATGAGGCGTAAACATATGAGGAGGCATACCAGTCATGAATTGAGTTGCGTCCTTAAGAGGTGTTGATCTAAGTTGTTTCATCTCAGCTTGCAATTTGGCTTCCATTTCAGCTCTTATTGACTCCTAGTTTGAGGCATGACGTTGATGTTGAAAACTAAAGTTTAGCTTGTCAAAGTTTTGAGACCCAAAAGATGATGGTTTGCTAATTGGTTGGTTGGTTGCTTTGTTGGTTTGCTTTGGTTGATGTTTTGTTTTGCTTGGTTAGTTGATTTATTGTTGGCTGGTTTTCCCTAGAGAATAGCTCACACAATCAAGGGAAAAGTTGTTTGCTAAAAGTTGCTATGTTGCTGATGTTTACTAAAGCTAAAGATGATGTTTTGCTGATGGCTCAAAACGATTGGTTTGATGTTTGGTTTGCTGGTTTGGGATCTCAAAAAGATGAAAAGCTCATGAAATGTGATTGAATGGTAAGTTCAAAATAGGAGACAAAGTCCAGGTATCTGCTAATGATCAGAAAAAGGTCTGAAAGCTAATGCTAAAACAAAGCAAGATGGATTTGTGGCTAATTCAACTGAGTCACTAAGATTTGTTGGTATTAGACCACAGGTGACAAGTGATAGCTCATATGTGACTCAGAAAATGCTAAAGACGACTGATAATAGCTCAAATGTAGACTGGTTTAGATTCTGTCAGCAGGTTACAGTGTTAACCAGAGGTGATCCGATTGTTCACAGGTGATAACTATTGGCTCAAAAGTGATTTACTATTGATTGGAAGTGATTCAAGTTAGACTAAAGGCGACAGACTATTGTTTAAAAGTGACCTGATTCAAATAAGAGGCGACTGACTGTCAGTTAAAAGTGACTCTGTTTATGCAAAAAGTGATTAACTATTGTTCAAAATGATTTAGTTCAGGCAAAAAGTGACTAACTACGGTTTAAAAGCGATTCTGTTCTCTGTATGCAGGCAATTTAGGCTTAAAAGTGACTGTGTCTGTTAGAAAAGATGTCTGATTTGTGATTTTTTGACAAGAAAACAGTAATTGCAATCACTCGCACTCACAACAATCACAAACTTGTACAACCTAGGCTAGGAAAGGATTGTATTTGTTGAATCCCCTAGCCATACTTATTCAAAGCAGATAGCTTCAGGATCTTGGTAGCATCGGCTCCCCTCCACGGCACACACTTCTCACGCATACCAAGATCTAGATTTCCTGTAAGGCCTGTCCCTCACCAAACCTTAGGATTGTCCCTGTTATCTCTTCTAAGAATCACGTGAATCAGGGCAGCTTCAAAGGTCCCACCTTTTGCGTCAACAAATAGAGGGTTTCTGGCTACTACACAAAGTTGCTAATAAGGGCATCTGTTCAGGTGGCTATACATGCGGCAACGCTACTCTTCGTTGTGGAGTCTCCAAGCCTTCAAGGGTTATGCCTTGGAGGGTTTTGGGGGAGGTTGGATGTCAGTATAACGCAACAACACCAGTTGTTTGTGGCTTTTGACACAAACAATTTTCTTATATAGCGGTTAAGAAGGACTTGGCTTTATCTCGTTACCGCTTGGGTTGTATCCCTTCTCACACCGAGAAGACATGCCCTCTAAAGATAATAACAAGTTCTCATACACCCAAGATCCATTTGATAGGCAAGGGGAGAGGATACTTTTGTTATTAAATTTGGGTTACAATCAATCACATGCAAGCAATCAAAAAAGATAAATCAAGCACGAAGCAAGCAATGATTCATTTTAAGCACAAAGCCCAAATGTTTCTAATTTAGTGAAAAACCACAAGTCTTGGACCGATTGAAGCTACAACAGATATGTTAGTAGTTTGATAACCTCCTTTTCTTAGACAAATCGATAAGATGCTACACAAATACCCAATTAGTAGCTAAGAAAACAAACTGCAAATTATAGACTGCAAGCAATACAGTTTACCAGAGGCGATTCACTATTTGTCAAAGGCGATCTCTATTCTGTCACAGGCGAAATCTTGCAGATCATAAGCGATGCCAAAAATGCCAAATGCAAATTGTTCAGGCTCAAAGGCGATGCGAAAAAGCATGAAGCGGTTGATTTCGGCTCATAAGCGACTTGGATCTGCAAAATAAATAGTATGCAACAAAAAACTCTAGTTCTGCAATAAGCGACACGATTAGCTAAAATCAATCACTATCGGATCAAAGGTGATTCAATTAAAAGCAAAAGTGACCACTGTTAGAATAAAATTGATGCAGAATAATCAAAAAGCAATCACTGTTAGTATAAAACCAATCCAGAAAATGCTATAGGCGGCAGATTTCAGCGCAGAAGCGACGCGAATATGTAGACAGTGATGGGGGTTTTTGCTCAAAAGTGACTGGAACTTGCCATAAGCACTTGGAAAATCTAATCTTCATAAAAACAACTTCAAACAACAAAGTTAATCAAGGACGTGGGTCCCACTAGGCGTGCCAAAATGTATATCAAAAAATTCATTTGTAAATGGAAATGATCAAACAATGAAATGCATAACCTAAACCCAAATCATTCAATACCTCAAAGATGCAAGATGAATTGTTTGATTGATTTGATATGTTGGTTACTCACAATTCGGCAGCATAACATTTGCATAGGATTGAGATGATAGATGGAAGATAATAATGGATGATAGATGCAAAGGCTCTAAAGATGTTTTAGCAGCATAAGGATAGTCCAACTCAATGCCTCCTACAAATGGCTTATGAGGGGGTTGATTTATAGGAAAGGCTTGGTTAAAATGGATGGTTGAGATTAAAAAGCTAATTGATTGATGTGGACGGCTAAGATTGATTAGTTATTCCCACTCTTCAAGGGAGTTGTAGTCATGTGACAAGTGTACAAAGGAAGATAGGGCTCATATGTGACCATGTACACAAATACTAAAATTAGGTCCCATTAGTTGTACATGTGAAGGATTTTAAATGAAAGTTGTACTACAACACATGATTTAATTGAGAGGTGGACAAGGTCGAAATGTGGTGAGAGGTGAGGACTTAATTCAAATAAAATATTTGAATTAGTTGTGGCATGAGTTGGAAAATTAATTAAATAAATAAGATTTATTTAATTAATTGGGAAGATGATTAGGATAGGATTGGGATATGATATGGAAATTAATTAAATAAATAAAATTTATTTAATTAATTAGAAATTGGGATTATGAACGTGAAATTAATTAAATAAATAAAATTTATTTAATTAATTGTCTTAATGGGATAAGTGGGATGGATTAAGAGTGGGATTAGGAAAAAATGTTATAAGATGTCTAAGTGATGTTTTTGACTAGGTGTTGCAAGACATGAACAAATTTGGGACAATTTTGGGTGTCTACATTTTTCCCCTCTTTGAGATGATGTTTGAGATGATGAAATTTGTGTCGAGTAATATCATTTCAAAGAAGATAAGGTTTGGATAGAGGAAAATGGATAGGGTGATAGAAAGATACGATGATGATGCCCCCTCGAGAGGATAGGCAGGTTGGACAAACACAGGTAGGCTCTCGAAATGAAATGGATTGGTTAAGAAAGATAGATAAGGGAATGGATAGAAGAAATGGATGATGTGTTATGCTGCAATGAAGGCGAGCAACCATGATGTTTGATATAGCACTAGACGTTATGCACCAAGGTATAAGGACCAAGGTGACGATGTGTCTTGTGCCCCAGCGTAATACAACCTTGTCTGGATACAAGTTATGAATATTAGCTGGATTGATACTGATATGATGCAAATGCAAGATAAAATGATAACACACACAAGCAAGCATGCACAAATGATTCAAAAACAAACAAGGTATTGCCCCTGTCAAGCTATAAACCAATGATTAATTCTTTGATTGTGATAGTTGAGAGTGTTGTCATTGTGGGGAGAGCTATATCCCTAGATCAACACAAGGTTGTTTGCTAAGTTGGTTGGCTGATTAGTTGATTGATTTGGCTTACAACAAGGCTAGGATCAAGACCATGGATTACATTTGGATAACTTGGCTTGATTGATTAACTTGATTGGTATGGATTAAGGATGGGCTTGCAAATGGATCATTGTTTGGAATGATTTGAGGATGATTGGATTTTATTTGATGGATTGATTTTGATGATTGGATTGGAAGAAGTTGTCTATTAATGATGTAGAAGATAGATAACAAAAGAAATGATGAGAGGAGAAAGAGGAAAAAAATTTTGTGCTTGAATCTGGGCACTTCCTTCGTACTCCAGACTGCCTACATACCCTGTATCCACAGGATCAAGGCACTTAACGATGGAAATGAGATGTAGTTCTGATTTGTGTTTTATTAGATGATGAAAATGGATTGAATTGATCAAATTATGGATTGATAAAATGTTGATAATGAGATGATATGTGGTGGATTGAGCTACTTTGATTTGCTGAAGTGATTGGATTTGTTCCAATTGGAGTTGATGTGATTGATTTGATTTGCTTTGGTGTTGATGTTGATGATTGATAGGATTTGTTTTGATGGTTGGCTTGATGTTCTTTGGTTGTGATGTTTGCTATTGTTGGGTTGATTGTTTTGATGATTGGATTGTTTTGAGTGATGATAGTGATGGTGTGATGATTAGAGTGTCCACTCAATCTAAGCATAAGCAAGTGTTCTCAGTGTGCTCAAAGGATGTAAAATGAACAAGGTATTGCCCTTGTCAAGTCATAAACCAATGATTAATTATTTGATTGATAATGATAGTGTTGTCATTGTGGGGAAAACTATATCCCTAGATCAACACAAGGATGTGGGAACGCTATATCCCATTGATGATGATTAATGATGATTGATTGGGCTCATGACAAGATTAGGATCAAAACCTGTTGATTTGATTGGATAATGTTCCTTGTTTGATTAGCTTGCTTGATATGGATTATTGTAACTTGGATTTAAGATCATTGCTTAGATTGATTTGATTGATATGATTGGAAGAAGTGATTGATTGAAATGGATGAATGAATGTTATTGATAGGAAGAATTGATTGAATGATGATGATTTGATTTTGATTGAATGTTAATGGAGTGGATTGATTTGGATGATGTGATTGGTTTTATTGCTTGAATTTTTCGTTGGATATTTGATTCTTTGGATTTTTTGACATATTTTGATTTTTTTGGATTTTTGGGGAATATTTTGATTTTTTTGGGATTTTTGGGGAATATTTTGATTTTTTTGGATTTTTGGGGAATATTTTGATTTTTTTGGGATTTTTGGGGAATATTTTGATTTTTTGGGGATTTTTGGGGAATATTTTGATTTTTTGGGGATTTTTGGGAATATTTTAATTTTTTTGGGATTTTTGGGGAATATTTTGATTTTTTGGGGATTTTTGGGGAATATTTTGATTTTTTTGGAGTTTTTTTGAAATGTTTTGGAAAACGCTAATGGATTTACAATTGGGTAGCCTTTGTGCTTGATACCAATGACAAGGGAAGACCAAGTCTAGGTGCAAGGATGGATGAATGGGATTGGATGGATAAAAGGATGGATGATAGTAAATGGGATGGAAGGCTCATGATAAATGGGTGGATAAAAAGGAGGATAGGACATATAAGGGATGGATGCATGCCTCATGATAAACGGATAGGTAGGCTATAGTGGAAAGCTCATGATAAACAGACGGGGATAAGCTATAAGATGGAAAGCTCATGATAAGGATACGCCATAGTGGATGGATCATAAGGGAGCTAGGATGTGATCTCCAAAGGCTATGTTGCATAGGAAGAATAACTTGCCCCATTCTAGGTGGTAATGCTTAGGATTTTTACATGACAAAGTTCATTACCAAGAGATGACATGATTGGATTTTACATGGCACTTATGATGATAGAATGACATGATGGATTGGTTTAAATGGGATGGATAAATGGTCAATGGATAGCACTTGGTTTGGAAAGAAGGTATGTCAAGAAATATCCAAACATGTTTCAACATTTTGCCCCTATGTCTTCATCAAAATCAAAAGGTGGAAGGATGGGTAAATGGGTTCAGTGGAATAGGCATGTTTATGTAATGGATAAGGATGGTAGGATGTAGCATGATATAATGGAAAATGATAAGTTGAAAATGATAAGATGGATGAGACCATGTGCCCCCAAGTGTGAGTGACATAGAAGATCAACCTACACATGATGCCTGTTTGCCAGGTTTTCATCATGGTACTTATCCAAGGCGCCTGTTTACCAGGTTTTCACCGTTGGACGAAGGGATTTCTCTTTACTTTCTCTTTTTTTTTCTTTTTTTCTTTTTTGCTTTGATGGGATAGAAATTACACATGGCACCTGTTTGCCAGGTTTTCACCATGGTAATGAATAGGAGGGACTCAAGTGTCTAGTGCTATAAAAGGTGATAGTTCCACTAGAGATGAATGTCGCATGGACCATGTCATTATGCTCATAGATGTTGATAATGGATTGCATGAAAGGGAGATGGATTAGGTGGATAGTGGATGATGAAAGGTTTGTGTAGGGATGGATGAAAGGTAGGCTAATGGATTATGAAAGGTTCATGCAAGGATAGATGGATGGGGATAGTGGATTATGATGTGGATTATGTCGGACTTAGGATGAAAGCTTTATGTAAAAGCATGGACCATAGGAAGGTGATGGGGAAGATATGTAGGATAATGGATGAAGGATGGGGAGATGGAGGCATGTGGGAATGTTTTGGAATGGAAGGGAACCATGACCAACGGTTACACACACCGTGCTAAACATTGAAGCTTTTGATTGGAAGGTGGTGTAGGAAGCAATGGAGATGTTTACTTAAGAGATGGTTGATGGAGTGATTTAGGAACCCACATAGATTTGGTATTTTTAGTTCTTTTGTTTTGCTTGTGGGATTTTTGGAATATTTGAAACTTTTGAATGGAAGTGGATTTGTGGATGGAGGCGGATGGTTGGGATTCTTGAGATGTAGAGGAGGATGACTCATTAGACTTGCTTGATTTTTGCTTAGGGACCCAAACCATTTTAGTTTTGACCTTTTCTTGTGAAGATTTGGGCTTGGGTAGTGGTTTGGATAGCTTTGTAAATATACTTTGCATTGATTTTTCATGTTTGTACCCTAAGGCATGAGGGTCCTTAGGATTTTTGGTAGAACTTTTGGCTTTGCAAGTAAAGGCATCCAAATTTTTATTTTGGAATCCCATGGGGTGGGTGGAGTAGATGGAATGATTGGAAGCTTTATGCTTAGGTGATGTCTGCTTTTGTTGGCCATGATTAGGGATGTAAGGATACTTATGAATGATAGGTATGTTAGGTGTTGGAAGCAACGGTGGCAAGGTGGATGGAGGGATATTTAGAGTTGGAAGTAATGGTGGTAAATTTGAAGGTGGAAGGTGTATGGTCACATGCTTTTGATATTTGTAGGTTGATGGAGGTGGAATGGCAACATATGTTTTAGGTATATGATAGGATTCATGATGGAAAGTGGACTTAGAATGTATGGAGGAATTACCAACATCTTTAGAATGTTTACCTTGGGGTGTATATCCAAGGCCATATGAGCGTGGAGGAACTTTGACATGGATTGGCTCCAAATTACCTTGTTCATGAAGACCTGAGCCTTTGCCTTGGTAGTTCATGTTTTGGAGGATGCAATTGACTATGGGACTAGATGTGTTTTGGGAACTAGACTTGAGTTCTTTATTGGATGGAGAAGATGAATTGGAGGACAAAGGTTGTTGTTCTCCTAAGGAAGAACATTCATGGATGAATGTGGATAAACCAATTGGATATGGTGGTGGACCTAAAATGGGATCTATGGTAGATGGGGATGGAGGATCATTAGGATCTTGATTATGTTCATTTAGATCCAAGCTATTTGTTTGATCTTCTATGTTGTCTTGGGGGACATGTGTCTCATCATGACAAGTGGATGTTTTCTCATTATGGATAGGGCTAGATGGAGGATGAATAGGACCAATTTGGATATCTTGGTCATGGATGGTTATGGGAGTGGGGATAGGTGGAGTGATGATCTCTTGATCATGGAATGCATAAAGTTTGGTTAAGAGGATCATCATCATTTTCATGGTCATAGATAGAACCTTTATCATAAATGTGAGCATAAATAGGATTAAGTGGGTGGTAAAAGGGATAAATTTTCTCATGAATAGGGTCATGGTGATGGCTAATAGCTTGAGGGCAAACCATATGTAGGTCATGGATAGGTGGAACTTAGAAGTGCTTTGATATTTCCACATGTTTAAAATTATGCTCTTGACATACCTCTTGACTTTGGATGAAAGTAGAAGGTTCTTGAGTGGACTTGATAGGCTCTTGATGGTTATCGACATGAGGGCATGATGGCTCTTGACTTAGGCTTGTGGTTGGAGACTCTTGAATAGACTTGTTGGCTTGTAGGTCACATGATGGGCTCAAAGGGCTAGGTATGTTAATGGAAGGCTCTTGAAGAGCCTCAAGCATATACGAACCACATTATGAGATTATAGGGTTGGACATGACCTTTGGAAGTTCATTGGTAGGCTCATGAATGGGTGTTTGACATGGGGGTGGTTTATTCCTAGCTAGTAGCCAATGAATCACATCCTTTGCAAGTGTATGGGTGGATGGGAAATATAATGGATGTGCAATAATAGTAGATGATGTTGTAGGCTTAAGACTAGGATTAGGTTGGGGGCTAATTGGATTGGGTGGATTAGGATTTGGATTGGATGAAGGGATAATCTTACCACAATTTATGAGGTTTGTGATCAATCTCTTAAGTTTGACACAATTGGTTGTTGTATGGCCCTTATACCTATGGTATGCACAATAATGGTTTTCATTATACCAAGGGGGTTTAAAGATTGGTTCAAAAGGTTCTATCAGTGGTAGCTCAATCAAATTTGCTTGAACCAATTGTTGTACGGTTATGTCCAAGGGATCTTGCGGTGGAGGATTGGTAGAACATGGGGATGAAGGTGTTGAAGGTTGGTGGACCAATGGACTAGGGGTAGGATCATATGGTTGTGTTATGATAGGGCTAGTAGGTTCATGTGTTGGCATGTGATTGGATGATGAAGGCCACTCATAGGATGCAATAGCTAGATTGGCATCTCCCTTGTCAAAGGTAATTAAGTCTTTTTGTATTAGGCTTGCATGGTTTATATACAAAGGGCCACTTGGAGTTGTATATGCTTCTTGTTGCAAAGGTGGACTTGGGATCACTTGTACTTGTTGGGGAGGCCATTGATAGTCTTGGTAGCTAGGTGTAATGGTAGGATATGTAGACAAAATATCTCGAGGTGGACCCAAAGTTGAGGGCATTTGATCTTGTTGGCAAGGTTGACTTGTGCTCACTTGATTTATATATAAAGGGCCATTGGGACATGGATGTTGTTCTTGTAATATCACTTGATTGCTTTGTGGATGGGCTTGGTAGTGTATTGGAATGGTGGCATGAGGGATTGGATAAGCTTGAGGTGGATGTTCATAGGTTGATGTGGCATTGACTTGGTGGATAGGTGGATTAGGTTGATAGGAAGTGGATGGATATGACATGTGGTTATGAGGTGGATTAGGTTGGTATGGAGTGGCTAAGGATTGATGTACTTGTCGAGCTTGACTAGTGGCTAAAAGGTGTTGGACTTGGGCTATGAAGTATTGCAGTTGAGGTGATTGGCTTGCGTGGGGTTGAGCTCTTTGGATGAAGAATTGTAATGTTTCAATGGAGTCTTGGTTTAGGGGTTGTGATCCTTGATAAAGATTTTGGAGGAATCTTTGGAATTTGATTTCTGGGTCCTCTGGTGTAAACATGTTGTCACCCAAGTGTTTGTCTTAAGTCCTTTTAGCAAGTACTCATTTAGGGATTTTGATAATGATGTGGATTGTTTGAATGAAAGTGATTGGATTTAGATGTTGTTGGAGGAATGTGTAGGATGACTTGTCTTTATGTGTTTTGGTGTTTAGAGCTTGATGTGGCAATATTCAAACAAATGATTATGCATATACACACATGAATCACTCACACAAGACACACAAGCAAGTTGTTAGTTTGGAAGAATGTGATGATGGTTAAGCAAGCACATGAAGACAATTAAACAAGTCCTAGTCAAGGCAAGGCCACTATCACAAGGAGGTTCTAGTGAAAATCTGACGGACCGGCACCCCACGAGCATCTAGCAAGCCACTTAAGACTTTTACTAACCCTACTAGGAGTTTTAATATACACAAAGGTACACCTCCTTTCAAGTTAGCACTATATGGTGAGTGCTAATACTGGTTAGACTTGGCTTTTGCCTTATCCTCTGATTTTTATAGCGGACCAGATGAAAGTACCACTTGAGATCGTTCCCTTGGGGTGAGTACCGCTTTTCCCACCAAGGCAGGCCTCTCTAAGGCCAAACAAAAGAAATACAAGTAAATGTTTTTGATCTCCAAGTTCGTGTTAGGATGTGAGGAGAGAGCATACACATTTACTTGGTCACACTTGCATGGGGTTCATTAACCTTAGAAATTCAATGTGTGGAAGACAATGCAAGCACTTGTTCGTTTTAAAGCCCAAATCTAAATGTGATGAAAGATAATGGTTCGTTTTAGCCCAATTTCAATGGTTTGATTGCAAACAAGTTGTTCATTTTATGCCCAAAATCTAAATGTGTGATCAAACAAGATTGGAAGATAAGAGATGAAATGATTGCACCTAGTTAATTTGTTGTCCAAATCTACTGTAGATGATAATGCCAATGCTGCTCCAGCTCCTTAGATGCCCCTGATAAAACCTACTCCACTGTGTAGTTCATCCTCTTAGCTTTCCAACGAGTCCTTGTTTGCACGATTTGGCCTCTATATGTGAAAGTTATGATAGAAACACCAAAATGCACAATGACAACAACCAAAGTGAGTTACAGTTACCAGATGCGACCAACTGTTGATTATAAGCGATCTGAATTTATCTGTAGGTGATACATTATAGCTCAGATGCGACCCGGATAAGACCAGATGCAAGCGGCTATAGCTTAAAAATGAAGCATAAAAGCCAAAATTGAATGATTGGAGCTCAAAAGAGACCACAAATTGCAAAAAGTAGGTATAAACGAAAAAGCCCTAATTTGCAGGAAGTGACTCAGAGATCTAAAAGCGATTATGTTCGGCTTAAAAGTGACTCAGAAAATGGTAGAGGCGATCACTACGTGCTTAGAAGCGATGCAGAAATGGATGGAAGCAGCAGGTAATAGCTCATATGCGATTAAGAAAAGGCCAAAAGCGATGAATAATAGCCCAAAAGCGATCTGGAAAGTTTCAGGCGATAGAATGTAAATGTTAACCATAAGCGACCAAGTTTACCAGAGGCGATCAGTTTTTGATCAAAAGCGAGCTGAATTTTACCAAAAGCTAAATACTGTTATTCAAAAGCGATGCAAATTTTTACCAAAAGCGATCAATTTTTGATCAAAAGTGAACTAAATTACAAAAGGCGACTGGTTTTTTATCAAGAGCGAGCTGAATTACCAGAGGTGAATTTCTGCAGACTAGTTGTTTTCTTCGCCAAATGCTCTATTTTTCATGAAATCTAGGCAAATTTGTACTCAAAATTTATGGAAATGACCCTCCGGACGCAATGGTGAGGTTATATTTGAGATAAGAGATCATATACATGCATTTTTATCCAAATATTAACAAACTAGGGTTAGAAAAATGCAAATTTTTGCTTCAAAAGCTTGAAAAATGAAAGATTGATGCTCCAAGAGATCTAAACTTTATAAAAACAACTCAAACAAGAGAGGTTAATCAAGGACGTGAGTCCCACCGGGCGTGCCAAAATGTGATAGGTAAAAACTTAGGTTAATAAGATCAAGCATAGCCATGAAAACTTAACCCTACCATCATCAAAGAATCTAATCCAAATGAAATCAAAAGCATGCAATTCAAGCACAATATCACCTAGATTGTATGATTCCTTGTTTATGATGTGGATTGCTTCTTCAACAATGAACAATTATAAAGATAAAAGTTGCCATGATGGATGGATGAAAATAATAAAAGCTCAATGGATGCTATGGATGCTCAAATGCTCAATATGCTTAAGATGATAATGTAGACGCTATATGAATGCTGGATAGATGTAGTATGGAATGAGAGGGTGTTTATATATAACTCAACCAAAATCAATCAACGATGGAGATTCGGTGGCTATGTGAATGGCTAAGATGGAAAGATAGACATAGGTGAATGTGAAGATGACAAGTGGCAGGAAGATAGGGCTCATGTGTGTTTGTGTACATAAAAAGTACTACATGTGAAAGATATTAAATAAAAGGATGTAGTACCACTTATCTTTTTAAATGAAAGAGGCACACATGTTGGCTCATGAGATAAATGATAAGATAAATTAATTAAATAAATAAAATTTATTTAATTAATTGGAAAGTGGGTTTATGAAAGGAATCTTTAATTAAATAAATAAGATTTATTTAATTAAAAATAGATAGAATGAAGATAATTAAATAATTGAAGATTGTTTAATTATAGTTTAGAATAAATAGCTAATGAATTAATTAAATAAATATAAATTTATTTAATTAATAGAAGAAAAAGATGTGTTAAGGATATTGCTCAAGTGTGTTAGACAAATGCAGATGATGTGATAATGTGATGTTTGAATGCTAATGATAATGAGTCAATTTTGGGTGTCTACATTTTGCCCCTCTTTGATACAATGTTCGATAGAGCATTGTGTCAAAGTGTTGGCAAGAGACACTGTGTGGCTTCATTGGTGTTGTCATTGATGGCAACAAAGACCATTCCACACATCCGCAAGACATAGTGTATCTTTACTAGAAGTCAAATTGAAGGATACTTGGGTCCGGTAAGCAAGAACAGAGCAGGCAACAAGGTCTGACAGACAGGTCTGGATCTCTTAGAGGAAGTATCTCGGTATTATACAAATTTGGAAAAGTCAAGAGGAGTACCTTGGCTGATAGATTCCAGGGATTGAGCCTCCGGTCATGGAACAGTGAAGAGGCATGAGTACTTGAGTATTGGGTTCTGGTTTGGCAGAGTAGACAGAGGAAGAACTGACCGACAGAGCATCAGAATTATTTTGGATATATTGATGGTGATCAAGGTTCTTAAGGTATCATTCATGATTGGCCGACATGTTAGATGACTTCTATAAGAATCTCCTTGATACGCATCACTTGATAAGTAAGGATTCAGCTGACAGATCAGAATTTGGATAAATATGGACTATTCCGGATGCTGACTAGAAAGTGGATGAAATCCTTGATGCAGATATATATACCAGATTGATTTTGGTAAGAAGGTGTGTGTTGTGTGTTGTGGTGTGCGAAGAAAAGCATAAGGACAGTGCGAAAGCAATAAGACAGGTTCGGTATGTGATAGGTCAACAGCACCAAAGGAAAGGAAGGATGAAGTGTAGTAGATCAGTGTATTGAGCCTAACCGGAACTAAACATTAGCATATGTGGATGCTTCTTATCAGTTCAAGGATCTTGTTATTCTTCTCACAACTTGTAGACAGTGAGTCTCTTGTAGGCAGTGAGCCTCTTGTGAACAGTGTGCTCGGGCAGTAATCCCTAATTGGCAAGTGCCATTTTGTTTTTCTATTCTTCTAACAGAGAATACAATCTTTCGGTTAATCACCCCGTGGTTTTCTCCCTTAACAGGGTTTCCACGTCAAAAATATTGTGTCATGTATTTCCATTTCATGGTTATGTTTGCTTATTTGAATTGATGCTGCATTAATTATTAAGAAAGTTTAGAAAGCTGAAATAATTTAGATAACTGATTCATCCCCCCTCTCAGTTATCAACAATTGGTATCAGAGCTAAGTTCCTCCATAAGGAGCCTAACAGCTTGAGGAAGATCTGGGAACTAAAATGGACGTGTATGGTATGAGGGAGCAACTTCAGTCTGCCCTAGATGATCTTGAGCAATCAAACTCTGAAGTCAATGAATTGAAGGAAAGACTCAAACAGGCTGATGATTTCATAAATGAACTAAAAGGGAAACTGAGTATCTCTATGAAGAAGAGAAAAGATCTACTTCAACAATTGGCAAGTCAAAGTGAAGACAATGGTACAAATGAAGATCTGAAGGAGAAAACCAACTTATGTGAAAAGTTATCAAAAGAGGTCATTATTGTAAGACATGAAATGGAATTAGGAGTTATGAAATTCACCCAAGAAATTGAAGAGAAAAGAAAAACTGAAGATGATCTAAGACAATCCCTCAAGGAGAAGTCAGAAGACTGCCACAAAATGGATAGAATAATCAGGCATCTAGAATCTAATCTTGAAGATGCTAGAGATAATGAAGAAAAACTTGAGGATCAAATTGACACTCTTAAAAGGGATCTTCAAACAGCAAATGAATACAAAGAGAAATTCAAGATAAGTTCTACTCAACTTGAAGTTCTTCTTGAAAGCCAAAAGAGGGTAGATGACAAGCGTGGCTTGGGATATGAGAAAGGTGAAAGCTCTGGATCCGGTCAGAAGAATTTTGGATCAGGAAATCGTAGGAACAGGTCTAGAAGACCTCTGGTAAGGCAACCTAATGCTCAAAGATATCCATCCTTCAATGGATACTGCCACAACTGCAATAACTTTGGTCATAAAGCTAATCAGTGCAGAAAGAGAATGAACCAGACAAATACATCCTTCTCCAGACAGTGTTTTAACTGCAAAACCTATGGTCACAAATCTCATGAATGCAGTAATATGCAAATGAACAATTCATTCAATGGTAGATGCTTTGCATGCAATAGAATGGGACATATGGCTAATCAATGCAGATCAAGAGGATATCAATCAAATATGCAAAGAAATGTTTCTTGCCACAATTGTAATAGATCTGATCATATTACGAAATTATGTAGAAGCAAGAATCAGGACAAAAGGGGTCCGGTTCATTATAATCAGAATCAAGACAAAGGAAAAGGAATAGTAAATGCGGATGAAGTTAAAAGTGAGATGAACAAGATTTGGGTGAAGAGAAGTACAGAGAATGTAGGGGATGGATCCACACCAGAATCTGGTGCTGATATTCCTTCCAGAAATTAAAAAGTGAGCTCTGGCTCAGGGGGAGACACAAGGAAAAACATTTTCCCCTAGCTAGTTAATTGATGCCTGAAATTGGCACATGGGAAGATGCGGAATAAAAGGTTTCTTAGAGAAACATCTAAAGAAATCTTGGTAAAGATATGAAAGATCCGCAGGAAGATTTGAAGAGTCTAATCTTCCAAGATTGATCCAGTTTAACAATCATCTGATAAAATAGGATTATCACAGTTAAATCTGGTATGATTCAAATTCAAGGCATTTTGTTCTATGGATAGATCAAGTGGTTGGGGAAAGTAAGATAATTTGTTATTATCCACCAAGAGTAACTTTAAGTGTATCTTAGTGATCCAGAAAATTCTCTCAGGACAAGGAGAACAAAGCAATCAGAATACCCTAAGTTGCGCATTTATTGCAATGTGGAATTAGGGTTTGCTCAGAGATAAAAGGGTTTATTTGATCATCATTTACACATTTGCACTCGAGAAGAAGGGAAAAAGAGCTCTGCAAACAAATTGTCTCAAGTCTCTCAAAGATCAATCACATAAGACAATTCTTCCAACAATCAGATCCAGATCATCCCGTGAAACCTAGAAGCGTAAAAAGATATTTTTCATTCTTGATCAAACTTTCTCTAAATCTTTAAGATGTCTACTCCGAATGTTGTAAAGATCTCTGATAGACCTCGCCCCAAATTTAAGAAACATCCCTACAAATCTCTAGAAGTGGATCCCTTAGGGGCATTTTCAAGCATTTCGCATGGGGTTTTGCATGTAGAAGACGTTAGGGTTTACATTCATGCAAACATTGAAGACTTTGGTGAATCCAAGCTGATGGACATCTACCACAAGGAACTGATAGATGATTTATTTGAACTAAAACCTCAGTATAAGACCATCCGGGAAAAACATTTCAGTCAGTACATCCATTTCCCCTATTTTGAAGAAGATGAGTGGGTCCGGTATGTGTTGAGCAGAGTGCATGATAACTTCTTATGGTTGAATAAACCATTCAAGATCACCAAGGATGCAATTAAGGTGGTAACTGGTTTACACTATTCCGGAGGGTTACCTATTCTCAAATCTGTCAAAACCAAACTGTGACTGAGGCCACCGAATCAAAATTTGATAAGAGAGCAATGACCATAGAAGATATCACTGATCCGGATATCAAGTTTGCATCTATGATAATTGGCTATAAGATATATCACTCCAGCAATGAGAATTCAGTATCCGGAACTGCTGTGTATACTGCTTATGAGATGTTGAGAAAGAATGCAGATTATGATCTCTGTGAACTCCTTCTGAGCCAACTAATGGAAAACTTACAAAAGATAAAGAAGGACAAAAAAAACTCTTTTAATTATGGTGGACTGATATTGTGTTTGTTTTTCTACTTTATGAATGAGCTGCCCGGATCCAGTGGTTGGGTATGGAAGAATGACAGACCTGTTGCAATTCAAATCAGAGATTACTTGCATGGGCTTAGGGATGCTAAGGCCAGAAATACAACTCTGTGGGGTTACCTCAAGAACTTTCAAAATATGATGCAAACCAGAGAAAGAATTCCCCAATCATTGGTTGAGAAGTACAAAGATACAATATACTTTATGGTAGAAACTAATCAGTGCCTAATGGAGGCAGTGGAACCAAGAACAGTGTGGATCATGCCTATGGGCTATGAAGTGGATGAGAAAATTGTGGAGCTGCAAGTTCAGCACATGCTAAGTCAGCCCAAGGATCCCAAGGTAGAAAGGTTTGGAACCTTTGAAGAATTAAGTGTGAAGATCCACATGGAGTTAAGAAAAATGGAAATAAAAAGAAAAGTGAGGAGGGAAGTAGAAGAGTTTGCCAAGAGGCGTGGAATTTCAAAAGAAGCACTTGATGCAAGTAGAGAGAAGACAGAAAGGGTAGAGAAGGAAAAAGAAAAAGCAGAAGGTACTCCAGTGGAAGTCCCCTCCCAGACCAGATCCTCTAAGACCTCTGCACCCACCACTGCAAAGAGCTCAAAGGCATCAAAACCGGAAGCAAAATCATACAGAAAAGGAGAAAAGAGAACCAAGAAAAAGGCAACATGGTCTTACACAAGCCAAAAGGATGAAGAAGAGACAGAATCAGATGAAGAGGTAAGAAAAATAAGGAAAAAGAAGAAAGTATCTGGTGAACCCTCTACCGGTGAAGACAAGGAAGAGATGGCAGAAGAGTTTGTTGAAAGACCCACTCTGTCCATTGATAATGTAGTCAAATCAGTCACTGTGGATGGGAACTTGAAACCAATGACTGAATTTTATGACGACCACAGTGAGGCTGATTAGAAGATCCTGCAAGAAGCCACAGTCAGGTGCCTTAACATTTATAATAAAGCATTCATTGAGATTATATCTTTAATTCCAAAGAGCCTAGAGAAAGAACTAGAAATCAGAAAGAAAAATGCCAAGGCCAAGGACCTTGAGATCAGGGAACAAATAGCTATTCAGCTCTATCCCTCAATCACGTAGAAACAAATGAATATGATTTTCAAAGATTACAAGGATGAGTTTCAGAGCAAAGCTAGAATGAATCAGCTTATGCTTGGACAAGCTGACAAAATAGCTAAAGAAACTGAAGAAATCCTCCGAAGTGCCTACAAAAGGTTCAACATTCCTATCATAGAGGACATAAGTGATGAGCCCTCTGCCATGGACGACAAGGAAGAATCTACTGAGACAGTAGTAGAAGAGGTAAAGGAGACAGGTAAAGAAAAAGGCAAGGACTTAGATTCCTCTGCTCCGGAAGAGGAAGTCCAAGGAGAAGTAAATCTGGACTCTCCAGCAGTCTCCGGATCTAAAGAAGAAGAAAGTATAAAAGAAAAATCCAGTCAAGAAGAACAAGGAAAGGGAAGAGAAGAAGAGTCAAGGACAGAAAAAGCTACAGATGATAGTGGTAAGGCTGCAGAAGGGGAGAAAATTCTGTCTTCAGCAAGAGACACAGCAGACGCAGTCAAGGACTTCTTGACCAAAGAGATGATGGAATTTGATGAACCAAAGTTGCTTCAAGGTCCATTCAATTTTGATTCCCTCTCTCCGGTGCAAACCATGAAGCTAGCATCCTTCACTCAAGCAAAGGCAAAAGAAAAAATGCTAAAGTCTCACATGGAAGACTGTGAACTCATAGAAACTGCATCCGGTGTACTGGAAAAAATCATGCCATCCTTCCAAAAGGATCCTACAGCATCCACATCTAGTAATCTAAAGTCTCTTGTAAATTTTGTTAGTACGCATTTTGATTCTTTAGAGAAAGCAGCAGAAGAGAAAGTTCGGAAAGAGTTTTTGGATAAAAGATTATCAGAAGTACAAGGGTTAATAACCAATGATAAGAGAGTTATGAATATTGGGCTAAAGAGCTTAGAAAATGCTCTCAAAGATGGTGGTGATATTTACAAATTTTGTTTATCCTGGCCTAAAGTGACCAAGGACATTGAGAAGAAGGTAAAAGAGCAAGAGGATACACCATTAAGCTTATCTCAAAGTTTTGATCCTCTATCCTCCTCCATAGTAAATCAAGAATGTCAGACTATTGCAGTCATAAATGAAATGAAGAAGTTTGAGAAGGAGAAGAAAAATAGAATAAGTAGATTGAATGAACTTAGAAGAATAATTATCCCTAAGTTAGAGGCCATACATGAGGCCCTAAATGATGCTCAAACCTCAGACCGGACCAGTGATCCGACAGATCTGAAGAGGGTAGAAGCTTTTGCATTCTTGTTGAGTGGTCACATCTCAATTTTGGACAGGATGAAGCAGAGTTGGGCAACAGAAGTTGTACAATTAAAGAACACTTTTGCAGATATACTAAAGTATATGTAAAGTATAACCGGATAATATACTTATGCGGCTAAGTATAAATTGAGTTTTGAAGATTTTGGTGTGCGGATCCCACCCTTTACCATTGATGTCAAAGGGGGAGTGAGGAGCAGTGAAAAATGTGGACTCTAGCTAAGGGGGAGCTCCGGTATAGTGTACAATAGAACAGAGCATCAACCAAGGGGGAGTGTTGTATAACACTTAGTCATTTTTCACTAAGTGTTGCCATCAATGCCAAAGGGGGAGATTGTTGGCAAGAGACTGTGTGGCTTCATTGGTGTTGTCATTGATGGCAACAAAGACCATTCCACACATCCGCAGGACATAGTGTATCTTTATCGGAAGTCAGATTGAAGGATACTTGGGTCCGGTAAGTAAGAACAGAGCAGGCAGCAAGGTCTAATAGACAGGTCCGGATCTCTCAGAGGAAGTATCTTGGTATTGTACAGATTTGGGAAAGTCAAGAGGAGTACCTTGACTGATAGATTCTAGGGATTGAGCCTCCAGTCATGAAACAATGAAGAGGCATGAGTACTTGAGTATTGGGTTCCGGTTTGGCAGAGTAGACAGAGGAAGAACTGACCGACAGAGCATCAGAATTATTCTAGATGAGATATTGATGGTGATTAAGGTTCTTAAGGTATCATTCATGATTGGCCGACATGTTAGATGACTTCTAAAAGAATCTCCTTGATACGTATCACTTGATAAGTAAGGATTCATCCGACAGATCAGAATTTGGATAAATATGGACTATTCTAGATGCCCACTAGAAAGTGGATGAAATCCTTGATGCAGATATATATACCAGATTAATTTTGGTATGAAGGTGTGTGTTGTGTGTTGTGGTGTGCAAAGAAAAGCAGAAGGACAATGCGAAAGTAGTAAGACAGGTTCGGTATGTGATAGGTCAACAGCACCAAAGGAAAGGAAGGATGAAGTGCAGTAGATCAGTGTATTGAGCCTAACCGGAACTGAACCTTAGCATATGTGGATGCTTCTTATCAATTCAAGGATCTTGTTATTCTTCTCACAACTTGTAGATAGTGAGTCTCTTGTAGGCAGTGTGCTCGGGCAGTAAGCCTTAATTGGCAAGTGCCATTTTGTTTTTCTATTCTTCTAACAGAGAATACAATCTTTGGGTTAATCACCCTGTGGTTTTCTCCCTTAACAGGGTTTCCACATCAAAAATATTGTGTCATGTGTATTTCCATTTCATGGTTATGTTTGCTTATTTGAATTGATGTTGCATTAATTATTAAGAAAGTTCAGAAAGCTAAAATAATTTAGATAACTGATTCACCCCCCTCTCAGTTATCAACACAAAGAAGATATGATATGCCTTCGATAAACAAGGTTATGCCTTCGATATGATTTCTAATCAGGCGATTGTGGGTTTGAGTCCCACCGGGTGTGCCAAAATGTATATCAAAAAATTTGGATTTGCAAATAGAAATGATCAAACAATGAAATGCATAACCTAAACCCAAATCATTCAATACCTCAAAGATGCAAGATGAATTTTCTGATTGATTTGATATGTTGGTTACTCACAATTCGGCAGCATAACATTTGCATAGGATTGAGATGATAGATGGAAGATGATGATAATGGATGATAGATGCAAAGGCTCTAAAGATGTTTCAGCAGCATAAGGATAGTCCAACTCAATGCCTCCTACAAATGGCTTATGAGGGGGTTGATTTATAGGAAAGGCTTGGTTCAAATGGATGGTTGAGATTAAAAAGCTAATTGATTGATGTGGATGGCTAGGATTGATTAGTTATTCCCACTCTTCAAGGGAGTTGTAGTCATGTGACAATTGTACAAAGGAAGATAGGGCTCATATGTGACTGTGTACACAAATACTAAAATTAGGTCCCATTAGTTGTACATGTGAAGGATTTTAAATGAAAGTTGTACTACAACACATGATTTAATTGAGAGGTGGACAAGTGTCAAAATGTGGTGAGAGGTGAGGACTTAATTCAAATAAAATATTTGAATTAGTTGGGATCTGGGTTGAAAAATTAATTAAATAAATAAGATTTATTTAATTAATTGGGAAGATGATTAGGATAGGATTGGGATATGATGTGGAAATTAATTAAATAAATAAAATTTATTTAATTAATTGGCTAAGTGGGATAAGGATGGGATTAAAATGGGATTTTAATTAAATAAATAAAATTTATTTAATTAATTGGCTTAATGGGATAAGTGGGATGGATTAAGAGTGGGATTAGGACAAAATGTTATAAGATATCTAAGTGATATTTTTGACTAGGTGTTGCAAGACATGGACAAATTTAGGACAATTTTGGGTGTCTACAGGTACACATGGGTCTACTTCCTTCAACAGAAATCTAAAGTCTTCAACCAGATTTGAGATTTCAAGGCTCTTGTTGAGAAACAATTAGGGAAGGTCATCAAGGTTCTTAAAACAAATAATGGAGGAGAGTATGTTACAGTTCCTTATACTCCTCAGCAAAATGGAGTTGCAAAATGTAAGAACATAACCACGAAAGAGATGGAAAATTGCATGATACACTCCAATATCCTTACACCACAGTATTGGGCAGAAGAAATCAATTGTGCATGTTATATTTAGAACAAAGCTCCTCACAAAGACTTGAACGGTAAGACACCCTTTAAAGCTTGGAAAGGAAGGAAACCTTCAGTTGAGCACTTCAAGGTCTTCAGATCCCCAACTATGGTACGAATACCTTCTCAGAATCATAAGGCAATGGAACCTCAGTCCAAACCTTGCATCTTTGTAGGGTATCCAGAAGGTGTGAAAGGTTATCGTCTCCTACATCTAACCACACATGAGTTGTTCATTGAGAGGAGTGTTAAGTTCCAGGAAAGTCCCACTAACTCTTTACTTGACATTCCTCCTTCCTTTGTGGACTCATTTGACTTTGATGATACATCTTTTGATGACTCAGACCATCCACAGCTAATTCTTGAGATAGAGATTCCTTCTTCCAATTTTGACAGTGAGGACCATGATGGAGTTTCATCCTCATCCTCTTATGGGCTTGCTTTGGAGGTTGATCTCTCGGCACCTGATTCACCCATATCACAGCCCCTTTGGGCAAGGCAGACACTTCAGAGTGCAGGGACATGGGCAAGGAATCTAGCAGATGGGAGACGTACACGATCAGATTATCAAAGTGGGCCACATGCTTACTTTGCCTCAGCCTCTGATCCACAGACCTTCAGAAAGGTTTCAGGCATACCTCAATGGGATGATGCTATGAATGAGGAATATGATTCCTTAATGAGAAATCACACTTGGGATTTGACACCTCTTCCTAAGGGAAGAAAGATGGCTTGATGTAGATGGATCTATTGGACCAAGTATGTAACATATGGGTTAGTTGATAAGTACAAGGCATGTTTGCTAGCTAAGGGGTTTTCACAATTTGCTAGTATTGACTACACAGAGACCTTTTCACCCATGGCCAAGATGACTTCCATACGACTCACACGTGCTATTTTCGTAGCACATGGTTGGGAAGTGCACCAGATGGATGTGAAGAGTGCTTTTCTTCACAGAGACCTTGAGGAGGAGATCTACATGGAACAACCACCAGGGTTTCTGTAGGATTCCTCCTTAGTATGTAGACTTAGGAAATCTCTCTATGGCCTCAAATAGGCCCCTCAAGCTTGGTATGCCAAGATGGATTCCTTCTTTCTTCAGGTTTTACGACGTGCCACTCAGATCCCAATGTTTATCTTCTGTGATAGGATTATTCATTACTGATACTGGTACTTTATGTTGATGATCTTTTGATCACTAGGAGCTCTACATTAGCTATTGAAGCAGTGAAGACAACTCTTAAGGACAAGTTTGACATGACAGACTTAGGCTTACTACATTACTTCCTTGGCATTTAGATTTCATAGACAGACTTAGGGATCACTTTAGCATAGCCTAAGTACACTCTCGATCTTCTTGCTTGGTTTCACATGACTGACTATAAGCCATCCAGTACTCCTTTTCTATCTGGAGTTAAGCTTGATGCTGATTATGCTACACCATTGGTCAATGCAACCTTGTATCAACAACTAGTTGGCAGTCTCATCTATTTGACCCATACCAGGCCAGATATTTCATATGCAATTGGCATGGTTTCAAGATTCATGTAGGAGCCTCATGAGCTACACTAGAAAGCAACTAAGAGGATCCTTCACTACCTTCAGGGGACTCTCAAATTTGGGATTCATTACACATATGGCACTAAGGTTAACTTAGTTGGATACATAGATTCAAATTGGGCTGGTGATACTCAGAATTGCAAGTCCACTTCTGGTTATAGTTTCTCACTTGGTTTTGGTCCTATTAATTGGTCTAGCAAAAAGTAGAATGTTATTACTTTATCATCCACAAAGGTAGAGTATAAGGGAGTTGTTAATGCAACTGTTGAGGCTATTTAGCTTTAGGGCATCCTCACTGAGTTTGGCATTCCATTTCAACAGCCCACGGTCATCTATTGTGACAACCAGAGCACCATTTAGATATGCAGGAATCTAGTCCAGCATTAGTGGACCAAGCACATCGAGATTCATATGCATTTCATTTGAGAACTTATTCATGCAGAGATCATTGACTTACTCTTTTTCCAGTCATCGGAGCAGGTTGCTAACATCTTCATCAAACCCTTCACTAAGAGCAAGCTCATTCATTTGCGATCTCTTCTTGGGTTACGGGACCCACTTCATCAATAGCATCATCCTGGATAGATTTCTAGTCTCTCCACTTTCTTTTTTCTCTCTTTTGGGGGGGAGTTTTTCCCATGAGGTTTTCTCCCTTTCTTCGCTTTATGAGAGATTGCATTGCATTGCATTGTACATGGGCACCTGATACGATTATATTTATATTATCAAAAAGGATTACATCATTTGTCTAACTGGAAGTATGTTTACAGATCTATTCTAAAAATTCCAAGCTTCTGCTTGGTTACCCTTACCCACGTATCCCTTATCTTAAGCCTTCAATACAAGATAATTTCAAAATGGCCACGTAGGGCTGAAATATATACTTATTAAAACCAATCTATACTTTGTAGAGTTTTAAAATTGAAAACAAAAAACCCCAACCCTGAGATTAATTATAACTAGGTCCCTACATACTATTATAAAAAACCAACATTTCAAACTTCACCATTCTCTTGAATGTATTGCATGAACTCTGTTATCTATTTGAAATCCTGTACAAGTACCATCTGAAGCATTTTCTTCAAGAAATTGACTCCCACTGTAGATTTACCCCAATGCACCAGCAAGTCCGCACCCTTGATGTCAAGGAGGAAGGGATAATATTTAACTACTTCCCCCAAGATATTTAGTAATTCCATTTCATGAGCCAAGGCACCCCAACCCCCAAAGTGGCAGCCACCAACGCCTCCTCTAAACCACCCAATAGGTCTAGCTTGATCATCTTTCAGGCCAAAGTCTCCACCTTTGCTTTAGGCAAATTCAAATCAAGGAGCAAAGCAACAAACCTGGAAGTAATGTCTGTGTCTACCTGATAATGTTCTCCAGCCTCCAAGAACACCCTTCCCAGTATCAATTTTGCATCTCCAATCATTAGAAAATCATTTTCCAACAAGATTCTCTTGAGCTGAAAATCAGTTACCTCTCCCAAGAATGTCATTTGATGCATCTTACTCACCAAGTGTTAGGGTTAGGACGGATCAAAGAAATAAACACTAACAATTATATGCAGATTAAATAACCCAAATATAACAATGAGTAATAACACAAAAGAGATCAACACAGAAATTTAACGTGGTTCACCCAATATGGGCTACATCCACAAAAACTCAGTCATCCAATGATTTTATTATCCAATACAAAACAAATTACAATCTTGCAAATACATTGTTGTACCATACATACCAGCCACTTATAACAAGATTTTAGGAAGCTTCTAGAATTAGGGTTTTGTAATGTCATTTTTCTTTTGTCGGTTAACAAAAATTAACAATTGACTCCGATCGTACAAAAAGAGGGAAAAAAATTTAGGGGCTGCGCCCCCAAACCCCAGTGAGGATACATAACTTGTGTATAGTACTTGCATGATCAGTTGCCACATTCCAACAATCTCCCATTTGGAGACAAATCAGGCTCCACACCAAACAATCTTTGACTTGGAGACTGATCCTCGATGACACCGATGCGCTTGTAGCTCCCACTTGATTATAGGCCTGGCTGGTTTCCTAAGTCCACTATTATCAGTCATGAAAGCCAACAGAAACTGATGAGGAAATCAGTTTTTCCCATGTAATTGCCTTTGTGAACATATCTACAAGATTTTGACTTGTGTGAATTTTCTCTAGCTTCAACTACCCATCCTCCAAAACTAACTAGATGAAGTGGTATCTGAGCTTTATGTGCTTAGTTTTTGAATGAAAAGATAAATTTTTAGCAAGATGAATGGCACTCTATCTATCAGTGTACAAAGGGATATCTTCTTATTCTTGCCCCAATTCCTCTAGAAAACATTGTAACCAAATCATCTCCTTGCTAGCTTCTGTCGCAGCAACATACTCAGCTTCAGTGGTTGAAAGCACAACAACCTTTTGCAGTCTTGAAATCCAACTGACTGCAGTACCTCCTACAGTAAAAACATACCCTGTAGTACTCCTCCTGCTATCAATATCACCTGCCAAATCAAAGTCAACATATCCTTTTAGAGAAGAATTTGTTCCTCCAAAACATAGTTTCTTTGAAGTAGTACCTCTCAAATAGCAGAGAACCCATTTTACAGCATTCCAATGTTCCATTCCCGAATTGCTCATATACCTGCTCACAACTCCCACTGCATGTGCATTATCTGACCTTGTGCATACCATTGCATACATCAAGCTGCCAACTGTTGATGCATATGGTATCTTAGACATTTTGTCTTCCTCCTCTTGTGTCTTTGGACACATCTCCTTAGTCAACTTAAAATGACTAGGCAAAGGTATACTAACTGCTTTTGCATTCTGCATGTTAAACCTTTTCAACACCTTCTCTACATACTCACTTTGGGACAAAAATAATTTTCTCTTTGTCCTGTCCCATGTGATACTCATACCAAGGATTTGTTTTGTTCCACCCAAATCATTCATAGCAAATGAATTTTCTAATCTCTACTTAAGTTCATTAATATGCTGCATGTTAGACCCGGCAACAAGCATGTCATCAACATAAAGCAAGAGGATAATATAGCTGCCATTACCCAATTTCTTGAAATAAACACAATAATCAAAATGGCATCTTTTGTATCCTTGTTCAGCCATAAAACTATCAAATTTTAAATACATTGCCAAGGTACCATTGCCGAGGTGCTTACTTCAGGCCATAAAAACTCTTCTTTAACCTGCACACAAAATCCTCCTTACCCTTGGCCTCATATCCCTGTGGTTTCTGCATGTATATTTCCTCTTCCAAATCCCCATGGAGAAAAGTTGTTTTCACATCTAGATGTTCAAGATGCAAGTCTTCCATAGCCACAATACTTAGAATTGTTCTAATAGAAGTCATCTTTAAAACCGGAGAAAATATTTCATCAAAATATATACCTTTTTTCTATGCAAAATATTTTACCACGAGTCTACCCTTATATCTTTTCTTGCCTCCATCTTCTTCCTTCAACCTGTAAACCCATTTATTTGGCAATGCTCTTTTCCTTGCAGGTAATTTGACTAAGTCCCAAGTCTGATTTTGCAGCAAGGAATCCATTTCCTCTTTCATGCCTAGCTCCCATTGCTTTTTGGTATCTACCTGCATTACTTCTTCATAACTTTCAGGTTCACCAAAATTAGTTAATAATATAGAATATAATGATGGAGAAAATCTTTCTGGAGGTCTACTTATCCTTGTAGAACATCTAACACTTGTAGGAGTCTGTGGGATAACTTGTTGTTGCTGAGCATCAGGTACCACTGGCATTTTATTTTCTAGAATCTCATCCAGCACCACATATTCTTTTTTGTCCTGTTCATGCTTCTTTTTTCCTGCAGTTGATCCTTATACATGACCTTCTCATTGAATATAACATCTCCACTCCTAATGATTTTATGATTTTCAAAATCCTATAACTGATAACCAAATTCATCTACTCCATATCCAATGAAGGTACATTTTTTAGACTTAGCCTCAAGCTTGGTTCTATTTTCAATATCAACATGGACAAAAGCTTCACTGCCAAAGGTTTTCAGAAATGAATAGTTTACCTTTTTACCTGTCCATGCCTCCTCTGGAATGCCACCATCCAAAGGATTTGAAGGTCCCCTGTTTATTAAATAAATAGCGGTATGTACAGCATCTGCCCAAAAATGTAAGGGTAGTCCAGCATGCAATCTCATGCTCCCTGCATGCTCCATAATGGTCCTATTCATCCTCTCAGACACACCATTTTCTTGTGGGGTTCTAGGAACCATTTTCAGCTTGCGGATTCTATTATATGAACAATAATTCTCAAATTCTCTGATGCAATACTCGCCTCCATTATTAGATCTGAGACACTTCAACTTTTTTCCTGTCTTATTCTCAACCAAAGATTTTCACTTTTTAAAAGTTTCAAATACTTTTGATTTTTATTTTAGGAAATACACCCATGTTTTTCTAGTTGCAACATCAATAAAAGTAACATAATAGCAAGAGCCTCCAAGAGAAGATACCTGAGTTGGTCCCCATACATCTGAATGCACAAGCTCTAATTTCTCACTCTTCTTCTCTTTCCCAACTTTGAGAAATCAGACTCTTTTTTATTTTCCATAAACACAATTTTCACAGAACTCCAAGTCAATCTTCTTCAGACCTGGTAGCAACTTTCTAGAGTGAAGAATCTTCATCCCTTTCTCACTCATGTGCCCAAGTCTATGGTGCCACAATTTTATTTTTGTCCCTGCAGCAAGTGTTATAACTGTCTCAGTAGCAACTGTTTATGTAGCATCTAAGGTAGAATAAGTATTACCAGTACACAAATACAATGTGCCTACCTTTTCACCTTTAGCTACTACTAATGCACATTTAGTGACCTTCCAGACTTTGTTTGAAAAGGTAACTATGCAACCTTCACTACCCAGTGTCCTGCAAAGATTAAATTCCTTCTCAAATTTGGAACATGCCTTACCTCCTGTAGCAACCATTCATTTCCATTATGCAACTTGATTTTTATCTTTCCTTTTCCAACAATCTGACAGGGTTCATTATCACCCAAATATACCTATCCAAAATCACCTTGAACATAATCTACAAAATATTTCCTATGGGGTGTGGCATGAAATGAAGCCCCTGAATCTATTACCCAGGAATCATTAGCATTATCTAAACACAGAATTAAAGCATGCCATAATTTATTACTTGCAACATTAGCTTCCTTATTATCATCATGTTGTTCGTCTCCTTGTTTGCCCTTTCGAGACCAACAATCCTTCTTCAAGTGTCCTGGCTTTCTACAGTGCCAGCAATCCATTCTTCCTCTAGATTTAGATCTACCTTTCTTCGACTTCCCTTGTGACTTCCCACGATTTGTAGGGATTTTTCCTCTTTCCTTTGTTCTTCCCCTATTCTCTACAGTCAAAGCATTACCAGATGTTGAAGTCTCACCTGTGCTTTTCTGTCGCATTTCCTCGCTAAGGATAACACCAACATCATCAAATTTCAAAGTATTTGAACCAGAGACAAAGTTACTTACAGCCATTACCAAGCTATTCCAGCTTTCTGGCAAAGAACATAAAACTAAGAGAGCCCTTACCTCTTCATCAAATTTCACTTTTACAGAATTTAACTGACTAGTAATCATATTAAACTCATTTAAATGATCTGGCACAGATCCACCTTCAATCATTTTTAGATTAAACAAATGCTTCATGAGAAATACCTTATTAGAGGCTGAGGGTTTTAAATACAATTTAGCCAAAGCTTTCATCAGACCATCTATTATCGTCGCTTCTATTATATTGAATGCCACAGATGGTGCCAAGCACAACCGAATGGTTCCCAGTGCCTTTCTGTCCAGAAGATCCCAATCCTCATCAGTCATTGTTGTTAGTTTCTTGGATTTTCCTTCCAATGGCCTCCATAAATTCTTTTAATTGAGATAATCCTCCATCTGCATCTTTGATAATTGATAGTTCTACCCATTGAATTTATCTACCTTCAATTTACCCTCGTCCACCATTGCTCCCACTTAATCATGAGACTCCCACTCAACCGTGAGACCTTCCTACAGATGATAAACAAACACAACCTGCTTTGATACCAGTTGTTAGGGTTAGGACAGATCAAAGCAATAAACACTAACAATTATATGCAGATTAAATAACCCAAATATAACAATGAGGAATAACACAAAAGAGATCAACACAGAAATTTAACATGGTTCACCTAATATGGGCTACATCCATAGAAACTCAACCATCCAATGATTTTATTATCTAGTGCAAAACAGATAACAATCTCACAAATACATCACTATACCATACATCCAAGCCACTTATAACAAGATTTTAGGAAGCTTCTAGAATTAGGGTTTTGCAATGTCATTTTTCTTTTGTTGGTTAACAAAAATTAACAACCGACTCTGATTGTGCAAAAAGAGGAAAAAAAATTGGGGGGATGCACCCCCAAACCCCTGCTTGGGGCCTGGCCTAGCCCCAAACCCCGGTGAGGATACATAACTTGTGTACAGTACTTGCATGATCAGTCACCACATACCAACACCAAGTGTATTGGAGAATCCATGCCACCACAGATAATTCTCTAAGCAGACATATACACAACAAATTTGGACCTTTCCTCCATTTTATCCAGGGTTTTGTAAGCTTTTATAGAAGATGTGTGTCTTTCCACCGCATTCACTAATACTTATTTAATCTTTGTCACGCGCAAAGCTTTGCAACTCTGAATAATGAGGACAACATTCGTCATCTCACATGTTATAAATCTTTCCTCAATCTCTTAATCTATCAATTATTTATTAACCCAACCCAAAAAGTCTTTTATCTTCTCTTGCAATCTTGTTTGATGATTACCAATTGTCCCATCATTGTAGTCTAAAATGCTCCGAAGTGTATCATTAATTTGATGAGAAGAGAGCTTGTATATGTTTTCTCGCATCTCCAAAAATGTGCACTTGTGGTTTATCCAAGTCACTTTTTAATCATTGACCTTCAATATTGGATCAAATTCTCCACCAAAGAAGATGCCACTAGCTTTCCACAAAAACGATGTGGAAAGCGTGACAAATGCCCTGCAGAAGACATGCCATTTCAAATTGATTCTTGATCCATAATTTTACACTTCCCACCCAGTAGTTACTAATTATCTCTCCTATGATTATACTTAATCAGGAATGATGGGCCAACATTCTTTAATATTGTTTCCATCTGCCCCCTTATTAGCCAAATCGTCAGCTTCCTTGTTACCTTCTCTATACATATGATTCACCATAAAGCTTTTGAAACCTTCCAATTATTTGATTGCCACATCTAAGATGCTCTTAAGTGTTGGGAATTAAGGTGTCTCAACCTTACAAATTCCTTGCATTTATTATTGTAATGTAATTTATTTACTTAGCCTATGTTGTATTTTTGTTGCACATCCTGTTTTGTCATCTAGTGTGAAGTGCCATGATGAGTTGTCACTCCACTTGTAAGGTGACTAGGATGGTTAACTCACTCCATGTGGAGATAGGCATCTTTTTTGTGTGGTAGAGGTTTTCTATCATGTGTCAGCATCTTGACCAGTGTGTAAGAGAATATTGACCAAAACGGTTATGACAAATTCCTATGGCAGTTTTATGACATGTAAGAGTCGAAAATAGAAGGTTCTATGACAGGTGAAGACATGTGTCACAAGGCATCTTGGAAGAAGGCATCTTTGGGTGCCCCAAGGAGCGTTTTGTCATGTTGTAAGAGAATATGCTATTTATAGCCTGTTTATGACAGATTCTCTTACAGTTGTAAGTTATGACAGCTATGACAGTCAGTTGGTGCGTAAGAGCATCTGTCATTGCCCAAATTGGAAATAGGCAACCATATTGGGATGGGGTGATATGAAAAATGTCATGACCATACTACAGTGTTGGACAAGTGTCCCTAGGTGTGGGTTTTGGGCCATGAGGCCAAGTTGGACGCCCATTCCAAGATATGTTCAGTTTTGCCTTTAAAACTTCATTATAAGCAAGTGCTTGGAGAGGAGAAAAGAAGAGGTGATTAACAGGTGTTTTTATGTTGCCGGTTTCCCTCCAGATACAAGTGTCGAAGACTCCTGAGAGCTTGCATTGCAAGTGTATTGTAAACCATTATAGTTTTGATAATACATTATGCAAGTTTTGGAGTGTGGGGTTTTCACCCGATAAGGGTTTTCCCCATGTATATCTTGTGTCTCTCTTCCTCTGTCTTATATTCTTATGTTGTTTGCTATTGCAATATCTCTATTCTTGTGTTAAACATTCTATAATTGTAAAGGTTAAAATAAATGCACTCTCCTCCCCTCATTAGATTAGTGTAGGAAGCAATTTTTGCATACCTAGCTTCCTTTCAATTGGTATCAGAGCTATTCTCTTTCCTCCTAGTTGTTGGATAGGGGTTTTGTGTACTAATCTTAGGTTGAGTGGGAGTCTGTGCAAAGTATTCTAAAATCTTATTGCAGGAATGAGATGGCAGGCACATCTGAAAGAATAGAGATGAGGATGTTTAACGGCACAAATTTTGAGTTATGGAAACTTAAGTTGGAGTGTTACAGAGTTGATCATGTGGTTACATTTAGTATGATATTGATCTAGAGCTCCTGTTTGATAGTATGCAATAACCCTCATGCATGGTGGTTATGTTCTATCATTCTATGGTCATTTGCAGCAAAGTATTCATGTTGGGTGTTTGTTCTTGGCTCCCTAATCACATGGAGAAACTTGGGCTGACATGGCTATGGTTTGATGTGCTTATGTTGGGTGCTTGATTTTAGTCCCTAGAATTGGAAGACATTGTATCGTTAATCCTGAATGCAAGTAGGTTGTGGAGTTAATCTTTGGATGGTTTGAAATCTCTTGGAATAACCTAGCTTCTCTATATGCTTGTACATAGTGATGGTTGTGGAGTTGGCCTACAAATGGGCCTGAAGTTCTTGGACCTCTATTTCATATTAGTTGGTTGTGCTTGCATGTCTCAATTTCATATTGATTTGATCTGAGGGTTTTGTAGATGTTCCGTTCAAAAATATATGGTTATGCTTATCTATGTTGTTCCATTATTCTAGTTTAACTATATTGGTGATTTTCAGACCTGTGTGTTTTCTAGATGATAAGTGGATATGGATCTGCATGTATGTCAGTGACATGGTGGTTTTGCAGGTTTTACATGGTTAATCAAAACTTGTGGTTTTGTAAATCTGCAGACAAACTATTTTTCAGATTATTATTCCTTGGGAGTGTTTCTGGATGTAAGATAGTTGCAGATTTGTATGTATGCTTCATGCATAATGTGAGGAGATTTGCATCTTTCTCAATGTGGAGATGTTGGTATGTGATTTGTCACTCATTATTTCTACAACATATGCTTGATTAGTTCCTTGACTACGATCACTCGTTTGTGGACTTGTTGGCAAATTGAATCTAGAATTGATTTGATGGTTGAGTCCTAAAGTCTACAAATTGTCTTCTTTGGTATCTCAGTTTGCAGGTTACTAATGTAATGATGAGTTTGCATGTTACATTTGTTTTGGATCTTTGAGTTATGTAGTTTGTGGATTAGCTACCCATTAGCTGCAGTGAGATGACTCGAATGTGGACTGTCTTTATCCACAAGATTGATTTAGTGTTTATGCAGACTTTGTTAGTTGGCCTTGTCTGTGGTCATTTGTGTACTGGTATGTTGCATTGGGATAAGAGGATGGATAATTAGACTGCATGGATAGTCATTTATTGGGACTTATAGCATGTTTATCATGATGTCATGGATAGCTTGGTTACATAGTTTAGTGTAAGCTTTTGACAGTGATGGTTTTATCTTCTTGACTTGGAGATCTTGGTTCTACTTTGTTCTTTTGTGTTGCTGGTATTGCACAGGACTATTATTAGATTATGTTAGAGCCATGGATGATCTTCATTGAGAGGATGGTTATCATAATGCCTTGATAAGCTCGGTATCATAGTGCAGTGGGAGTTTCGGTAGTGATGTTGGATTCATCATATGTGATGGATGATCTTCTGCAGTGGATGTTGGTATCATGGAGGAGCTCTTGGTTTTGAGAGTTCTTTGACTTTTTTAGCTTAGTTGTCAGGAGATGGTTAACTTCATATGTTTGGAGATGTTGACATCTTGATTGAGGTGTTAGGTTTATGATTTGTCAGTTTGACATGTTTATCCTTTGTTTAGAGATGTTATAATGTCATGGCTTACTCTTGATGCTAGCTTAAAGTTTTGGCATGATACAGATTCTCTTGAGACAGGATGTATGCATCATTGTACGCTTTGTTGTATGTGATCTTCTTATGAGGAGATGGTTAGATCATAATGTCATGATGGGCTTCTTGATCATGCAGATGTGCAGTGGGAGTTCTGACAGTGATCTTGTTTGTTCTCTTTGGTTTTGAGTATTAATCATTTTCTTGAAGCTTCATGATTTTGTAGGATGCATTTGAAGTTGGCATGTATTGGTTGATGGATGCTCATAGATACTAGAGAGACTTGAGGTGAGGCTTGAGATCTCTTGTTGAAGGGATTGTGTGTTGGAATGGTTAAGTTTCAGTAGAAAGACCAAGAAGCTTTCACTTGTTATGGACGTGAGTTCATATCTAAACTTGAGAAGAGATTGTTTGTGGAGAGAGTATATGAGACTTGGTGTATCTCAGTGGATCAGTCTCATTCCCACTCTTAGTTCACTCAGCAGAAAATGTTCTGATAGGTATTGCCCAAGTTATTTCAGATTCATTTTGTTTTATGCTTTGATTTCTCATGGATATGAATGATGAGCTACAGTTATTAGTTCTGGAGATTTCATTTGAGGGATGTCAGCATGGTTATCTTCTTGATTCATATGGTTTAGTTTATGATGTTCATTTATGAGTTTTTTAGGAGATGTGATTGGGCTTATTCCTTGTTATGAAATGGTTATGAGTTTGATCTACCTTGTTTAGAGAGGCTTACATCCATATTGGTTACATGTAACATATGTTATTTGATCTTATAAGATTGAATGGTTGGGTGTTGTTAAGGTTTTTCAGTTGGGGTTTTGTGAAGGAGATCATACTTGGCACAACTTAGCACTTGGTGGTGTTGGCAGAAGGACATGTTATGATTTGCAATTTCTCTTTATGGTCTCATTCTTCTTCCTAGAAGTTCTTATTCATCTAGTATTATCACTGGGTTTGTGGTCCTCTATTGTTATTGTACTTTATTGTTTTTTGGCAACAATATGTGTTCTTTTTAGATGTGGACTTGGGAGAAGTGGAGGAGATCAGAGGTGAGAAAGTGAGCTGAAAACTGTTTGTGGAAGTATGTTCTATTTTGCAGCAATTGGTTGCAGTTTGCAAATCATTGTGATTGTTCTTTGTATTATATGCTTGTATTATAAGCCATCTTTTTATGTAAGTGTTGATTGGTAGACTTTGAGTTACTTCAGTTGGCATTGCTCAAGCAGTTTGATTCCTAGGATGTATGTATATCTTTGGTAGATGGTTTTTCATTGGACTGCACTATCAAAGGTCTTTAGATTTTTTACACATCAATGGTTATTGGTATGTTTGTTATCATGGAAGACGGTAACTTTGTGCAGGACAGTGGATTATATAGGGATGAGAGTTGCAGTATGGGTTGAATATGTCATGTGCAAAAGTTCTATCAATGGTGGTTATTTAGTTGGATGTAAACAACTAGATGTGGTTGTTGTTCTAACTATTTTGGAGCTTACGTGCTCGATCTTATTTTGAAGATCTTTGGACTTCAAAGTTATGTTCTATTAACCAGTTTGAAGCTGGATACATTGGTGTGTTTATGTGGCATTTAGTGTTTCATCATATTTTTGGCATTCTAATCTTTTGTCATGTTGGTGATCACTTGGAAGATGTTACAGGTGCTTCTGTAAAGCTAGTGAGCATAGTGGAGTTCAGTTGAGCTGAGTATTTGGCAGCTACTCATGCTTGAAAAGAAGCCATTTGCCTTAAGTTATTGTGTTCAAATATTGGTGTTGGTGTAGGACAGTTTACTGTCTATTGTGACAGTTGGAGTGTGATGTTGCAGATGCATTAACAAAACTAGTGGGCATAGAGAAGTTCAGATGGTGTTCAAAGTCTATGGGCCTTTCAGCCTATAGCAGTTAAATCCTGTTATTTCTATTGGCTCTTACAAGGTGTTTGACAAGTGGGAGAATGTTGGGAATTAAGGTGTCTCAACCTTGTAAATGTTAGACTTAGGGCACACAACTGAGAGGGGGGGTGAATCAGTTGTGCGAAACTTTTCTCCAATTAAAAACTTAAATCTTCTTTAGTGATTAGCAGAATATTAATCATGAACCATAATGCATTCAAATCAAAAGTAGAAACATAACAACACATAAGACACCAAGATTTTGACGTGGAAAACCCGGTTAAGGGAAAAACCACAGGGTGATTAACCCAAGATTGTATTCTCTGTTAGAAGAATAGAAAGAATAAAATGGCACATGCCAATTAGGGCTCATTGCCCGAGCACACTGCTCACAAGAGGTTCACTGCCTACAAGAGACACACTGTCTACAAAGAAATAAGTATCACCTTCATGAACTGGAGAATAGCATCTTCACCATGCTTGAATCAGTTCCATTTAAGCCCAATACTTCTGCTCTACCTTTCGCACTCTTCTTCGCTACCACACACTTCAAAATGACTTCACAATCACTTATTTATACAAGGCATCGACTTAGGAACAATCATCTAAGTCAGAAAACACTTACAAGAACATCCGCAAGACATGTAATACATCCGGTCGGCTAGTCTAAAGAAGAACACCAATATCTGGTGGTTATTCTTCAAATGCAAACTCTAACTTCAATGCGGACCACCAACATGAACTGGACATGATCCAACGATCATCATAACCTTCCTTGAATCACCAAGAACATCCGCACTTCATCATCCTACTAGAATTCTTCTCTCCTTCATCTGGAGCTTCAAGAACACAGTCTGTCATCACTGTCACAAATGAATAGGCTCTTCCAGACCTTCAAACCATGAACCAATCTATTTGATACTTCACAGGGATGTCCTCAACACTCCCTCAAATCTGCAAAATGGGATAATGCATTACCGGACCTCACTGGACCTATCTGTGTCACTCTGTCACCTCTGGACACATATCGGAGCCGGTTCCACTTGAACGACCATAACTTCTTCAGATCTTCATGCGGACCTCTAAAAACTTGACTAGAGCATCTCAAGACTTATATCTACAAACCCTTTAAACCACATCCTCTGATCCTCAACCTATCTTAGACTTTTACCTTGTTGTCATCACTGTTCTTCACTGTTCCTGATTGAGACTAATTTTCTCAATATCCTCAGCACACAACTCATCCAATCCTTCTCATTAATGCAACATGAGTATGTTGACATCAATGAAAACACTAGTTAAACCCATACTTGCAACAATCTCCCCCTTTTTCATTGATGTCAACATATGAAGTGAAAAACCATCAAGACAAGAACTTCTCCTTACTGTCACAACTCCCCCTGTCAACAACAACCATTCACATGTCTTCTCTCCCTTTACTACTCCCCCTTTGATCAGCAACCACTTGTTTTTCACATGTCTTCTCTCCCCCTTTGACATCAATGGCAAAGGGCTCATACTTGCAATTTCACCACCTCAGACTCATACCTGCTGCTCCCCCTGAGTAGCAGCTCCCCAACATCAATCCGGATCACAAGATGTGACTATGATACCCATCGGACTGATGCACATCAGTGCACCTTAGTTCATCACCGGAGGGGCAATAACCCCTAACTTCTCCCTAAGATACTCAAAAGAGTCCTTAGGTAGAGGTTTAGTAAAGATATCTGCAATCTGATCCTTGGATGACACAAACTCCAATTTGACTTCACTCTTATTCACTTGCTCTCTTAGAAAGTGAAACTTGATAGATATATGCTTTGTCTTTGAATGCAACACCGGATTCTTAGATATACTTATAGCACTTGAATTATCACAGTGGATTGTGATAGGCTCCTCATACTCTACTTTAATATCTCTTAGCATCTGCTCCATCCACAAGACTTGAGTGCAACAACCAGCTGCTGCTATGTATTCTGCTTCAGTTGTAGACAGGGATATTGCTTCTTGTTTCTTTCTTAGCCAAGAAACCAATCTCTTTCCCAAAAAGAATGCTCCACCACTGGTACTCTTCCGATCATCCACATCTCCTGCCCAATCTGCATCTGTATAAACATGAAGAGAGAAATCATGATCTCTAGGATACCACAGACCATACTCAACTATTCCTTTTAGATACCTAAAAATCCTTTTGATTTCCATGACATGAGATTCTCTGGGATCAGCCTGGAATCTCGCAACAAGACCAACAGCCTGCATTATATCTGGTCTAGTTTGAGTGAGATACAACAATCCTCCAATCATTGATCTGTACTTTGTCTGATCTTCCTTAGGGGAGTCATCATCTTTGCTCAACTTACATCCGGTTCCCATGGGAGTGTTCATTGGCTTTGAATCTTCCATTCCAAATTTCCTCAACAATTCTTTCACATATTTGGTCTGAGAGATAAAGATTCCTTTCTTTGTCTGAGTAATTTGCAGGCCCAAGAAGAAATTCATTTCACCGAGCATTGACATCTCAAACTCACTTTTCATTTGATTTGCAAAGGTTTTACACATACTGTCTCTTCCTCCAAAGATGATATCATCAACAAATACTTCAACAATCAAGATTTTTTCATGATCAATTTTGAAATATAGGTTACTGTCAATAGTACCTTTGTTGAAACCAATCTTCAAAAGATGTTTGTCCAGTCTTTCATACCAGGCTCTTGGGGCTTGCTTTAGTCCATACAGTGCCTTCTTCAATTTGCAGACCATATCACCATGCTCAAATAATTGAAAACCATCCGGTTGTTCAATGTACACTTCTTCTTCTAAGTCACCATTCAAGAAGGCAGACTTGACATCCATCTGATACACCCTGAAATCCTTGAAGGCAGCAAATGCAAGAAATAATTTGACTGCTTCAATTCTTGCCACCGGAGCAAAGGTTTCTTCAAAATCAATCCCTTCTATTTGAGAGTAGCCTTTGCAGACCAATCTGGCTTTATTTCTGATTACTTCACCAACTTCATTTAGTTTGTTTCGAAAGACCCATTTAGTTCCAATCACATTCTTATTTCTAGGTCTGGGAATAAGATCCCAAGTGTGATTTTTCTCAATTTGCATCAACTCTTCCTCCATTGCTTTGGTCTAGTTTTCATCATTGCAAGCTTCATTTATTGTCTTAGGTTCAATCTTTGAAATCAGACAATATTCATCTAAATTTTGAGCAATTTACCTTCTAGTTTGCACACCTTTGCTTTTGTCACCTATGATATGATCTTCAAAGTGATTCAGTCTTACATACCTTAGAACTTTGGGATTTTCTTGCACTTCTGCTTCTTGATCAGGCTCATTCAGACCTATCTCTTCTTCCTGGTTTATAAGATTAGTTTGAATCTGACTTTTAGAAGAGGATTAAACTCCTTGAACTAGAACACCATTCTGATCATCTTCATCATATTCATAAAACCTTGAGGGTTTCTCTATTCCCTCATCAACCTTCACATTTGTACTTTCTATCATCTTTCTTAGTCTCTTGTTATAACACCGGTATGCCTTGCTTTGAGTAGAGTAACCCAAGAATATTCCTTCATCACTTCTAGCATCAAACTTGCCCAGATCTTCATCTCTTTTGATGTAACATTTGCTACCAAAGACTCTGAAATATCTTACAGTAGGAGTAATGCCAAACGAGAGTTCATAAGGGGTCTTACCGGTATTTCTTCTGATTTGAACTCGATTAAGAGTATAGACTACAGTGCTAACAGCTTCTCTCCAATAGATCTGAGGAACATTTGCTTCCATCATCATGGTCCTAAATACTTCCTGGATAGTCTGGTTCTTTCTCTCCACTACTCCATTATGCTGTGGAGTCCTAGGAGCAGGCAACTGTCTCTTGATTCCATGTTTCTCACAGAACTCTATGAACTCACCGGATGTGAATTCTCCACCTCTATCAGACCTCAGACACTTCAACTTTAATCCTGTTTCATTCTCTACCATAGCCTTGAATATTTTGAATTTCTCAAGAGCTTCTGATTTCTCCTTTAGAAAGGTTACCCACATCATCCAGGAATAGTCATCAATTAACAACATGAAGTATCTATCACCTTGAATACTCCTGGTTCTTGCTGGACCACAAAGATCAGTGTGAACTAAGTCCAATAATCTGGTAGAAGATAGTTCCTTGCTTTTGAATGTGACTCTGCTCAGCTTACCCAACTGACATTCCTTGCACAAGCTGTTAGTAGGTTTCACCAATTTTGGAAGATCTCTTACAGCCTGAGTATTGCTTATCTTGATGATATTATCAAAATTCACATGACACATTCTCCTATGCCATAACCAACTCTGATCAACTTGAACAAATAAATAGCTTTTACCAGTACCAACCAAGTGGAAGCTATTACCTTTAGTTTGAGCACCGGATGCAATCTCTATTCCGGATCTTTCAAAGATTTTGCATTTTCCATCCTTGAATCAGAGATCATAGCCTTTGTCCACCAACTGTCCAACACTGAGAAGATTGTGCTTCAAACCTTCAACATACAGTACATTACCAGTTTTGTTTCTTCCATCAAAAGAAATAGTTCCTCTTCCTCTGATTCTACCAGCAGAATTATCACCAAACTTCACCACTCCTCCTTCATACCTTTCCAAGTCTATGAACTTATTTTTGTCACCTGTCATGTGGTGGGAGCAACCACTGCCAATGACCCAATCATTCTTTTCTTCAACTTGGGCAGCCAGAGCTCTTTCTACAACTTTATGATTGATAGATACAGGGGATATTGGTTCTTCTTCCTTGATGGCAATAAACACCCATTCACTTCCAAATTTGTTTCCTGTCTCTGATTCATCATCTGTTACTCCTTCATTATCATCTTCTTCATGAACATAGTAACAATTCTTTTGGAACCTTGATCTATTAAGATTTGGCTTTGAAAATCTTTCCGGACATCTTGAGGCAAAATGACCAATCTTATTGCAGTTAAAACACTTAAAAGGCAATTTTCCTTCATACTTACCAGATCCTCTTGGCAGTCTCTTTGCAATGAGGGCTTCAAGTTGAGCAGTTTCTACTTCTTCTTCTTCCAGGTCTTTTCTTTCTTTTTCATACCATGATAGTTTCCTTAATAAGTTCTCTCCCGGATCAAATCCTTATTTACCTTTCACAGAGGCACTGGCTTTGAATGCAGATTCAATCTTGGGGGGATCATCTCCAAACTTGGTCATTTCAAAAGCAGCAAATTTGCCAGCCAATTGGTCTCTTGTGACAGTTGTATGGGCTCTGAATTCATCAATGGCAGCAACCTTAATTTTGTAAGAGGCAGGAAGGGATCTAAGAATTTTACCAACAATCTCATTTTCATCCAAGCCTCCACCAGAATTTCTAATTCCACAAACCAGCTCATTCACTCTTGGCATAAAAGTGGTAATATTTTCATCATCTCTCATCTTCAGTTTTTCAAATTTCCCTTTTAGACTCTGTAACCTTGCACATTTAACATACTGGTCTCCTTCATGCAAAAGTTCTAGTTTAATCTAGATCTCATAGGCAGTTGGCAGATCAATAACATTTGAGAGCTCTGATTTAGTTAATGCACTTAGAAGAGCCTCTTTGGTCCGCAGATTGTTTTCAACATCTGTGATTTCATTTAGGGTTGTCGAACCACCCTGTGGAGGTACATACACTTTTGTGACCATGGACTAGTACGCCATTCCCATACACTGCAAGTGACATTTCATGCAACCTTTCCAAAGAGCAAAGTTGGTTCCATCAAACTTCGGACTATCCTTCTTATATGATGACATCCTGGATCTCCTCAAGCAATTAAGCTCCTTTTAGAGGAACTTAGCTCTGATACCAATTGTTAGACTTAGGGCACACAACTGAGAGGGGGGGTAAATCAGTTGTGCAAAAATTTTCTCTAATTAAACACTTAAATCTTCTTTAGTGATTAGCAGAATATTAATCATGAACCATAATGCATTCAAATCAAAAGCAGAAACATAACAACACATAAGACACCAAGATTTTGACGTGGAAAACCTGGTTAAGGGAAAAACCATAGGGTGATTAACCCAAGATTGTATTCTCTGTTAGAAGAATAGAAAGAACAAAATGGCACATGCCAATTAGGGCTCACTACCCGAGCACACTGCTCACAAGAGGCTCACTGCCTACAAGAGACACACTATCTACAAAGAAATAAGTATCACCTTCATGAGCTAGAGAATAGCATCTTCACCATGCTTGAATTAGTTCCATTTAAGCTCAATACTTCTGCTCTGCCTTTCGTACTCTTCTTCACTACCACACACTCATCACATCAAGACACACTTCAAAATGACATCACAATCCCTTATTTATACAAGGCATCAACTTAGGAACAATCATCTAAGTCGACAAACACCTATAAGAACATCTGCAAGACGTGTAATATATCTGGTTGACCAGTCTAAAGAACACCAATATCTAGTGGTTATTCTTCAAATGCAAACTCTAACTTCAATGCGGACCACCAACATGAACTGGACATGATCCAACAATCATCATAACCTTCCCTAAATCACCAAGAACATCCACACTTCATCATCCTACTAGAATTCTTCTCTCCTTCATCTAGAGCTTCAAGAACATAGTCTGTCATCACTATCACAAATGAATAGGCTCTTTCGGACCTTCAAACCATGAACCAATCTATTTGATACTTCACAGGGATGTCCTCAACACTCCCTCAAATCCGCAGAATGGGATAATGCATTACCAGACCTCACCAGACCTATCTGTGTCACTTTGTCACCTCTGGACACCTGTCGGAGCTGGTTCTACTTGAACGACCATAACTTCTTCAAATCTTCATGCAGACCTCTGAAAACTTGACTAGAGTATCTCAAGACTTATATCTACAAACCCTTTAAACCATATCCTCTGATCCTCAACCTATCTTGGACTTTTACCTTGTTGTCATCACTGTTCTTCACTGTTCCTAATTGAGACTAATTTTCTCAATATCCTCAGCACACAACTCATCCAATCCTTCTCATTAATGCAACATGAGTATGTTAACATCAATGACAACACCGGTTAAACCCATACTTGCAACAGTAAATTCCTTGCATTTATTATTGTAATGTAATTTATTTACTTAGCCTATGTTGTATTTTTGTTGCACATCATGTTTTGTCATCTAGTGTGAAGTGCCACGATGAGTTGTCACTCCACTTGTAAGGTGACTAGGATAGTCAACTCACTCCATGTGGAGATAGGTGTCCCTTTTGTGTGGTAGAGGTTTTCTATCATGTGTCGGCATCTTGACCAGTGTGTAAGGGAATATTGATCGAAATGGTTATGATAGATTCCTATGACAGTTTTATGACATGTAAGAGTCAGAAATAGAAGGTTCTATGACAGGTGAAGACATGTGTCACAAGACATCTTGGAAGAAGGAATCTTTGGGCACCCCAAGGAGGGTTTTGTCATGTTGTAAGAGAATATGCTATTTATTGCCTGTTTATGACAAATTCTCTTACAGCTATAAGTTATGATAGCTATGACAGATTCTATGATAGTCGGTTGGTGCGTAAGAGCATCTGTCATTGCCCAAATTGGAAATAGGTGACCATATTGGGATGGGGTGATATGACAAGTTTCATGACCATGTTGTAGTGTTGGACAAGTGTCCCTAGGTGTGGGTTTTGGACCATGAGGCCAAAATGGACGCCCATTCCAAGATATGTTCAGTTTTGCCTTGAAAACTTCATTATAAGCACTTGCTTGGAGAGGAGAAAAGAAGAGGTGATTAACAGGTGTTGTTATGCTATCGGTTTGCCTCCAGATATGAGTGTCGAAGACTCTTGAGTGCTTGCATTGCAAGTGTATTGTAAACCATTACAGTTTTGATAATACATTGTGCAGGTTTTGGAGTGTGGGGTTTTTCACCCGATAAGGGTTTTCCCCACGTATATCTTGTGTCTCTCTTCTTTTGTCTTACATTCTTATGTTGTTTGCTACTGCAATATCTCTGTTGTTCTGTTAAACATTATGTAATTGTAAAGGTTAAAATGAATTTGCACTCTCCTCCCCTCATTAGATTAGTGTAGGAAGCGATTTCTGCACACCTAGCTTCCTTTCATTAAGTTTCCAATTCTACATTTGTCCAGACCTAAGTGCATTTATTACTATTGCTGAATCACCTTCTATTATCACTTTTTAAATATTGAATTCATGACAAAGGTTGATTCCTTGTAATAGTGCCTGAAGTTCGGCTGCATTATTGGTGCCAACGGGTAGAGCATTGGCCAATTTTCCAATCACCTTGTCATTCCAATCTCTTTTGATGCATCCCGCTCTAGATATTCTTAGATTGCCCCAGGCAAGCCCATCAAATTTTAGTTTATACCACCCAAATCCTAGTGCCAGCCATTCCACATTTTTCCTTGCATCTTGAGATTCCCCCGCCACTCCCATGAAGGGAAGAACTTTTAAACCATGCCATAACTTCCTCATTGGGGCATCCCATTCTGTAAAGTTTGCATTCTTCAAGCTTTGATCATTTGCTCTACAATTCACCACCTCAACAATAGTTGCCTCCATCTTATTCAACAAAGAGGAAATTGTTAGTTATTTTTCTTGGAAGAGTCTTCTATTTCTTTCTTTCCATGCCTCCCAAATCCATAGGGATGGACTGACCACCCACAAACTAGTGTACAAAACAAAGTTATTTAACACTGGCCAAGATTGAAATAGACTGAGGATATCTCTTGGCAAAGCACTTTTCCAAGCAAGTTTGGTACACAACCATTTCCAGCATTTTTGAGTGAAAGGACAATTTAACAACAAATGATTTCCTATTCCTCTGCATTTTTGCATAAAGTACACCTAGATGGGCCTTGATATCCTATTTTTAGAAATCTGTCCACAGTCAATATCCTATTTTGGATAGCTTCCCAAGAAAAGGATCCTACCTTGGGTAAGCACCATTTCCTCCAACAAATACTAACGAGAATTTGAAAGGAGGATTCCAATGCTTTTGCCAAGATTCTATAACCATCCTTAATAGTATATTCACTAGATTTTGCTCCATTCCATCTTAAACAATCACTATCTTCCCTGATGAAAATAGTCCTCCCATGCACCATTACTTCATATACAGCAGCCACCTCATTTGAAAAAAACTAACAATCTCGCATCTTTCCACTTTCATTGTGTTAGCCCAGCTAATGAGGACTCTTGAAGATAGTCCCTTACATGACAACCCCATATTTGTTTTGTAATCTCCCTCACTTGATCTAGTTCCCTTTTCCTTTCCAAGCTTGGAACCCCCCCATGAATCTTCCCAAAAGAGAGTAGTCATGCCATGCTTTATGTCTGAGGTTAGGTAATCTATGATTAGATCTCTATAACTTCTCAGAAAATTCCAAATTCTTGATCCCAACGGGAGCGATCTTGACTTAAAAATACTTGTTTCCCCTGCATCTAAAAACTTTGCTTTCATTTCTTAACCCATTTTAGATCTTGATTAGCATATATCTTCCATTCCAACTTGGCTCCAAGAGCCATATTCTGAAGTGGTAAGTTTTTCAAACCTACCCATCTGCCTTCTTATCCTTGCAAATTTTTTCCCACTTAATAAGAGGGTACTTATTCTTATCATTATTCCCTTGCTAGAAAAACTTTCTCATTTTTGATTAATTTTTGTGCTTACATCAACTACATTGGAAAACAAGACATCATGTATATTGGTAATGTTGTTATCACATTTTTTAACATCATTATCCTTCCTACCCACGACAGCCATCTACTTTTCCACGATGCTAATTTATTTCCCACTTTTGCCACCAAAGAATCCCAAAGTTTACCTAATTGCCATCCCACCACCAAAGGAAGACCCAAAAACTTACTTGGGAGGTTTCCCTTTTTAAACTTAAGCACACTTAGTATTTGTGTTTCAATTCTTTGATTTGTGAAGAAGAAAAACACTTATGATTTCTCTTTATTAACCTCTTGTCCAAATACTGCTAAGTAATCATCCAAAATCCTTTTGAAGTTTTGAGCTTCCTTTATTTGAGCTGCCCCAAACAGCATGGTGTCATCAATAAATTGCTAATGTGTAATAGAAGGAAACTCCCTGGTTACTTGAATTCCTTTAACTTTACCTTCCACTAAAGCTTTCTCAGAGATCTTCCCATAGCCTCTGCCATTATGATAAATAAACAAGGAGATAATGGATCTCCCTATCTTAGGCCTCTTGATGCTCCGAAGAAGCCTTCTGGGGAGCCATTAATTAGGATTGAGAATATTGGGCTAGCAACACAATTGAAGATCCAATCCAACCAACTCTTATTGATTTCAAATGCCTCCATCACTTTGAATAAGAACCGCCAATCTACCCTATCAAAGGCTTTTTTATGTCCAATTTTACCAACATATTCTGTTTCTTTAATTTTTGTATGGAATGTATAGCCTCTTGTGCTATTATCACCCCATCTAGAATCAACCTCCCAGGCACAAATCTCGTTTTCTCTTCCGATATTATGTCTAGAAGAACCTTTTTAATCTATTTGCTACAACTTTGGCTAATATTGTGTAAATTGTATTACAAAGTGTTATTGGCCTGAGTTCATCTAGAGAGCTTGGCTTTTCTTTTTATGGTATCAGAGCTATGAATGTATCATTTATTTTCTTTAACACTTTACCCATTCTCCTTGAATCCTCAATTGCCTCAGTCACTTCACCCCTATTATGTCCCAACATTTTTGGAAAAACATAGCCTAAAAGTCATCCAGTCCAGGTGCCTTATCTGGATGGAGTTGAAATAAAGTCTCTTTAATTTCTGCCTCTGAGAACCTCTCCATTAGCATGGCCATCTATAACTATTTTTGGGATGTTTACCAAAATTTGTTGTTGTTCTTGCCTCCTGGAACCATTCCAATTATTAAGCAGATTCTGGAAAAATTTACTGCTTCAGAAACAATGTCTTCCATTTTATCTAGATTCCTTCCCTCTGAAGACTTGATGCTTGAGATTATGTTAAATTCCCTCCTGCTTTAGTTGCATTGTGAAAATACTTAGTAATTTGGTCACCCTCTCTTATCCAAAGGTCCTGCGACTTTTGCCTCCAATAAATTTCTTCTTTTGCTAAAATGTCCTCTTGTTTTCTTAGCAACTCCTTTTCCAACATATTTTTGGTTTCATCCATGCCATTATAAATCATATCCTCATTTAAACTTTCCAACTATTCTTCAATATTTTTTTTTCTTCAAAAATATTTTTGAAATTGCTCTTATTCCATATCTTCAATTGTTGTTTCACTAGTTTCAATGTTGTTGTCACATTGAACATTTTTGTCCCTCTAGTTGCACTTCTCTCCACCACTTATGAATTAATTGCATCAGATTCTCATCTCTGAACCACATTTTTTCAAATTTGAAAGGGCATGTGATTGGTTTTTTCCCCCCTAAATGTCTAATTGAATTGGGTAGTGATCAGAACCTAAGAAAGGCATAACATTGCTTTCCAATGTGAATGGAAAGGATCTTAGATCTCCCCTAAAAAGGTATCTGTCTAATTTTTTTGCTATACTGCAAAAACTCACTCTTTTATTTGTCCAAGTATATAACCCATTCCCCATTTGAATCTCCATGAGGGAATTTCTTTCTAGAAAGGGTTCAAAATCTACTTGAGATTGGAGTTTCATGTTTACCCCTCCCCTTTTGTCTAATGATCTCAGGATTACGTTAAAATCACCCCCCATTATAAAAAATTATGTTGCCACATTGTTGCAAATGGTTTCAATTTCCCTCCATACCTCTCTTTTTTGGATGCATGAAAAGGGACCATAAACATTGAAAAGAATAAAACATAAGTCAAAGGATAAACTTCTAACCTTACAAGCCAGCTAGTGTTTGCTCGAGTCCACTTTTTCTAGCACCATCTTCTGCGACTTCCACAACGTCAGTAACCCTCCTGAAGCTCCTTTTGCATTGACTGCCTCCATTTTCCACATCCTTAATTTTGTCTTATATTGTTCTACCTCATCTTGTTGTAGTTTTGATTGCTGAATCAAAAAAATATCTGTTGTGGCACCTCCAATTGGTGCTTAACCAGGCATTTTTTGTTAGGGACATTTAAGCCCCTAACGTTCCAAGATATTATTCTCATTGTTCCTCAGGAAGGGAATCCCCCTTCCCTAACTTGAGCATTTCATTGATCTTCTTTTGCTCTACTTCTTCCCCAACTAGTTTCCTTTTCTCCTGATTTGGAATCCTTCCTTTCTTCTTACTATCTCCATAATCTAGAGATTTCCTTATTGCCTCACTTTCTAGGATGCCCAATTTTCCTCCCACCTCCTGGGAGGACATAACATTCTGCATTTTGTCTACCAAGGCTACACTCCCCTTCCTCCATTTCACAATCCTCAAGTGCCATCTCAGGTCCAGCTTCCCATTCCTCCTCCAAACCTTTTGTGTCTAGGTTAGCTTCCCTGGCCAGCTTCACAAGCTCGCTTCCTACTTCTATTAGAGAATTTATTTTCTCTTCCCTAAATGTACTACCTATCAGATTAATAACCTCTAAAAGCTTCACATCCAATTTAACTTTATGTTCTATATGTTCATCCATATGAAGGTTAAGCCCTTCGTCAATCCATTGTTCCTCTACTTCATGAGCATACAATTCTGTATCTAGTTGATTTGGCTTCCCTTCACCCTCTATATCCTCTACTCTATCTATGTTAGCCCCTTCAGAAATTTGACCCTCCTCCCCTATCCTTTCAGATTCATCCTTTTCCCCTGACCTTTAAAACCCAAAACCCTCAACATACTACCCTTAGGGCTCGAGTCAAATTCCAAATTATGTCTCCATTTGCCCCATTCCATAATTATTTCAATCCTTCTCCAATGTGTACTAGTTGGTTTGTTCTCCACACAAATCCTCACATAAGACCCAACACCATTGGTGTTTGTTCTTTCTTCTGCACAAATATAATCTCCCAGTTGGCATCCTATTTCCTCTAAATCTTTTGGTTCCCAGCATTCAAGCAGAAGATTTGGGAGTTTCAACTAGTCTTGATTTTTTTCCATGTTATGCTAATACAGATCAAAATTTTCTTCCCATTTTCTTATATAGAAACCAAAATCATCCATTACCCAAATCTCATTTTCAATTTCTTGTTTAATTTTTTGGGACAGGCAAATTATAGTGAAATAATTGTTTGCCAATGACCTAAATTGTAGTTCTTCTCCCCAGTGATTCTTCCACCATTTAATCAGACAATTCCAATTTAAATCCCTACCATACCACTTAACCAAAAGACCATACCTCTCCAGGTGTTGGATTATTGGTCACATTATTTTATCTTGTTAGGATTAAGGTGCCATCAACCTTCTAAATCCTATGTAATTAATTACACCTAATATTGTTTGTAAATCACCCATAAGGGATGCAAGGTTTCACCAGTAGTGATCTTGTTTCAACCGCATGATTATATTTGGCCCCCAACACTAATTCATCCACGATAAGGGGTTGTAGGGGGGTTTCCCACCTGTGAGGGGTCCGAGGGGATCATCCCCCCAGCGGGGGGTTCGAGGGTAGTGCCCCCAAAACCTCATTTAATTTATATTTTATCATTATATATCTGGACCGTTCATCACTAGGTCACAAATCTGATGGTTGATATTATGTCAATTTTCTTGCCCTAGAATGCAACCCCATTTTATTACAATATTTACATACTATGATTTTAGTAGAGTTGAGAGTAACAGGAGCTGCTGGATTGAAGATTGAAGTTCAAGAGAGGAAATGCATGTATTGTAATCTAATATTTGAAGATAATACAACTTGGAGCCTCTTTTCTTGGTGGAGTTTTTTACCTGAACTAGTTTTATCCACGTTACATATTGTGTTATGTGTTCAATTCTTAATGCATGTTATTTCTACGTAGTGGGTTTTATTTCTGTTGCAATCTCCATTGATTCTACATTGTTTAGAGGACATAAATAAGGTTTGAATTAGATTTATGTTGTGTGGTTTGCACCTTCATTTCTAACATATCTTTAATTACCATGGTTTTAGTATTTGCTCCTCTAAAAGGGTCTTCTTCTTCTTCCTTAAAGCACTTGTTTCTCCATTTTTTATCCTGCCGCCATCCTTGAATACCAATTCTTCCCTGTGACGAGTTCATCCTCATCCTTCTTGCCTTACCCATTGGTATAACATTCACACCCGAAGCAAATGAGGGTACCAATCTAAAAAATGAATCGCTCTGCTCACCTCACCAACTGTTGTTTTTCCCTTTCTCATAGTCCTTGCCCTAAAGCCACTCTAAATTCTTGTGAGCCCTAGGGTAATACCCCTATTTTGTCTCATACTGCGGCTTCCCATTCCATTCTTTCAACATTGCCCATTTTCCATGCTGGCCTATCCACTAACCATCACACCATTCTTCGCTAGCCGCACGTATCCTAAACTGATCCATTGGAAATGCTTGCTCTACCTATGTAGCCCAGTCCTCCGCAATTGCTCTCGCTCCTTCACCTACTTCCACCATGATTTTTCCTTAAATTTTTATGTTTTAAACCAATAATATTATTTTCTTTTAAGTCTATGCATAATTTGGTTTGTGGCTCCCAAAGGTGTTTATTAATACCAACATTATTATGATTTAAATATCATGGCAGAGGTGCAATTTTTTTAGGCAAACAATCACCATAGGAAAAATCACATTGGACATGATAAAAGCATGTATGACATAGACATATTCATACATGATCCCCTCCAAGAAGAATGATAGGGCAATTTTTAGTCTTTTGGCTTTTGTTCTTTTCTATTTCAGCACATGTCAGGATTAGGAGTCTTAGTTCTTTAATTAGTATGTCTATGTTTAGAAAAGGTGTCTAGGGTCAATTATCTTGAGTTAAGTAGTTGCATACCTATCTTTAGGCCACTACTATTCTCAAGCTTGCTTTCCTATTTCTAGCACGTCTATTCTTAGGATACTTGTGCCTATATGTACTTGCTCATGTGAGCTAATAGATCATCTCATTATTGCTTTGCATATTGCTTTGTTTTGGTATTGTAGGAGTGTGCAATTTTTAAGCTCTTGTGACTGATGCCGGTACTTGTATCCTTCCATTCAATCCTTGTTTCTAACAAATTGCATGTTTGAAAGTGCACAGTAAAATTATAAAATGATATGGGACATAAGTTCTAGATTTTTAAATAAGATATATCTTTACATTTGAAAGACAATGTAACTTCCATGTTTGAGAGTGTAGAGTAAAAGGAGAAAAATATAAATATGGGATACAAGTTCTACTTCTTAGATTAAAAAGACTACGCTTAATTATTAATTTATTACTTACATATGGGTAAATGCAAAGAGATGAGGGACCAAAAAGTCGCCACCATGTCCAAAAGTAAAACAAGAACTCATTTCTCCTCACAGCTGCGACCATTGCAAGCTTAGCAGCAAAAAACTCAGGTGAAAGCGCGATCGCGTTGAAGAAAAGCCTATCCAATCAAGTGTAAGAGAGAAAATGGCAAATTCACGATGCCACCTCACTGCCAAAGATGTCGTCAAGCGAATTTAGAGGCTCCAGCACAGGAAGAAGGTAGGGTTTGACTGATTTTGTTAGTTTGAGAACAATTTTTGAGTTTTGCAATGTTTGATTTGTTTTTATATTGTATTTATAGTTATTGGGGAAAGAGAAAACCTAAATCCACCTGAGGAGGGTGAAAACAACCCCCAAAACCCTCAAAACCCACCTTCACCTCCTTATAATGTAAGGGATAGTCAAGAAAACTACCTATAGATAATATAAGAAAACAAGAAACATCTTCAAACTATTATTCAAACCCTAAACAATCCAAGTGGAACCACTGATCGTAGGAGGGCGCTTGCAAAATCACTAGAGGAGATTATTTCCCACACGGATTTGGTGACAAAACAAATCACCGAATTCCAAGACTATAGGGAGAGGTGTCTGCAATATTATGCTAACAAGTTGTCATATGAACAAGTCAAGAATGAAAAAATTGCAAAATCTCAATTATGTGCACACTTTATTAATCCCAAAACCGGCCAAAGATTAGAAGAAAGTTGCAAACATTTTCCTATACATTAGAGTAGGAATGAAGAAATATCCCAAAATTTTTGGATAGATGGTACATGGTCTTCGATGAGCGCCCATGCAATAATGATGAGGTACCACAATATTTCTTGAGGAAACCCCATTGCGAGTTTGTCCTCAATAAGATTCTGAATTATTTTGACATTAGTGAGTTCCAGGGTAGAGGTGGTGGCTCTTCCCAAGATAGAGTTGGGGCTCAGCGAGATGAAAACTGTGTGCCTATACCCCTGGCAAGGCCAGAATATAGGTCACTCCCTTTGTCTTTGAAGGAGAGTGTTGAGGTGGAGACATTACATTCATTGACTACTCTCACCCAAACTCTATCATAGCATGCCGATGATCTTACCCAGGCTGATGAGGGTGAGAGTAGTAGGCCTCATGTGTCCCCACATTTATGCAGTTCATGTGGGAACCTATGTGATTATGGGATTCAAGACGCACGGTAGGACTCTCAGTAGGATGTTGCAATGTAGGGGCAGGATGATATGATGCAGGGGTAGGATCCATTGATGGAGGCATTCATATTGGATGAACTTGTTCTTAGTGACGATCTCTTATAGCATACATTTGGTATTGACTCTCAGGTAATTTTTTACAAGTTTCATCTTGATTTAGTATATTGTTATTTGAAATTTGTAATTAATTTTATATAATTATCTATATTATAAGTCAAAAATAATGTATGTAATTGTCTGCGCAATGAAATTCCAGGGTCAGAGTCTTCATCCTACCTCTGTTAGCTATCCATTGGCAGGTTATGAGAGGAGGTCAAGTCAGCAGGTATGTAATTTATCACATAATCGTAATTATTGTAGATATGTCAATGGTAATATTATTTTGTAACAATTTGATGATTTCAATAGTCATTGGCACCTCCATGGTTTCCTTGGTCCCCTGGATGCCAATCCACCACTTTTACAGAGGTAAATTTAACCATTTCTAATCATTATGCATTTTTAAAATAATGTTATGAATTTATTTTGGTCGAATAATCTTGAACTTGATTTTCAGATGTTGAATGTGGAGACTCCTCCTCATCTTTATGAGTCAGCGCAGATAGGCATTGCTATAGCCATGATGTCTTCAAATCCTTTGACCGAGGTATGAGCCAATAACATGAAAATGTCATAATTTTGTATTTCTTGTTTTATCTCATGTTATTTGATGTACATAAATGATATTTATGTTTAGTCAATTTTGCTTCTTGATGCTTCTCACAGGAGGTCACAACTCCAGTCTGTCCAAGTACGGATGTAGAGAGAGACAAGATGATGGAGAGTGATCATCAGGTGGTAGTAAGTGATCGATTACATATGTGATGTTATATATTTCATACATTTTCTATATTAATGTGCTTATATTGTTTGATTGTATTAACAGGTGGAGCTGGATTGACTTCTGTTGAAGAGGTCTACTCGACGACAGAGAGAGGATGAGTCACTGATTGGATCTACATCTTCATGGTCAAGCAAGGGTCGCCGATGATTTCACAAAAGTCAATAGGAAACTAGTTTTGGGACATTTTTTGTATGCCTAGATGGCTTTGTATACATACTTTTGTATGAACTACCGATGTATATTTTTGAATATATGCATGTATGGCTTTGTTTGGACATGCCTATATGGATTTGTATATAAACTAGATGTTATGTTCATGATATTATGTATATGACAGCATATATTAAATATTTAATATGATGATCAATTATCATTACAGGAATTTGGTTTTACATGTGCCAATTGCATTTGCTTGAAAGTTTATAAATCATTTTCAAATAATCCATTTTGTGCATATCTTGCAATCATTGCATTATGTGGGATTGTACATTTCTTTTTGGCATCATTTCAAATAGTTCATGTGCCTTGTCTATGCCTCCACACTTTCCATATAGTTCATGTACCTTCATGAGGTGACATTTCTTTGGGGCATCATGCCAAACAGTTCATGTGCCTTGTCTATGCTTCCACACTTTGCATACATGTCTACAAGGGCAAGGGTAGTTGCAATTACAGCATGTGACAAATTTCCTATATCCTTTATGCTTTGATTGTTGTGGATAAGCTGTTCCAAATATTCTATTTTGGTGTATAGATAGGGAGGAAGTTGGCAAAGGTTGTGGAATTTGTCTTTACATGTGCTAATTGCTTTTACTTGTTCAAAAGTTTCTAAAGTATTTTCAACAAATCCATTTCGTGCATATCTTTCAATCATTGTATTCCATGAGACAACATTTCTTTGAGGCATCATGTCAAACAGTCTGAACATTCGTTGTATATGCTTCCACACTTTGCATACATGTCTTGCAGGGTACTTACAACTACGACATTTTACAAAATTCCTATATCCTTTATGCTTTGATGCAAGATAACTCCATAGTGAAGGGTGGTTGATTTGTTTTGGTGGGGATGAGGGTGTAGGGGTGGGGCAGGGTGTTGCAAGACATAGCATCACTAGGAAAAGGGTCTTTGTTAACCATAGCATTGGTGACAATAACATACCAATTAAACTTTTGTCTAAGAAGTGGAAATTATGTCAACCTATATTGTGAAAGAAGAAATTCATGAAATGGCTCCCATAGGGAATAGCATTAGGTCTTTAATTGTCCATTTAGTCATGTACACAATGTCAAAAGCCATATTTCAAAGTTCATAATTAGTGGAATTAGTTTTAAGTGACGGGAGTGGGTTGTGAGAAATAAGACAATATGGACTAGGTTGATAGTTGGTATGCATGTGACTTGTATGCATTTTAAATAGCACTCAATGAAATATTTTAACCTTCTTTCATAAAGGCATAGCTTGTATTGTACACAGTCATGCTTAACTTGATTCAAATAGTGCCACATTGCAATGCCATAGTGTTGCTTGATATTGACAAAGATGTTACTTATTGCCTGCCCAAACATGTTTTGTCTTTGCCTTTCCTTCTCTCTTAGTATTTGTAATGGCACCATTAAATTGAGTCTTTCAGCAATTACTTGGGAAGGATCTATGAAACTTTCTTATTATATGATTGGCTTTCTTTCGAGGAATGAATTTTCTTTTTCCACTTGGCTCAATAAAGTTGGAAGCATGTCTATTCATCTAAATGTGCATTGAGATGTGTTTTCTAGGTCTTTTGAATTTTTGGACCAAGGAGATGGTATTTGTTGAAGAATAGAATGATTTTTCTTTATGTGGTAACATTCAATGCTCATTCACTAGCATGTTGGCAATTGGATTTTAGTGCTTTCTTTGGTGTATGATTTGAATGTTCTTGTAGTCTTATAGCAATTGGGATGAGTAGGAAAGAGTTAATTTCAATCTTTGTTGGCACCTGAATTGTTCCTAGGATTTGTTGGCACAGTAGGTCTGATATTTGGATGTATCAGACTATGGACATCATAAACAAGGAAGATTTGATGTGTTAGAGCCTAGTTTTTGTTTGTTTGTGATGAGAAATGATAGGTGGATGGAGAGAGAGGTCCTATAGACCATGAACCATAGGTCTTGAACATCTTTGAAGGGTTGACACAAGTTAAGGCATGACTGTCCCAAGAGGTCTAATTTCACAGTCTTAGGGTGTAAGAGTTGAAAGCCCATGAATTGTTACATTGTTGAGTCATCACATAGGAGTTGTTATGATCATTTAAACACCAAGTCAAGCCTACCCCATGACAAGTACATTGTCCCAAGGTGTATTGGTTCAAGAGTCTAAAAAGAGTTCAATGTTACAGTCCTATAGAGGTACACCTAGGAGCATAAATGAAGATGGTGTAAGAGCACTTTGTCATTTTATGTTGTTGTCCTAAAGAAGGTCCTTCCTCTGCATCAAGATCCCACTTTGGTATAGGTAGAGAGGATGCAGTGTGGAATTTGGATTTACACCCACTAATTTCTTTTTCTTGAAAGTTTCTAAATCCTTATCAACAAAACCATTTTGTGCATATCCTACAATCATGGCATTCCATGAGATTCCATTTCTTTAAGGCATCATGTCAAACTATCCACTTGCCTTCTCTATGCTTCCACATTTTGCATACATGTCTCCTATGACAGTTACAACTACAACATCTTACAAAATTCCCATATCCTTTATGATTTGATGGATGTCTGGATGTATTGTGTTCCAAAGATCTTAGTTTGGCACTAGTAGAGAGGATGTAGTCAAAGGTTGTGGATTTTAGCTTTACACCCACCAATTGGTTTTGCTTGAAAGTTTCTAAAGCATTATTTGCATATCCTACAACCATACCATTCCATATCCTGCAACTACAACATTTTTCAAAATTCCAATAGACCACATTTTTTTGAGGCATCATTCAATGCAACTACAACATTTGATAAAATTCTCATATGCATTTTGTAAGAATACATGAGATACTATATATTTCTATATGATTACCCTAATTAGTAAGAATTAATAAGAAAGAAGCATAATTGCAATAATTAGCATTCAAGGATTTCTAATGAAGACCCAGGGTTTGGGTGCCAATGGAAAGTCACCAAACCCTTGGATCAATCTTTATTTTAAGATATTTTATGATTTAGACTAATACAGATGCTTGGGTATCTCATGATCATATTGAGATCTAATCATTGCTTTGTTTCTTGTAGGGTTTGTTTCCATGCTTCTAATCATAATAATCAAGGTTACGGGACAACAAAGTTATGGAATAGCTCTTGTCATGTCATATGAGGAGATCATGGCCACAATACCATCAAGATGTTGTGAATTTCAACAACAAATTTCTATTTGTCCAAACCCTACCATCGTACACACTCAAGAAGGCTTCAGTTTCATACAGTACAAAAAGGTGCTAGGAGTGACATTTTGCATTCCATAGCTCATGGGGCTGAACGGACTACGCCAAAACATCAGGGTGGATGAGTAAATGCCAAGGGAGGTCTTGTTTCATGTGCCAAGTGCCCCAATCATTCAGGACAGTAGGCTACTAGCAAAGTCCCTTAAGATCCCTAAGATAAAAAACTACCAAACTTTGACAGAGCAGTTCTCAGAATTCATGGTAGCTGGAAACATTTTGTTTGGACCTACAGGTGCATGTGGGGCCCATCTACAATAACCTCTCTTGGTTTCATTCAACTCCTATCCATTTGACCATGTCAGAATCAAACGCATTCTTACAAAATGCTTTAGTTCCATGCAATGGAAAGGTTGCTATGTGCCATATTTTTTGTTCTGCTCATCGTGGGGCCAAACCAACTGTGCCAACATGTCTGGGTGGGCAAGGAAATGCTTGGGGAGGTCTCATTTCATGCGCCAAGTGTTCAGTCATTCTGGGCTGCAAGCTACCGATAAACACGAAAGGTGCTAGGTGTTGGTAGCTTGTAGGCCAGAACAACTGGGATGCTTGGCACATGAAACAAGACCTTCCCTACCATTTACTCACCCACCTAGACGTGTTGGCATAGTCGTTTCGCCCCCAAGACCTGTGGAATGCAAAATTTCAGTGTTAGAAACTTTCTACTTTATCGATAGCTTACAACCCAGAACAACTGGGATGCTTGACACACAAAACAAGACCTTCCCTACCATTTACTTGCCCACCCCGATGTGTTGGCATAGTCAATTTGGCCCCATGATGAGCAGAACAAAAAATATGGTACCTGGCAAACTTTACGAGAATGTGTTTGATTTCGGCACAGTCAAACGGACAGGACTTGAACGAAACTGAGATAGGTTATTGTAGATGGATCCCACATACAATTGTAGGTCAAAACTAAACATTCCTAGCTGCCATGAATTCTGAGAACTGCTCCATCAAAGTTTGGCAGTTTTTCATCTTAGGGATCTTAAGGGACTTTGTCGGTAGTCTGCTGCCCCGAACGATTGGAGCACTTGGCATATGAAATGAGACCTCCCTTGGTATTTAGCCACCCACCCTGACATGTTGGCGTAGTTTGTTCAGCCCCACAAGCTATGGAATGCAAAATGTCAATCCTAGCATCTTTCCATTGCTTGAAATTGAAGTATTTTACAAGAATGTGTTTGATTTCAGCATGGTCAAATGCACTAGAGTTGACCAAAACCGAGGGAGGTTATTGTGGATGGACCCCACATGCACCTGTAGGTCCAAACAAAATGGTCCCATCTACCATGAATTCTGAGAACTGCTCTGTCAAAGTTTGGCAGTTTTTGCGTCTTAGGGGTGTTAAGGGACTTTGCTGGTAGCCTGCTGCCCTGAACAATTGGGTCACTTGGCAAATGAAACGGGACCTCCCCTAGCATTTACCCACCCACCCCGATGTGTTGGCATAGACCATTTAGCCGCACAAGCTATGGAATGCAAAATGTCACTCCTAGCACCTTTCTACTGCATGAAATTGAAGCATTTTGCAAGAATGCATTTGATTTCGGCACGGTCAAACAGACTGGAGTTGACCAAAACTAAGAGAGGTTATTGTGGACAAATCCCACATGCACCTATAGGTCCAAATGAAATGTTCCCAATTGCCACGAATTCTGAGAATTGCTCCGTCAAATTTTGGCAGTTTTTGCGTCTTAGGGATCTTAAGGGACTTTACCAGTAGTGCATCAAATAATTAATCAAGTGATGGTCCAAGAGTATCCCTAGACTCAAATATCCATGTGGTTCATGAAATAGAACTTGTTTATACTAGGAGGGACAAATGTAACCTTGTATATACATGGGAGAGTCTCTCTCTCTCTCTCTCTCTCTCTCTCTCTCTCTCTCTCTCTCTCTCTCTTTATTTCTCTATCCTATATATAGAGAGGGATTAGGAGACATGGAGAGATAGAGAGGGACATGGACATGGATAGGGAGAGAGCTTAGGGACATCCAGAAAGAGATGGAGAGATAGAGATAGAGTTAGAGAAAGGAAAAAATATAGAAAGAGGGGCAAATAGAATAGAGAGGGATAGGTGGAGATAGAGATGGGGAGAGGGAGAGATGGGGATTGAGATAGACAAAGGGGTCTATAGAGGGAGAAAGATAGAGATACATATATATAGAGAGAGGGGAGATATAGGGAGATAGATCTAGTAAGGGAGAGATAGATAGGGAAATACAGAGAGAGGTAGAGAGGGATATATTAAGAGATAGGGTTATGCAGATAGATAGAGATAGGGAAAGAGATGGAGAGATGTCTAGAGACATAGGGAGAGAGATTTCAAGAGGTAGAGGGATGGAGAGAGAGATAGAGAGGAGGAGAGAGGTGTAGCGAGGGATAGATTAAGAGATAGGGATCCATAGTCCAGAGAGATAGAGATAGGGAAAGAGATCAAGAGATACAACTTCCAAACACATAGGGAGATAGATTTGAGGTAGAGAGATTGGGAGAGTGATAGAAAGGAGGAGTGAGATAGTGAGGGAGGGAGAGATAGAAAGGTAGAGTTAGAGAGAGGGGATCGAAAGAGAGAGCAAGATAGAGAGACAGGGAGAGAGAGATAGAGAGGTAGGTATAATTAGAGAGAGGGATAGAGGAGACACATATATCTCTCCCAGGCTCGGTCTCCTCTATATCTCCCTATTCTCCTCTCTATCTAAACCCTAAATAATGCCCCTAACCCCTAACCCCTAAACCCTAAAAATGAGCAACCCTAAACCCCTAACCCCTAAACCATAAAACCTGGAAGCAATCCTAAAAGTCTATCTCCCTATCTCTCTGTTGTTCTCAAAATCAGCTACGCTCATTTTTGTAGACAACTCCTACGAAATTTGTCTATTTCGTACTCTACCCTCTAAGTTTGCAAATCAAGACAATATTCTCCTGGTCCCATGCGAAGTCATTTGGCATCCTAAACTAGTTTGTGACATTCCCTCAAATCGATTCCTCGATATTTGTGCAAATCGATTAAGTCATAAACTGACCAAAATATCAATTTTGGTCATTTTTAGGGTGTTAGTAAAATTTTGAGTCTTCACATGTAAAGTCAGCCAAAATTGCCGCTATTGCATGTCTTTTTGTCCACTTGTGTAAAGTCGGCAGTTTCTATCACTTTTACATAGTCTTTCGTTTTCAACATGCCCGAGCAGCACTTTTAACTGCCAATACATGTTCTCGTTAAAAGGTTAAGTTGCATGTGCATGGTCAATGGTTTTTACCACTCTTGTATTTTTGTGAAGCACGTGTAAGGTCGGCTGAAATCGCCGCCTGAGCAAGATCTCCAAGATCTTGAACTTTAAGTGGCATTAATGTCCACTCGTGCCAAGCTTTTAAATGTGTTTTCTCATTATTTTTTCTTATCATTTCTTTTGTCAAAATTTCCTAATTGATTCCTCGATCCTTCCTCAAGTTGCTTGATCACGTTGACATTGATTTCAAATGGATTTCAACTCGTCACCGTCACATTTAGGGTTTTTGTTCCTTTTGACTGGTAAGTCCTCTAACCATTATTTTTGTTATTTGTTTTTGTTTAGGGTTTTTTGTTTTTCATTCTTTGGAGTCATCAAACCCGTGTTTCCCCTAAATTGTATTGAGGCAAATCATCCCATTCTTCATATTTATTTCTCGAGTGATTTTTGAAACCCTGGTTTAACGTTTCATCGTTGGATTTTGCCGATCTATAAGAAGTAACCTTTTTATGGTTAGTTAGAGATTATTGCCACTCCAACATGTCCATGTGTAGTGGCGGTGAAGTTTACCGCTCGAGTTATTTCCATAAACTTATGAGCAAATGTGAAGTCAGCATTTTTTGCCGCTTATGGGTTTGAAGACTATCAAAATGTAAGTGTATGGGCGGCAAAATTTGCCACCCTTACACGAAAACCTTAATACTCCCATCATATATGATGTCGGCATTATTTGCAGCTTGGACATCAAAATCGCATTTCATACCAGTATGCATTATCGGCATTTTCTACCGCTGATGCATAACACTAGCAATTCCCTCCCTTACATGCAGCGTCGGCATTTTTCGCCACTAAAGCACCATGCACATGCCTCTGGAAAATTGCTAAATACCCTGATGTAAGGGCAGTCATTTTGCCTGCCATTACATGTAAAGCATTCCTCTAAAAAGAAAATACATGTAAAGTCGGTGTTTTTCACCGACTTTACACAATTAAGAATGAAATTCTTCCCAAACACATGCACAAGCGGCTGAAACACCCGACTTAACACGTGCAAGTATTTCCTCATGCAGGAGCGGTCATTTTGACCGCTCATGCATATTTTCCCAATTTTTTTCCCAACACTGGGAAGATTCACCTTTCAAGGCCTGTTAGCCTGCTTTCGCCCTTACCTTGATTTGTGCGCACTCAAGCCCTTCAACACATGCTTTCTAGTCCATGATCATCGAATCGTGGTTATCCCAGTTTATCCATTTTTCCCCTAACTGCAAGATCATGGCCTTTTGCAGTTCTCAGCAAGTGTTCGTGGTAGATATCAATCTCAGAGTTCTTTTCAGAGCTAATGTCAGAGCCATCTCCGTCCAAACTAAAAATCATGAAGTACAAATATCAAGGTGTTTTTCCAATCACCTCAGTTACTTCTAATGTCGATGACATTAGAGATATAGAGATTGGCCATGTATCACAATTTTCTGAAGAGTGTTGATAGTGGTGATGGACAGAAATCAGATATGCAATCTGTAGTCTTACCTTTTAATAGCAGTTACAATGAAGAATGACGGTGGCAGCTGATATTCTTCTTTGTACCTTAGTTTATTTTCAGTTTTGTATATGCAATTTGTATTTTGTTTTGGACATATTCACATGTATTTTTCTGAAATGTAATTACATGTGAGACAAAGGAAGTCCTAAGTCAAATAGGACTCTTTTGTTGAATAAGTCAAAGTAGTTAGATTTTTCCTATTTTCGCTCCAGGCCTCTCCCTATAAATAAAGAGGGCTTCTATTCTAAATATTATCTTTAATCTTATGCAAAAAAGTGTTGCCCAAATTGTGACTCAACTTTGAGACTTTGTGTTCAAATTGTATGATCAATTCCAATCAATAAAGAAGGCAAGTTTTGATATCAAACTTTGTGTTGAATCGAATTTGTATGAGTGAGGATGTACATATGGCATTTTTTCTGATTTCTCTTGTTGATTGATTGGATAAAGTGGTGCTTAGTTATCATGATTGGAGGACATTCAAGATAAGTTATATAAACTTTGTGTTATATTATTTCCTTGAATCTATGTGTGTTGAAAGTGTTTCTTGGTGAAGGATTATAAAGACTTTGAGCTTGTAGTTGTTCACTTTGTATATGAATCGTGTTGAGAACTTGTAGACTTTGTGCTATGATTTTCAATCACATTCGTGTGAATCAGTGGTGTTGTTAGTTGACAGACTTTGTGCTCCAACTAGTGATACAGTTACTTTTAAAATCTTTCTGGGGATAATTTGAAGACTTTGTACTTGAGATTATTCACTTGGTTCATGAAACTTTTTGTGAAGTAAGTTAAAAGACTTTGTGCTTCAACTTACAAGAATATTGTTGATTATTGTTTAAGTGTAGAAGCATTATTGAATATTACCGTGAAACATTGTAAACATCTTTTCTAAAAGAAGATAAAACGATGAATGTAACACACCCCCAAAGCTAGTATTTATTGTAAATAAGTTTGTAATAGTTAAAAGGGAACCTCCCCTTGCTGAGAGGAGAGATTTATCTCATCACACTATGGTTGATATAACCATTTTGTCGTTAGTTAGCTAAACAACAAAATATTCACCCAACAGTTTTTGGCGACTCTACTGGGGATCAAATGCGCAACCAACAGCCTCTCGCCTTTGGTTGAAACATACCGGCCTCATCTTTGTGTAATATATTTTTGTTATATCTGCTCTATTGTTTGCTAAGAGTATGGTTGTCCCAGGTCCATGGGGAAATGCATTTGGTCCTTTGAAATTGACTCAGCCTCTACATGAACTACCTCGGGGTTCACGTAAGAATTTTCCCAAGTTCTACAGGGATAGTAAACAACATCCGAATGAGCATATTGTAGCTTTCTACATTGCATGTGGTGTTCTCAGAGTTGAATATGAAGATGTTTCTGTGAGACTGTTTGTGGAAACACTCCAAGGTGTTGCAGCTGATTGGTTCTATCACCTTACACCTGGAACTGTCACTGGATGGAATACACTTCGAACTCAATTTGAAGCTAGATTCAAGCTAGCAGAAGATGCTTATGCCTTGTTGGCCCAAATTACTCAAATGAAAAAAGAACCGCATGAGCCCATGTGTGAGTTCATGGCAAACTTCAATAAGCTAACGAACAGGATCCCAATTGTTGCTCAACCTACAGCTGAGAACCTAAAATGCTTCTTCATCAATTCATAATTGCCGGAAGTAAGTTTTCTTTTACGAAGAGCAGCACTGGCTGATCTTGCAATTGCTCAAAGTTTGGAAGTTGAAGTGGAGGATGATTTGATCTTAGCGGGAAAGTTGAAGAAGGATTCTATTGGTTCTAGTGGGCAGCCCCTTTGGCTTTATCTTCTAAAAACACTATGGATCCTACAGTACAAAAGTTGGCTGATGAGTTGTTAGCTCTGAAAAAATAGATGTCATAGAGTTTGTCCATTCCCCTCTACAAGGACATACCAAGGGGAACTTCTCTAAATGCTCTGAGTTACCAAGGCAATGTTTCAAGGGATCAGAATCAAAACAAGTTTCCTCTACAATGAGGAATACTTGCTTTGGAAGCACCACCTGTGAATGCAGCAATCTTCTATTATGAATCGGAGCAAAACAATCTTCTTCAATCAGAATATGATCAAGGAGAAGATGTTACTAATCTTTTCACGGAAGGTGAAGAGCAGTTAGCTGGCGACTCTACCACTAGGTTCTTGAACTTGGAAGGTGAAATGAAACAAGAAGAAGATGCTTTTGATGAATCTTATGCCGTTCTTACATGGTCACAGAATCAATTTAATCATCAATATGTGGCCAGTGATAACCAATTAAGTACATCAGATCTTCCTACTTCATCCCTTGTTCCTAAGACCAGTACCCCCAATGAAAAACCTTAAAATGAGAGTTTTTCGTCTTCTGTAGCAAATCCATATCAGCGTGTTGATATCATAGATCATGCTGAGGAGACAAAGATTCAAATGTCTGAGGCAAGAATACCTGTTAAGGGTATTATGCAAAAGGTTCATCCTGAAAGGGAGGCCAAGTACATAGTGATGAAAACTGAAGATCCAAAGGCTCAGATTCTCTTAGAGTTTTCTGATATGGGTACTTATTTTTGTACCATTGATGAAGATTCTGAGTCATTGGATATTGTTTTAAATAGAGGTTTAGAAACAGATGGATCATTCTCTTCAAGCAAAGGAATTTTGCAGCTGAAAGGAAATGGCATTTCCAAAGGATTGGTTTCTCCGGAGAAACTTTTTAATGAGCCTAATTGCTTTGTCAAACGGCGACGACTGTTGGGACCAAATTCATCAGCGTCAGTTGGGCAATTCAATCTAGATGTAGAAGAAGATCCTAGAATGACAAACACTGGGAAGTGTTACTCTTTCAACAATAAAAGAAAAAGAAGAGGAACATCTTTTCTGCTGCCTCACAGTAGACATCATCTGAAGCTTTTCTCAAAGTGAAGCGACAGATAGGTTTTCATATTTTTGTACTGTTTTTGTGTCTTTTTCATTTTAATCTTTTTGTGTTTTTGTGTTTTTTGTTGTCACCTGACTCTATAGCCCAATGGCAGGGATGAAGGCACTTAGAGACTGGATTCTCCTCCCTTCGATCATTTCAAAGTTTGATCGATGGAAGTTCCCCAGTTAGAACCAACTGTTGTTCTCAAAATCAACTACGCTCGTTTTTGTAGACAACTCCTACGAAACTTGTCCATTTCGTAATCTACCCTCTAAGTTCAGAAATCAAGACAATATTCTCTTGGTCCCATGCAAAGTCGTTTGGCATCCTAAACTAGTTTGTGACATTCCCTTGAATCGATTCCTTGATATTTGTGCAAATCGATTAAGTCGTAAACTGACCAAAATATCAATTTTGGTCATTTTTAGGGTGTTAGTAAAATTTTGAGTCTTCACATGTAAAGTCAGCCAAAATTGCAGCTATTGCATGTCTTTTTGTCCACTTGTGTAAAGTCGGCAGTTTCTACCGCTTTCACATATTTTTTCGTTTTCAACATGCCCAAGCGGTACTCTTTACCGCCAATACATGTTCTCGTTAAAAGGTTGAGTTGCATGTGCATGGTCGGTGGTTTTTACCGCTCTTGTATTTTTGTGAAGCATGTGTAAGGTCGGCCGAAATCACCACCTGAGCAAGATCTCCAAGATCTTGAACTTTAAGTGGCATTAATGTCCACTCGTGCCAAGATTTTAAATGCATTTTCTCATTGTTTTTTCTTATCATACCTTTTGTCAAAGTTTCCTAATTGATTCCTCAATCCTTCCTCAAGTTGCTTGATCACGTTCACATTGATTTCAAATGGATTTCAACTCGTCACCGTCATATTTAGGGTTTTCGTTCCTTTTGACTGGTAAGTCCTCTAATCATTATTTTTGTTATTTGTTTTTGTTTAGGGTTTTCTGTTTTTCATTCTTTGGAGTCATCAAACCTGTGTTTCCCCTGAATTGTATTGAGGCAAATCATCCCCTTCTTCATATTTATTTCTCGAGTGATTTTTGAAACCCTGGTTTAATGTTTCATTGTTGGATTTTTTCGATCTATAAGAAGTAACCTTTTTATGGTTAGTTAGAGATTATTGCCGCTCCAACATGTCCATGTGTAGTGGCGGTGAAGTTTACCGCCCGAGTCCTTTCCATAAACTTATGAGCAAATGCAAAGTTGGCATTTTTTGCCACTTATGGGTTTGAAGACTATCAAAATGTAAGTGTATGGGTGGCGAAATTTGCCGCCCTTACACGAAAACCTTAATACTCCCATCATATACAATGTTGGCATTATTTGCCACTCGAACATCAAACTCGCATTTCATACCAGTATGCATTGTCGGCATTTTCTACCGCTGATGCATAACACTTGCAATTCCCTCCCTTACATGTAGTGTCGGCATTTTTTGCTGCTAAAGCACCATGCACATGCCTCCAAAATTGCTAAATACCCTGATGTAAGGGCGTTCGTTTTCCCCGCCATTGCATGTAAAGCATTCTCCTAAAAAGAAAATACATGTAAAGTCGGTGTTTTTCACCGACTTTGCACAATTAAGAATGAAATTCTTCCCAAACACATGCACAAGCGGCTGAAACACCCAACTTAACACATGCAAGTATTTCCTCATGCAGGAGCGGTCATTTTGACCGCTCATGCATATTTTCCTGAATTTTTTCCCAACACTGGGAAGATTCACCTTTCAAGGCCTGTTAGCCCGCTTTCGCCCTTACCTCGATTTGCATGCACTCAAGCCCTTCAACGTATGCTTTCCTATCCATGATCATCGAATCACGGTTATCCCAGTTTATCCATTTTTCCCCTAACTGCGAGATCATGGCCTTTTGTAGTTCTCAGCAAGTGTTCGTGGTAGATATCAATCTCAGAGTTCTTTTCAGAGCTAATGTCGGAGCCATCTTCATCTAAAGAAAAAATCATGAAGTACAAATATCAAGGTGTTTTTCCAATCACCTCAGTTACTTCTAATGTCGATGACATTAGAGATACAGAGATTGGCCATGTATCACAATTTTCTGAAGAGTGTTGATAGTGGTGATGGATAGAAATCAGATATGCAATCTGCAGTCTTACCTTTTAATAGCAGTTACAATGAAGAATGACGGTGGTAGCTGATATTCTTCTTCGTGCCTTAGTTTATTTTCAGTTTTGTATATGCAATTTGTATTTTGTTTTAGACATATTCACATGTATTTTTCTGAAATGTAATTACATGTGAGACAAAGGAAGTCCTAAGTCAAATAGGACTCTTTTGTTGAATAAGTCAAAGTAGTTAGATTTTTCCTATTTTCGCTCCAGGCCTCTCCCTATAAATAAAGAGGGCCTCTATTGTAAATATTATCTTTAATCTTATGCATAAAAGTGCTACCCAAATTGTGACTCAACTTTGAGACTTTGTGTTCAAATTGTATGATCAATTCCAATCAATAAAGAAGGCAAGTTTTGATATCAAACTTTGTGTTGAATCGAATTTGTATGAGTGAGGATGTACATATGGCATTTTTGTTGATTTCTCTTGTTAAGTGATTGGATAAAGTGGTGCTTAGTTATCATGATTGGAGGATGTTCAAGATAAGTTATATAAACTTTGTGTTATATTATTTCCTTGAATCTATGTGTGTTGAAAGTGTTTCTTGGTGAAGGATTATAAAGACTTTGAGCTTGTAGTTGTTCACTTTGTATATGAATCGTGTTGAGAACTTGTAGATTTTGTGCTATGATTTTCAATCACATTCGTGTGAATCAGTGGTGTTGTTAGTTGACAGACTTTGTGCTCCAACTAGTGATACGGTTACTTTTAAAATCTTTCTGGGGATAATTTGAAGACTTTGTACTTGAGATTATTCACTTGGTTCGTGAAACTTTTTCTAAAGTAAGTTAAAAGACTTTGTGCTTCAACTTACAAGAATATTGTTGATTATTGTTTAAGTGTAGAAGCATTATTGAATATTACTGTGAAACATTGTAAACATATTTTCTGAAAGAAGAGAAAAGGATGAATGTAACACACCCCCAAAGCTAGTATTTAGTGTAAATAAGTTTGTAATAGTTAAAAGGGAACCTCCCCTTGCTGAGAGGAGAGATTTATCTCATCACACTGTGGTTGATATAACCATTTTGTCGTTAGTTAGCTAAACGACAAAATATTCACCCAACACTCTCCTAATCTCTATTGGTCCCCTCGCTCTATCTCTCTCTAAACCCTAAACCCTAACCCCTAAACTCGAGCAACCCTAAACCCCTAACCCCTAAACCCTAACCCCTAAACTCGAGCATCCCTAAACCCCTAAAGCCTAAATAATTCCCCTAAACCCTATTTACTTGAGCAAACCTAAACTTATGTAAACCTCAAATAATGCCCCTGACCCCTAAACCCTAAAATCGAGCAACCAAGCTAAACACCTAAACATATAGTTCAATAGGGGATGATGGAGGATTAATGGGAAATGGATGTAGAATTCTTGGATCTTGATTAAATCATTATATGTATTGGGATGTGATTTGATAGGATCCAAGTTATTTGTTTGATTGTCTATGTTTTCTTGGGAAACAAGTGTCTCATCATGGGATATTGATGGATAATGAATAAGACTCGCACGGGATGATGGATAGGGCTAATGGGATGATGGATAGGAGTGATGTCGGTTACTTTCTCATGGATAAGATCTTGATCATAGATAATATCTTGATCACATGGAGGATAAGAATGGATAGCACGATATTAGATATGGATAGGGTAAGTGGGGATGCATTGATATTCATTGAATGGGGAGTAAGAGGTGGTCATGGGGGTTCACTATGAGATGTTGGAGGATTAATTATGGGATCGATGTACAGAGGGGTTGACCATGAGATGGTAAGAGAACTGAGATGGGATTAGATGGGATGTTTGGATTTTGATTAGGATGGGTGGTTGGTGTTTCCACATTCTTTGGACTAGGCCCTTAATGTATAGCTATTGGGTTTCTTAGATGGATGTGATGAGTTCATGGATCTAGGATCAATAATCTTTGGATGTTTGACAACATGGCTACATGATGGGGTTTGACTTGGACTTATGGTAGGAGACTCTTCAATAAAATGGATAGACATAGGAGTGGATGATGATGTTGGAGTGGTATACATGTTATTAGAAGGTTCTTTGTTAGGCTCAAGGATAGGAATTTGAGTACATGATGTTCTTAGATTCCTTGCTAATAGTCCTTGGGTCACATTCTTCATGGATTCATGGGTTGATGGACTAGGATATGCATATAGTTGATGGATAATGATAGAAGATGTTGTGGGGTTAGGATTAGGATTGAGTGAATGGATATAGGAGGTCCAGATGGATTAGGATTGGAAGTGTTAGAGGGGGATGAAATTGGATCAGTGGATTTGGATGGCTCCATATCTTTTCTTTTATTTTTAGATTTTGTAAAGACTATTTGGAGAAAAAATTTCAAGTGTTCATGGGTTGATGGATTAGATCTTAGAATGTTTGATGGTGGATTAGATAGTGAGTTATATGGTGGATGGATGATAGGGATTGATGGATTAGGAAATGGTGGACTAATGCGTTAGGATTAGGAGGATTGGAGGGAAATTATAAAATAATTCCCCTTTAAGCCTAACCCCTAAACCCTAAACCTGAGCAACCCTAAACCTCTCTCTCTCCCAAAACCCCTATTTACCCTAAAAAATACCCCTAAAATCTAACCCCTAAACCATAAACCCGAGCAACCATAAACCTGAGCAACCGCAAACCCCTAAAACCTAAATAATTCCACTAAACCCTAAACTTAAGCAACCCTAAACTCATAAACCCAACCAACTCTCTCTCTCTCTCTCTCTCTCTCTCTCTCTCTCTCTCTCTCTCTCTCTCTCTCTCTCTCTCTCTCTCCTCTTGCATGTTGACAAAGAATATGGAAACAAGAAAACTAGGACATGCAAAGAGGGACGAGGATATAAATTGGGATGATGAAATGGAAACAAGGTAATTTATGAAATTTCATTGGATGGAAGAATGATGAGGAGAGGTAGAGAGGGGAGGGAAGTAGAGAGTGAGAGAGAGGATATAGGAGGTAGAGATGAGAGGGAAGTAGAGAGTGGTAGAGGACCATAGGAGGTAGACAGGAGAAGGAAGAAGAGAGAGAGGGTAGGAGGTAAACAGGGGAGGGAAGCAGAGACTGAGAGAGAGGACCTAGGAGGTAGATAGGGGAGGGAAGTAGAAAGTGAGAGAGAGAGGGTAAGAGGTAGAGAGGGGGGAGAAGAGAGTGAGAGAGAAGGTAGGAGGTCGAGAGGCGAGGGAAGCAAAGACTCAGAAAGAGGGTAGGAGTTAGATAGAGGAGGGAAGTAGAGAGTGAGAGAGAGGGTAGAAGGTAGAGAGGGGAGAGAAGAAGAGAGTGAGAGAGAAGGTAGGAGGTAGAGAGGGGAGGGAAATAGAGACTCAGAGAGAGGGTAGGACGTAGAGAGGGGATGGAAGTAGAGAGTGAGAGAGACGATAGGAAGTGCATTTGCCCTTGTAGACATGTATGTAAAGTGTGGAAGCATAAACAAGGCATGTCAATTACAGTATGACATAACAACTCAAAGAGATGTTCTATAATGGAATGCAATGATTGCAAGATATGCAAAAAATGGATTTGTTGAAAAGGCTTTAGAAACTTTCAAGCAAATGCAATTGGCTTGTGTAAAGCCAATTTTTCTCAGCATAACGCGAGTGGGTTATAACGCGCTCGCATTATGTTGAGCATGCTTAGACATATTTTTTCTAGTTTTTAGCAAAATTCTGAGATAATCTGGAGCGTGCTCCCCATCAAGATGACACTTTTTCCATTGACAACTCAAAAAATACCACCATAATCTTGATCTCTCTGTTAGCTATCTAGCCATATAATTTTTTTCACATTTTGAGTACGTTAAGGGTTTCATCTTGAATTTCTTTTATTAGTGTGTCCATTTTTTGTCAAAAACCAGTGTCTAGTATTTTTGAAGTTTTTTTAACCGTTCATCAAAATTTGAAATAAGTTACATTTTTAGAAACTAGACTCCATTCTACATGTATTCAAAAAAAAATCAATTTTCGATTAGTTTTCAAAAAGTTTAGGGGGGAGCACGCTCAAATTTCTATTTTTCAGGATGTGTCCACTTCGAAAATTACTAAAAAATCAATTATTCATGAAAAAATTATCAAAAAATCAGGGATAAACTACATGGTGTTAGCTAATTTCTCACTGGAGTGATTACTAAAATACTAAAAAAAAGTTAACATTTTAGGGGGAGCACATTAAATGTTGTGTTATGTTTTTTTGAGAAAAACAGGACCAATTTGTGTGCTCCCCCTTTTTGAACCCCTAAATCTCAACCATTTTTGAAAAAAATTAGTAGCTTAGAAACTAGATTAAGAGCACTACGACTCTTGTTTTTGTTCCATCTTCAAATTTTGAGTGTAGCTATCTTAAATTTCTCATCCAACATCAATGTTTCCTAGTTTCAGAAAAAAAGTGGCAACTTAAGACCCTATTTTGGTCTCTCATCTTTGTGCACTTACCCATATAGTAGATTACTTGTCACATCTTTGTTTTACTCAATAAAAATTAAATGCCAGAGAATTTAAGCAGTGTTCTTGCTCTTTTAATCTTTGTACCATCATTATACTACCACCTTTAAGTTTTGTTCTACTTATTAGTGTGTTTATGTAGATTAGATTAGTGGTTACACTGCCTTAGGAAGCTTGATTAATACTATTCATATGATTTATTTATCAATCTTCTTGTGGTTTTTCTTGTTCTTGAATTTTTGTTATAGTTGCATGTTGAAGATATTGAAGGAGGAATGAAGTAGACATGAGAAACTTGATCTTAGTATGCAAAACTAATTTGTGATGCATGAGAATGATATGACAAAAGATACTTTCTTGAATCTATTTGCCTTAACATGTTAGATATCTTAGAAGTCAAGGTGGTGTTTAGAGACATTGTTAAGGAGCTTGTCGATTGGATAGGTGAATGGGTTCTCCTAGGTCAAAATCCATGGTGTACTAAATTAATGATGATGAGAAAGATTGAAGACAACATTCATAAACATGTGGATGGTCTATAAGATGATGATGCATGAAGATGATCTATAAGAATTGAAGTGTGCTTTAATGATTTTCCTTATCAATTCACAAACACATGGCAACATATTATGTTCACTAGATGTGCATTTAATTTGCTCAATTATTATATGATTAGTTTTCATCTAGAAAAAGATGTGACTTCCAATTTGTTCTTTTTTAAACTTATTATGCTCACTTAGTAGAGGGCAAGTTTCAACTAATTGTGATGGATGTGAAAACTTAGAAGGGTATGATATAACCCTTGTGATATTGGATTCATCTTCAATCATTTTCGATGACTAAATTCATTGAAACTTTAGTTGCCATGAACTTGTTGACTAATGGCCATACATTTTGTATTATATTTCATGTCATTAAAGATTTGACTATGAATAAATTACCTATCTCTAACAAAGATTTATTGTCATCACAAAACTATTGGCGTGCCCATTAAACCTATGAATCTAATTGTTAATATATAATAAAATCAATATAAATATATTCCATGTTTTGAAGGACTACACATTTTTATAATCTAAAATGATTCTAAATAAATTCAACATTATTTTCATTCCCACCCAACAATACTTTTGATCCACCGCAAAAACTTGTTTATTGCCATTAATCTATTTATGTGGTAGACTTCCAACTCTCTCTGTTCTATCTTACTCAAGACTTTCAAGAATAAACTATACTAGCAATCGCACCTTAGTGTGCAATGGGTACGCCGAAATAACATGTAGATAAAAGTAATTAGTGGTTCTTTATTATTTCATATTGAACATTAAATTTTTTTGAGAAGAAAGCATATAGTTTTTTTGATGACTAGTCCTCTTCTTGTTTCCCAAGCATGTGAAGCCCATCTAGTTGAAATGGAAGGCCTAGGTACACACTCGATAAGGCTTGCCATTCATTAGGCTTCTTGCAAAAGAAGTTTCATCATCAGTTTCTGTGAATGGATCTAAAGATGTATGGTATAAATTTCATGGATGGTAGTGGTCTGAAATTCTTTCCTAATGAGTTGTAATATCTTGATTCTGAATCACTGGTATAGCAATAGTTAACTCCAATAAAATGTTTTAAATTATTAACCATCTACTATTAGGATGGTGGTGAAACGAGGGGAGAGTCAAAAAATAGTTGGTGTTAAGCATTATTTCCATTTGTTGGACTTTTGAGATGTTGCAAATGTCCATTTTTGAGCCACTTCAATAAGAGACATTATTTCCAATTGTATTGGTTATGCCATGTATAAATCAATGAAGCTTGGAGATGAGATGTTTCTATTGTTAGAGATAGCTACACTTTAGTGTGAAATGGGTATATTAAAGAGGTCTTAAAGGTGAACTATTAGGTCCTTAAGAAAATGACTTGTTTCCCTAAGTGTTGGCATTTATCTCTCTTTCCCTTTATATCTTAAATATCTCTACCTCTCTCTCCTAGCTCTCTCTCTTTCTTTATTTCTCTATTTTCTATGAATTTCCACAAATTGTGAATTATGTAAGGCATGTGATGCATTGAAGTGTAACTTGACAAAAATAATGAAACCTTCATTTTGTATTAATATGGACTTCAATAGATTAAAAATTCCTTATTTTTTGTAGCCAAGTTCCCTGTCAAATTGAAGAGGCTACCAAAAGCAAGTATTTGAAAATTATGGACATTATTATTATTTTGATTCTATATAGCAAATTTGTTTGCACAACCAACATGGGACTAATTGCAAGTATGGATGTTGCCAATTGTAGACCCATATGATACTCTGATAATGAATTCTTTATTTTGTACTTGTTTACACTTAAATAAATTAGTAATTTCTTGTTTATTCATAGTCATGTATTTTGATTCTATATAGCAAATTTGTTTGCACAACCATCATGGGACTAATTGCAAGTATGGATGTTGTCAATTGTAGACCCATATGGTACTCTGATAATGAATTCTTTATTTTGTACTTGTCTACACTTAAATAAATTAGTAATTTCTTGTTTATTCATAGTCATATATATATATATATATATATATAGAGAGAGAGAGAGAGAGAGAGAGAGAATTTTCCCAAAGCATTTTTAGTATTAAGCTATGTTGCATTGTACATCTAAAATTGATACTAATACCATTTTTTGATGGTAGAAATGGGTCATTTTTATCTCTCTTTCTCTCTCTCCTTCAATGTTAATTTTTGCACCAACATTTGCAACTATAACATCTAACATGTCATTCATAATTATACTAATTGGTAAGTTAGAATTTGTAGATATTGCAAGTAACAAATTAACTTTATAAAAGGCCATATCACAAATTAACATTATTGAAGGTCATATTACATATTACATGTAGGAGAATATAACTTTACTTAGACCATATTGAATTACTTTTGCTTTTATATTAATTAAATATTATTTGGCTTTTTAAAAGGTGAAATAAATTATTGGTTTTTATATAATATGGATTATTAAATTTTAATGCAATATAATACATACTTAATATATATAATATATCTTTATATATAATACTATTTAAATATTATATATATTATATATTTACTATTTATTTATGGTTGTTATTTAATTATATATTTATTATACAAAAGAAATCTATAGTTTAATTATATCTATTATTATCTATTAAATTCTATATAATATATATTTCGACACAATACTATTTAAATTGACCTCATGTCATGTTGATGTGTGTAATTTTTTAGTATCAATTATATACATAAATATTTAAGACTCTGGTTAAGCTAAATAAGCAATAATAATGATCCAGGGGTTTAGATATTATAATTTTAAAATAATATTATATTATAAAATGTATATTTATATTAAATATTAAATATTTATACATAATTGTTATTTGATTATATATTAATTTTATATACAAAATTTATATTATATTATATTAGATTTATACTTAAATATTATATTTTGTATAATATAAATTGTTAAATACGAATATAATATTATATATATTTTGAATATAAAATATTATTTAAATTAACTTATAAGAAATCCAACAGCTTAACAGACTTTCCATGAGTTGTGTGTGTGTGTGAGTTAGTGAGAGAGAGGGAGAGGGAGAGAGAGGGTGAGAGAGAGAGAGAGAGAGAGAGGTTTACTTTTAGTGGTGGGTCTCTTACCTAGGTTTACTTGCATTTGATGATTAGTCGTCACTTATGCATATTAATAATAGAAACGATGATAAACACATGTAACCTTAATTAAACATAGAAGAATAAGTGAAGGAGATACAGAAGATAAGATGGCATATATAGTTGGGATATACTATCGAGCAAGACTACTATTTATAACTACAACAGTATAAATAGATTTTCAAGTAAGTTATATTCCCTTCTACTTTATTTCTTACTTACTCATGAGAGTAGGTTTTATATGGATAAAAAAAATTAATCTATTTTCTTAATAGAATTAGTGTTTTACAATAATTAATAATTATAATTCAATCACATAACTTTCAAATTTTATAGTTAATATATAAATCTGAATCCATATGATTAGGAAATAGAATGATTAGTGCAAGTTATAATGGTGAAATATGTGCAATGTAAATGAAATATAAATTATATAATAAAAAGTATGGCTAATGTACAATGGTGCATTGACAGTGGTACAAAGCATACACCTAGCAAATGAAATGATTTTGTATTGTGATGGGTTGTATAAGGAAGACTTTAGGATTGTACTTGTTAGTCACGAGTGTTGATGTCAATGCGGAGATGGTATAATAGGGAGAGAGAGGGGAGGTGATAGACAGGGATAGAGAGAGAGAGGAAGAGAGATAGAGAAGAGAAAGAGAGGAAGAGAGATACCTCACCCTTGGAATGAAAAACACACTATCCCCCTTGCCATGCAAACAATGATAAACACATGTAACATTAATTAAACATAGAAGAATAAGTGAAGGAGATACAAAAGATAAGATGGCATATATAGTTGGGAAAACCCTTCTAAGTAAGAGGCTTGTCATCCAATTGGATTGATCATTTCATTAAGGCCTTGACATGTGCTCTTGTTGACTGTCATTTCTTTTATAATTTCACACGTTTGCATAATTTGGAGCTTGAAAATTGATTAAAATTAAATTTAGACAAGGTATAATTTTAGATTGAGAATTTGTAACTATCTAAAAATATTTAATTTGAAGGGAAAATTTTTGATTTGTTTGAATTTGTAGATGGTATGGGAATGATCTCGAGACCTAAAAAATGGTATGTATTTTATTTCATGGGAGCCCATTATGTTCAATCTTGCTTTGGCAAAACTTTTGTTAGTCAAAAAGAGGCTTGTCATCCAATTGGATTGATCATTTCATTAAGGCCTTGACATGTGCTCTTGATGTTGGCCTAACCATTATTGATTTTCGTTCATTCCTTTCATGTGTTTTTTAATGCAGTCCCTTGTGCATTCGTGCATTCAATCCCTCAATATGGTTGGCCATGCTTATTTTGAGTGTATTTGTCTAGTTTCTTTCATTGTTTGATATTTTCTTAAAATGTAACTGATAACCTATCACTAATTTTAGCACGTAGGAAAAATATTTTTGCAACCAATACTTACTCATTTTTTCTAGATGATGAAATGCAATGAAGTAGAGAGAAAAGGAATCAAACATTGATGGATGAAGTAGATGGAATAATAAGGAAAAAATAAATTCCATTGGTGAGACTTAATTTTCTTAGCATGATGACTTAAGGTTCCTCTCTATAACTCTTTCTCCCTTCCTCTTGAACTTTGTACACATAATCTAAATATTTATTCCAATCAAATTAGTTGAATGATAGATGATATAGGGTGATGTTAAAAATATTTTAAAAAGGGGTGGTGATGGGGTGAGGCTAGGAAGCCTCAAATCTCTAACTAATTTATTTATAGAAAATGTCAATTTCAACAAATATTCAATCATTTATGAAAAGTCAATAAAATATAAGCAATATATAACTGACATACAATTGGCACCATATGAGTTCAACACTTCGCACCATCATATCCACATGTAAAGCACACCATACAAATGTGACACCTACCAATATATTGTTGAAGGCCTAGTTGATGATCCATTAAATATAAATACTTGCATTGTATTTAAGGTATAGGAAAATAAGAACCATCTAGCAACTTTGTTGCATACATGTCATTAGACATTGGACATATCTTCTCTAATGTAATACACTTACATTACAAAGCATTATGCTCTTAAATCAAATGTGCATTTTCATTCTAACCTCGGATTCCATTTACATATTTTACAAATCTTGTAGATTTGTCTTCCGATCCATTTGGGAATCATATCATTATGATATATGTTCATTAAAAAAGATTGGTTGTATTTTACAATAAAAATACATAAATATAGTCATATTACCATAAGATTTAGCCTCTACTTGCTACCTTATAAACAATGAGATGTCCAACGAAAGGGGAGAGCACTCAATAATTATTAGGGATTACTTTGCACCCCTTAAACTATTATGTCACAATTTGAATAGCTCTCAATTTTTTATGCCAATGTACTTGGCAAGTAATTTCTTAAACCTAAAGTTTGGGGTCCACCTCATCAAAGATGATGCCACATCAACATGATTTTGCTTGGGTATCATAAAACTCATAAAAAAATAGTTAATCATTAAGTCATATAGTTTTAAAACACCTATATATAATTACAAAATTTGTTACACATTAACCTGAGTAAACAAACACAACCTATCCTCAAATAAATCTATATATAAAAACACATTTTTTGATTTAATTACTAATAATAAAACCTAGAACTAAGAGTTTTCATGTCACAACGAATAATTTTGAAGGAAAAAAGAAGTGTCTTTTAATACCCAAATGAAAAAACAAGTTACATCGATTTAGTTCTCACCTTCCTATTGACCGAAAGAGGCATATCTCGCTTCTAGGGCTTAAATTTGACGATTGACCCTTCCTTTCAAGTAATTTTTTTATGACAGTTCTCCTTTCAATGTGCCCTTAAAATACTACGACATACCATAGTATAAGTAAAATTATATAAACACCAATTATATATAATCATAATTCTATATAAATTTTGAAGTTGTAAAAAATCACTATATTTTGAAAATATTGATTGTATTTTTATTTTTTTTATAACTCAGGGGTATCCCCGCAACCCAACCCAGTGACCCAGCAGCCCATATTTTGGGTACCTGAGGCGAGCTGAGGAAAGACTAATCCCCTAGGGATGCACCAACGCACCCGCAGAACCAATGCATCAAGAGAAATTATTGATTGTATTTTATAGCCAAATGCCTAAATATACCATACGGCCATCAAATTTAAGCCCCGCTCGTTTCCTAAAGCGATAACCTAACAACCTCAATGCTGCAAAACTTTTGTTAAATTTAACCTCCCCTCATATTTGTGTGGTGCCCTAGCGACCTAAAAGTGAGGAATTTGCTAAATTTAACGTTGTCTCCTCATAATCAATATGACTATTATTTCCTTCACCATGTAAAAAAAAACCATGTGGAGACGATCACATTAGTTCTGGGATTTCAGGGAAATATATGTGATTTGCCATGGTGTAGTGGTGACAAAAGCGCCTCCACATGCATCCCTGAAAAAAACTATATCAAAAACAAAATTAAAACTATACTTTAAAAAACTAATTAAAAATTAAGTTTAAGGTATATTAAAAGCTAACAAAAACTACGTCATGTTACATCTAAATTATGTTAAAAAACAAAAACAAATCAAAACTACTACCTATGCAAAAAACCAAAAACTATATTAAAACAATGAAAATGTAAATACCACATTCAAAGTACTCCCAGTCCCCGGTTGCAACTTAGTGGCAGGTCTTAGTGAAAACATACGCGACAGAGAAGAAAACGACGGCCAGAGAACGAAAGAAAAACTGCAAGGAAAACGGACGGAAAAAAACCGGCAAGCGGACGGACAGGATGCGTTCAATCGTCTTGCATCCTTCTGCAGGACTCTGAACCGTTGATTTTGGAAGTCAGCCCTCTCTCTCACAAAGGGAACGAATTATCAACATAGACTACTGTATTTGATTGACCATAAATTTTGGTTTCCATCCTTTTCAAACAATCGAGTTATAACCAAGCCATCAGTTCTATTAAAGATAAGAAAATTTCCCTACGTTTGAAGGTTTCTTTGTTGAATTTCTAAGCTACTTAGAAACGGTTTGACTGTTTCTCTGTTGAATTTTATAATGCACGTTGGAAATGGATAACTCCGTATAATGAAGCTTTCAATGCACGCTCATGGAGGCAATACAAGGGTCAAGTCAGCACGTAGCGATGGAAATATAAGTAGAGACGTAGAACATTCCAATATATTTTAAAAAAAACAAAACAAAAACAAACATTGTTAAATGCTTCTTTAAAATATTATTACCTAGATTAAATCAGCTGTTACCCATTATTCTTCGCAAATCAATTACATGTTCAATACTTCTCCCAATGGCTAAATCTAATATTCATTCAGACAATCTCAACCCCAAGTAATCAGGTATCCATTTTCTAATATTCATTTAGACAATCTCAACCCCAAGTAATCAGGTATCCATTTTCTAATGTTGTATAATAGCTTCAAATTTGACTGTCACCTATGGCCCTCAAACAACTTTGGAGTGATCGCTGTTATTCTTTATTTTTGGTGGGGCTTTCCTACATATTATAAATGGCTAGTTTTAAATATCATCCACTTCAACAGTCAAAGGTCAATTTTAGTCAATAAAAATAGGACAAATATTTACCACTTTTTGTTGTGAATGAGGTGTAAAATTATTATTGACTGTTTGACCATTGAAGTGGATGATATTTATGTCGAGTGATTACACACAGTTGTCCAAGTTCTAATATACAGATAGAAATAAAGAGGCAGTCAACACTTTAATTAAATAAAAATTCTTAATATATATGAATTTAAAATTTAATATTTACTATTTTAGCCTCATCTTTTAGTATTAAGTGGATGTATTTAATAAATAATTGGATTTCTTTGATTATGCCTCTAATAAATTTGTTCATGGTATGATGTTAGTTTCATCTCTTATAATATCAAGTAAATGCACTCAACAAATAATCAAATTTCTTGGACTTTAAGCACTCATGGTTTTTAGTGTTGGGTCAATGCACTTAACAATAAATAGTTGGACTTCTTTGATTTAGCCTTAAGGATTAGAGGATATCCACTTTGCCAAATTCAAGCCATTATACTTAGCAAGTAATCAAACCTTTTTGACTAAGTGTTAAGGATTAAAGGGTATCCACTCCACCAAATTTAGGTCAATACACTCAAAAATAAAACTTCTTTCACTAAGTGTCAACGACTAAGGGTTAACTAGTCCACCAAATTCAAGCCAATGCACTTATCAAAGAATTAAATTTATTTGACTCGAAATCAAGGACTGACAAGTATACACTTCATCACTTTTTTCAACGGTCCAAAACTCGTATCTTATAATATAGAGCCAATAAATTAAACTTAACTTTACTAACAAACCAAAAGCCACTTAACCCACACTTATATTTTGAAATTAGAAGTTACACAAGATTAAGCGGTCACAATTTTGCAAGTGATCTATAATTAGAAAAATAATAAAATAATCGATCAAATTTAAACAATATACATATGATTTAAATTTATGGGACAAACTTATTTGTAAATCGATACATTTCCTTTCTTTTTAAAGTAATTTATTCTTGATAACGTATGCAATAGATTTGTCCATAATCATATTTTTATGTTATCTCACTTTCACATCAATGAAGTCCTCTCCCCTAGCCCTACTTATATATGCCCAAAATCCTGAAGAAAAAATCTACCAAAAACAAATATTATTGCGCCAAGAATAGAAAAATAATTTACCAATAAGTCACAATCACAAAACTTTTGAGGTACATATTTAGGTGATTAATTTTTTTTATTTTTGTATTTCATGTGTAAATGTAGGCATGTTGTTCTTTTACCTAATGTTGTAAAACTTCTTCTAAAGAATCTCCTTTCGTTTAAGGTAACCCACTATTGTTTTGCTTCCAATTATGCTTTGTGTGTTATTTTTCGTTGTGTATTGTGTGTTCTTTTATTCTAACTAAAGGGTGTATATGGTATTGCCTTTGTAGGTGCCTTGCAGGCAAGCACTACAACAAAACAAGCAATTAGCGCATAAAATAGCACCAGATTTTAGTGCATTTGAGTTCATGAATTGGAGCAAAATACCAGAGCAAAACTCGGCGCTAAATTGCATTTCACTTTAGCACTGGATTTAGCGCCATATTTTGTTACTTCCAGTTTTGCTTCTGCTTTTGCTTCTTGTGTTGCTTCTAGGTTTGCTTCCGATTTTGCTTCTAGGTTTGCTTCTGATTTTGCTTCCACTTTTGCTTCCAATTTTGCTTCCACTTTTGCTTCCAATTTTGCTTCTGACTTTGCTTCCAATTTTGCTTCCGATATAACGTTGCTTGTTGCATCTAGCTTTGCTTCCATTTTTGTATCTTTTGTTGCTTCTAATATGGCTTCTATTATTGCATCTTTTGTTGCTTCTAAAATTGCTTCCATTATTACTTCTTTGTTTGCTACCTGAATTGCTTATGTTTTTGCTTCCTAGATAACGCCAAGTTTTTCTTCCAAGATTGCTTCTAGTTTGCTTCTAGTTTGGCTTCCATTGTTGCTTCTTTTTTTGCTTCTAAAAATGCTTCTTGTTTTGCTTACATTTATTAATTTAATATGTTTTATTCAATTTAATTAGTTAAATATATCATGCCTCTTAAATAACTCATATGATTATAGAGTAAGTAAATTAAATATCTATAATTTAATTGAATTTGACAACATCCATCTTGAGTAGTAAATTAAAATCATCATACGTAATAAATATCCATCCAAAAATCATCGACCACTTTCAATATATATAAATTGACAAGTCAATACTAATAAGATCATTATCATATATAACTAAAACAAATGAAAGTCAAATATGCCAGTAGATCAATAACATGTCAAAATGATACATGTCCAACAATTGACATAAGTCAAAATGATACATATACAAATGATATAAGTAAAAATGATAAATTATCTAACTCAAAATGATACAAGTCAAGATGATACATGTCCAAATGATATAAGTCAAAATGATACATGTCAAAATGATACAACTCAATAGTATGGTACTGCAGGCCGTGAAAATGATACATATGATAGTAACCATGAAAAGAGGCATCATAACGATATATCAGCAATGATCCATGATGCAGTCTATATGATCATGAATGTCACTAGCTACTACCAGCAACTACCTCATCATCATCATCACCATTGTGATCATCATCATCATGATCATCGTCGTCGTCGTCATCGTCATCATCGTCATCGGCCTCAGTGTCTTTTGTATCTGCGTCATCATCATCCTCTGTCATGTGATCTATACTAGAACCAACAGAATCTAGATCTAGATCATGAGGATCATCTTGATCTTCTGGAAGACCCGTGTTCTGCAAAAAAAAATATTTAAAATGAAAAGTTATTATTTATTTCATGCAATAATTTATTTTTTTGTTATATATCTAATATTACAACATATGAAACAAAACCATAATCATATTACGTCATATCAAAGTACACATACCATAATAAAATTTTAAAAAAGTTATAGCTAATATGTCATTCCAATGATGTAAAACATGCAACAATTCTAATAAACGTTAGTAAAGATCATAAAAAAATTGTTATACAATTTAACTATCAACTGTAAATTCTATTACATAACCTTGAGTGCCACAAATTGCTTGGTCCATGTATGTTCTTTTTCACTATTATTGTAATAATCTGCATTAGACAGAAACATTAAAGAGTTTTTAAGTAGCAGTTGATTAAATTCTCACATGTCATTAAGGAATGCACAATTTTTTTCAATAATTAGTTATCTTAAGGTTCATGAGTAACCTTAAGATAAAGGTCTATTTTTTTAAAAAAAAGAAATGAAGTTAGCAATATGGCTTTATCCGGCCGATTTTAGAAAGAAAAAATGTTAGCCCTATTCCTGCTCATAGGTCTTCAATGTGAGCAGGAATAGGGCAAATTTGGGGATTTAGAAAGAAAGATAAAGTTTAGGGTGTCTTCAAGATAGCCAGCACGGGCAAGGAGGTCAACCATGCACACATAATGATCAACTGTAGGTGTAATGTAATAAGGGTTACAAATGTGATTGAAGTATGTACAGCTCTCATCCACTAAACCTAAATGGTTGCATGCACCTAGAATACAAGAAAAGCTTACAATGTTAGGATATGTTCTAGAGTGCTTAATTAATTCAAAGATTTTGAGAGCATCGTTAGAAAATCCATTTTCTTCATATCTTGCAATCATTGCATTCCATGAGATGACATATCTTTGAGGAATTCTATCAAACAGTTTACCTTTTTTGTCTATGATTCCATATTTTCCATACATGTCTATGAGAACATTTCAAACTATAATATCTCACAAGAATCCCCCTACCATTATGCTTTGAAGGATGTCCTTACCCTGTTCCAAAGCTCCCATTTGGGCACAGGCAAGGAGGATGCTGGCAAAGGTTGCAGAATTTGGATTTACAACTGACAATTGCATTTGCTTGAAAGTTTCTAAAGCCTGTTCAACAAATCCATTTTGTGCAATCCTGTAATCATTGCATTCCATGAGATGACATCTCTTTGAGGCATTTTGTCAAATAGTTTGTGTGCCTTGTCTGTGCTTCCACTTTTTTCATTTATGTCTATCAGAGCATTTCCAACTATAATATCTGACAAAAATCTGCCTTCTATTATGCCTTGATGGATGTCCATACCTTGTTCCAAAGCTTACCATTTTGATACAGGCAGAGAGGATGCTGGCAAAGGTTGTGGAATCTGGCTTTACACCTACCAATTTCATTTGCGTGAAAGTTTCTAAGCCTTTTCAACAAATCCATTTTGTGCATATCATGCAATCATTGCAGTCTATTAGACCACATTTCTTTCAGGGATTTTGTCAAATAGTTCACATGCCTTGTCTATGCTTCCACATACATCTCTCTCTCTATATATGTATATTCAATTGCATTTGCTTGAAAGTTTTTAATTCCTTATCAACAAATCCATTTTGTGCATATCATGCAATCGTTGCAGTCCATGAGACCACATTTCTTTGAGGGATGTAATATTTTATGCACACAACTCAACATAAATTAACCTAGATTGGTGGTATTTAAGAACCCCTTGAGAGGATTTTCTTTATGTTGCTAGGAGACATGTTATCATAGGTTAACCCATGGAAAACTTGTGTAAAGGATTTAAAACAACAGGCTTCAATTGTGCAAATGCATCTAAGATGAATGTGTAGATCTAAATTCCTTTTAATTAATGGCATAGGAAACTACAAGGAACATCAATTCTTATCCACACATTATAACCTACAAAATTGATTACAATTTGAAATCATTCACAAGAGAATTTGTGCATAATTTCTATTCTTCTTTATTGAATTTTGTGCATAAGTCTTTGTGAAGGCTTTCATGATTGGAAGTGGTACTTGCAACTAAACATCAGACAAAAATCCACTTCCAATTATGCTTTGATGGATGTCCATATCCTCATCCAAAGCTTCAATTTGTGCACAGGCAAGGATGATGCTAGCAAAGGTTGAGGAGTTGGGCTTTACACCTACTAGTAGGAAATCTGACACGGAGCACATTATTATAATGTAAGCCTATTTTTCAGATTGTTTCATTTAGCATCATCAATAATCTCCACAAGAACGTTGTCCCTGTTTAAAATGATGGAAAGGATTCACATCTCACAACAATTTCTCTTGTGACAATCTTGGAGATAATTTTTTTTGTAGTGTGGCAATCAGCACATACTCGAAGGTTCTTAACAACTCTAATAGTTGTTCCATGGGCCATGTTTAACAAACCAAATGCAATTGCCAAATTTTCACCATGGTGGCAGAGAAATAATTCTTTTTCCCATCCTTCCACAGCATTAAGTAAATTCTTGAATCTTGAAAATACCTTGCCGCCTTCGTCTTCCAAGCTGATTTCTCCAACTTTGCATAAGTCTCCTTTGTCTATGGATGTGATCTGTCTCCTACGCAAAAAGCATGTACCATTTTATGCCCTTCAATCCAACTACATCTGGGGATTTTTTTAATTCCTCTATCTTTCATCAATCTCCTTACCTGACCACACCTGCCCACTTCTGGATAGATGTTTGAGAGAAGAACATAAGTTGTGCAGTATTTCTAGGATCCAAATCAAAAAGTAGTGTTGATGTAAATACTCCTAAGCCTATATTCATATGTGATCTACAGGCACCAAGAAAACACATCCATACAACTAGCACAGATTTAACAGGTATCTCAATGATAAAGTTTAGGGTGTCTTAAAGATAGCCAGCATGGGCAAGGAGGTCAACCATGTACACATAATGATCAACTGTAGGTGTAATGCAATAAGGGTTACAAATGTGATTGAAGTATGTGCAACTCTCATCCACTAAACCTGCATGGTAGCATACACCTAGAATACAAGCAAAGCTTACAATGTTAGGATATGTTCCAGAGTGCTTAATTAATTCAAAGATTTTGAGAGCGTCCTTGCAAAATCCATTTTGTGCATATCCTACAATCATTGCATTCCATGAGATGACATCTCTTTGAGGAATTATGTCAAACAGTTCACATTTTTTGTCTATGATTCCATATTTTGCGCATATCATGCAATCATTGTAGTCCATGAGACCACATTTCTTCGAGGCATTTTGTCAAACAGTTCACGTGCCTTGTCTATGCTTCCACATTTTGCATACATGTCTAACATGACAGTTGCAACTACAACATCTGACAAAATTCCTCTATCCTTTATGTATTGATGGATGTCCATACCCTATTCCAAAGCTCCCATTTTGACACAGGTAGGGAGGATGCTGGAAAAGGTTGTGGAATTTGGCTTTACACCAGCCAATTGTATTTGCTTTAAAATTTCTAAAGCCTTTCCAACAAATCCATTTTGTGCATATCCTACAGTCATTGCAGTCCATGAGACCACATTTCTTTGAGGCATTGGTGTAGGAGCACCAAGGCATGATTTGGTTCATAAGTCCTAGGAGTAAGGCATGCTTTTGTTTTCAATAAAGCCCTAGGAGTCACTAAAGGCAAATTTTGCTTCCAATAAGGTCTATCTAGACCATATGTCATGATTTATGTAAGGTCTCGAGTAACTATGTTAACAGTTCCAAAGTTGTTAAGGTGTTAGTAAACATACAATGCAAGAAATGCAAAAAATGTAACAAAAGGCAAAATAAAATGTTGTAGTTTGGAAGTTGAAAAGGCCAACCAACTCAGAACGGTGCTTATGGAAGTTGTAAATCATTGCGTTATATTCAAATATGTACACAAACATTAAAAAAAGCTCGGATGGTGAATGAAATTGCATTTTTGTGCCTCTTTTCCTTATTTTCTGCACCTTTTGATTGCAAATTTGTTGTTCCCAATGTTGATATGGTTTTGTACGGACAGATATAGGGGTAATCCATATATGGTTGGATAGAGGATTGAAGTACCTTTCCAATGCATCTAGTTTGAGGTCCTAACTCAATTCCTAGAGGAAGATATCATTGTTTTTTTCTGAAACTACTCTGTTTGACTATCAAAACAAGGGTTGATAGGAGTAAAAATGATGTTGTAAGTCATTCCACCCACTGTTTTGCCCTATAACTTGGTAGAATGACTTCATTTATGTTATTTGACATGTCCTAATGATTTAGAGTGCAGAGGAGGAGTTTAGAGCTATTTGGTGTAATGTCCTAGGGGCAAAATTGCTCATTTTCCATGAAGAATGGAGGTTTTAAGTGTGAGTTTGATGAAATGGTGACAACAAGAGTTGTCTAATGGTTACTGTAGTATGTGCAGGCCTAATATGAGATGTTCCAAGTGGTTTTACGTTGATTGGAGTTGAGGAAGTGAAACATCCATTAAACCCCCTTATAACTAGTCAAAAATGAGAGTTTCTTGTTTTGGGGTCTTAAAATGCTTGAATAACTCAAGTGGCTGTTGATTTAGATGTTTTATGACATTTTGATCTGTTGTTTTAAGGTTTTGAGTGAAGATTTCATGATTGAAGGGGAGTTTGTTTGTAAATTGGACCAATTTAGGCCTAATTCACAAGGGCTCACTCATAGAACTCCTATACAAAAAGCATTTGGGTTCATGGGTAAGAGGTGTTTTTGAAAAGTTATGCCTATTTTTCAAGTTTGGAAGGCTACTAGGCATTGAGGGTGAGTTGATGTTGCATGGTTTGGGTGGGGGTTTGAGGTATGATTCTTTGTTGATATCTGATCATTTTGAGTTGATTTAAGGTCCACCACTCTGTATTGCATCAGGCATTCTATCAAACAGTTCACGTGCCTTGTCTATGCTTCCACATTTTGCATACATGTCTAATAGGGCAGTTGCAACTACAACATCTCACAAAATTCCTATAGTCTTTATGTTTTGATGGATGTCCATACCCTATTCCAAAGCTCCCATTTTGACACAGGTAGGGAGGATGTTGGCAAAGGTTGTGGAATTTGGCTTTACACCAGCCAATTGCATTTGCTTTAAAATTTCTAAAGCCTTTTCAACAAATCCATTTTGTACATATCCTGCAATCATTGTAGTCCATGAGACCACATTTCTTTGAGGCATTCTAGAAAACAATTCACATGCCTTGTCTATGCTACCACATTTTGCATACATGTCTAACATGGCAGTTGCAACTACATCTGACAAAATTTCTCTATTCTTTATGTTTTGATGGATGTCCATAACCTATTCCAAAGCTCCCATTTTGACACAGGCAGGGAGGATGTTGGCAAAGGTTGTGGAATTTGGCTTTACACTAGCCAATTGCATTTGCATTAAAATTTCTAAAGCCTTTTCAACAAATCCATTTTGTGCATATCATGTAGTCATTGCAGTCCATTGCATTTCTTTAATGGTTTATAAGCAAGGAAATTGGGGTCCAATGTTTAGGTGCAATTTTATCTGGGGTAGCATAGCACTCAAAGCTCTAAATAATAACTACTTTTGTTTTTAGGGCAATGTTTAAAGCAGCACCATAACTTATTAAATACTGTGCAGAGATGGCACCATCATCTTCGAGCTCGCCATGCGCAGCCTACAAGTTCACATGCCTTGTCTATGCTTCCACATTTTGCATACATGTCTATCAAAGCATTTCCAACTATAATATCTGATAAAATTCCCCCTTCCATTATGCTTTGATGGATGTCTATACCCTATTCCTGCAAAGCTCCCATTTTGGCACAGGCAGGGAGGATGCTGGCAAAGGTTGTGGAATTTGGATTAACACTTGCCAATTGCATTTGCTTGAAAGTTTCTAAAGCCTTTTAAATAAATTCATTTTGTGTATATCCTACAATCATTGCAGTCCATTTATTAGAGCAATTACAACTACAACATCTGTCAAAATTCCTAGAGCAGTTGCAACTACAATATCTGTCAAAATTCCACATTTTGCATACATGTCTACTAGAGCAGTTGCAACTACAACATCTATCAAAATTCCTCTATCCTTTATGCTTTCATGGATGTCCATACCCAGTTCCAAAGCTCCCATTTTGGCACACGCAAGGAGGATGCTAGCTAAGGTTGTGCAATTTTTGCAAACTCTAAGGCAGTTGGTTGTGCTCTTACCCATATTGTTATCTTGCCTTACGAAGGCATTGTTTTGCAGTACTGTCAACAACTGTTAGGTGGGGACTTGTCAAAACCCTAGGTGTATGGTTATTATGTCCTAACACCTTACCTTGGGGGCCATTGCTAGGTCTTGCATCATGGTTAGGGTATTAATATACTAAGAGAGATTGGAGATATTCCATGTAAATGATGTCACAGTCAAACAAAGACTATCCAACCCTAGTGAGATGTTTCCCATTCTTGGTAAAGTGTTTCCACTTATGTGAAGCCATGGAAGAATAGGTTGATTAGATCTGAAGGAAACATGAGGCCAATCATTATGAATGTCAGTCCATCTTAGGTTGATAAAAGTGGGGGATAGTTATGAAGTTGGATTTGTTGTCATAGGGTGGTATTGTGGCCATATTGTCATGCCCAACAAGACTATCCTGGCCATAAGGGAATGCATTCATGTTATAGGATCACAGAGGGAAATCATCATGCATATTGGATTCCAATCCAATCTAGATTGGTATGGGCGGGTGTCTTAATATATAATTGTCGTAGGATACATCAGCATTGGGTTATGTTGGTGTCTCATTCTTTGTAGTACCCACCTGACTAATTGAGCTTCTTGTACAATGTCTTTCTATGCTACAGTACCAAGGGCCTGGGGTAAAAGGTAGTTTAGTCGTTGAAGGAGGCAACATCTAATTTTGGAGGACTATCCTAGTTCAAGTTCCTTCATAGGATTGTCATAAATACTGTAACAACCATGAGGGCATGGGCGCTATTTGGAATATTTCTGACAATGCTTGAAGTGGAGTGACAAGAAGTAGACCCTATCACAAACCTAGAAGGTCCAATTCTATGACAACAATCTCAAGAAAGTTCTAATGCAAAGATGAAAATAAGTCCCCCATAAACAATAGTCCTAAAATTTCCACCCCAAGTGTAATCAATAGTGAGACAACAACATGATTTAGTCAAGCATATGTAATCACCACTAGTGTGGGGGTAGTCATAAAACTCCATGGACACTATTGTCATGGACTGTCATATTAAAATAGTCATCAAATCTTGTGATAGTCACATTTGTATGCAGCCAAAGTACCTCCATAACAATCATATATAAATGATTGTTGCACTTATAAGATCATGAGATCCCCACAAAGAGGAAGGCTAAAGATTGCTATATCCATTTATTCAAAGCAAAGTGCTAGTGGAGACACCCACTCATCACCCTAAGATGCGAAACATAGTCAAATAGTAATGACAATCATCACTGTCATTTCATTTTCCTTCTGTCTCTCTCCCACCTTCATGATCTTCCAAATCATGGTTATTGTCCAAGGAGGTTGGTCTAGAACTTGATATCAATGATGTTGAGATTTTTTCCATTAGAAGATTACTTCAAAGCTATGAATGTTCCATTTAGGCACTTCAAGATGAGGGTGGATGTCTCAAAGGCTGTCACACATTGATCAGACCACAAGGAGGTTTAACACCTAGAACTTAAGATTTAAAAGGCATTTCCTATCAACATAGTGTATAATAATTGACCATGGAAGTTAGAGATTGCATTTGGAAGAAGGACACCTCTATAATCTCATGTGGGTAGGATGGAAGAGCACAAAAATAAGACTATCATGACAGTCAGAAGCTCACTAAAAGCTCTTTTTAGAGACTGTCATCTTGTTGTGAGTCCAGTTTTATGCGAAATTGTGTAAAGGTTTCATTACAATGAAAATTATAATATGGGCTACCAAGTATGAGCTATCACCTCAACTCAAATTTGTTTACTCATTACATCCATTGTTCCCAATATGGAGGCCTTATTATGGGCATTTCCTCTATATATTCTGGAAAGAAACAATAATGATAAGGATGTCCCAGTGCTGGTGCTAAGCCTAAAGATCTTGCAAAGTGTGCAAAGCCTACTACTCAAGGTTCTATGGTGATTATTGGCATGAATGAAAGCTAACCCCTAAAAGGACACCGAATAGAATCTTGGAGGAAGTTAGAACATTATATCTGCAACTTAACTCAATCTACACCTCTCGTATGGCCAAGAAGATTTCTTGGCTAAAGTGACATTACATAAACATTTACATGTGAAATTATACAAGGAAGAAATAAACCCACATCCATCCAACATAAAGTCATGCAGAGAAACTACTGCAAACATCTAAGGCCACAAACAATGAAATGCTAGCAATACATCAGGTATACTTCCAACGGTACTGTTGACAATGAATTAACTAATGCATTCATCTTATCAAAGTCTTAAGAGCTTATAATTAGAATGAACCTTACCTGAACTTCGCTGATGTACATAGGCTTTTCCTCCATCATTTTTTGCATTAACTGCACAAGTCACATAAGGAGATTTGGCACACCTTCTCCACTAAAACCCACAATCAATAAATGTTAAATATGTAACCGAATAGCCAAAAATCTAAAAAATAATTCTATCCAGTATATTGTAACCTCAACTGAATATGGACTTGAACATAGTAAAAAAGAGATTATAAGAGCTACAATGCTTATGTGACAGAAATCCTAGTTCTATAATGTCTAGATCATGATCATCCTGCCCAGTCCTTGAAGCCTATGTAGTAGTGTGCACACACACTTGAAAAATAACCATTAAACTTGACATTGAACTTTTCTTCACTGCTAAGTTGGGTAAATTTTGATAAATTGGCAAAGCTCAAGTCATACCTAATTGCGCTAGTCACCATCATCATCATCCTCATTATCATCATATTCTTATTCCTAGATTTGTTATTATTATTACTATTGTTCAAAGACATACCTTTAAGCGAAGCTAAAACTTCCTCTAGAGCGGCATCTCCATTGTCGTCAACCACTGGGAAACCATATGTAAAAATTGGTGAAGCTTTTACTAACATCAACGAAAATTAAAATTCTTTGTATACAAAGATTTATCATTACTAAGATTCAGCATTGAGAGCTGATAAACTATAAACAATGTTCACACACAACAATTACCTTAACTGCCACACATTTTCAATTTCACTTAATCACATTCTTTAAATGACACATAAAATATAAAATATATAGTTACAAAATCTGTTGAACCCCAGAGAAGAAACTGAATAGAACTTCATCCCAATGCTAGAAAAAATAGAAAATGCTAGAAAAAAATAGATTTGGAGTCACCAAGTTTTAGAAAGTTACAATTTACTAGTCACAGCAAGGTACTTTGTGTGACGCCCCTGGACAAGCAGTTCCCCTGTTTCCTTCTTCCTCAAGTCAACGGTAACAAAGGTAATTGCCTTGCCAATCTAGAGAACCTTGGCTTCAATTTCAATCTCCTCTTGAGTTAAAGGGAAAAAAACTCAACAATCTAAATCAGCCTAAAGTTTCTTCATCATGCAAAAAACAAAAGAAATCCAGACCATCAAGAAAATATTTACAATGAGAATGTTCAAGATTTACCCCCAACTTTGTAGCATTAAGATATGAGACATTGATTTCAACTGAGAATGTTCAAGATTTACCCCCAATCCAAGATCAAATCAATACTTGATAATAAAGCTATCGCCATTGTTTTTGGGGTTTACAAGTGATTGTTTATGAGATGAAACTTGCTTTATCTAAGGTACGAAAGAAATGGGTATCTTACCAGGAGGCGTGGAGGGACTTTGAGAGTGCATAGAAGGCATCCATGCTCTGCAAGGTCGGCGAAAGATCATCGATGGATGAAGGCAAGCCATCCCTTCTAGCCATTCTCTACTACATCCGTATTTTTCTTCCGACCCATCAAAAATTTTCACATTTTCACATAAAGGCACATTCCCTCCATTAATTCCCTCCAAAACTAAAGTCCCTCCAAAACTAAAACTTATATTATAATTTTAATTAAAAAATTATGAAATTATATTTCAATATAATTATTAATTAATATAATATTTAAATAATATGAAATATTATTAAATTGTATTCAACTTAAATTATATAATTATTTTGTTATATAAATTATAAATTAACAACTTAAGTTAATACTTGTGCATACTAGGCTTGCAAAATTAAATAATTTATCAATATTATAGTATATTTAAAAATTTTATAATTAATAATTTTCTCTTTATTTTATTTGTATCTATCCAGTTTGTCTATTTTCTTGTCTTATTTTTATATTTTTTTGTATATTTCCTATTGTATGATTTGTCTTTTTTCTTCTTAACCCTTTGTTCAATCCTTTCTTTTGGTCTAAGCGAACATTTATTGCCCCTTTTCATTTTCTGTCTCCATTCTATTTTCCATCAGCGCTCCTCTAACTCTCCACAGTCATAGTCACCAACTCTCCGCAGTCACAGTCACAGTCACGGCAACCGTCACACTCATTGTTAATAAAGTTGCGATGGTTAAGTTTGAATCTACATTCCCCCCCCCAATGCATTAACAATGACGACAAGACTAAAATTTCAAATGAATGCCTCTTGCAACTATGATGCCGCGACATGACCTTCCACAAACACGACAGGAGAAACCAAACACCAGGTGGAACGGAACTGCCTTCTCTCTTTCTTGAAGCTGGAAGCCCTTGGCAGTCGCCCTTGGAGTCTGCAGTCTTAGGACATATTTAACTTTGTCATGGGATCACAAGTTTAAAGTTCCCAATTTTGTTTTAAGTTTAGAGTTAAATCGATTTTTATTGTAAATAGGTCTGGTGTTGATATCAGAGGGGATTTGTCTATCACAAGTTTTCCAAAAACCTATGGAAGCTTAAAAACTCACCAAAATAAAGTGTTTGCAATATTTTTCAACTCCAAAAAAAGACAAAGAAAATGTTATACAAAAGAAGAAAAGGAGAAATATGAGGTTTATTATTCTCTTTTCTATTAGTGGATGCTGCAAAGAATTTTTTGCAATTATGAAAAATCATTTTATCATTTTCTTTCCTACTCAACTGTGATTATTTCATTATTCACTGAATTTTGAAATATTGAATTGTTGATAAAACTACTCCAACAATAGATTGCTAAGGGCTCTACATGTGGTTTGAAGGTTAGGTTCCCTCCATGAACTTTGTGCAGAGTCCTTCTTTGATGCAGAATTGGTTTCATTTGTTATCTTTTGTCTGCAAGTTTGTAGTCTATTCGTTGTCTACCTTCCAATTTAGATTGATTAAAGTTTCAAAGTCAGATTTAAAATTTTCCTAGCCACCCTGCATAGTCTTCGTAGTTTTTTAACCCTTGTTTTTTTAGTTTTTTGGAATTAGAAAGTTGTGGTTTCAAATTTCTATCTTGGTTTTCCCGCCAAAGGGTCTGGGTCCGTGTTTGATTGGCACATGCGAAGGGAGGCAGGGGTTGCATTTCCGGCCGAGGCATTTACTCCTCGGCCATGTGTATTGATGGCAAATGTAGATGGTAGTTTTAGTAAGGGCGAGGGGCTGAATGGGAGGGAAGAATATGCAGGAAAATCCTTCAAGGAGGTTTTGGACTGTGACAATGCCACCCCTCCACCCCAAGATGCGTGCTTCTTGGCACAAGAGATTGGAGAAGAGGGCCTTAGAGGTGGTAGGAGTGGCAGCAACGAAGGTGGAAAGACCCCAGGTGAAGGGCTCGAAGGTAAGCATCTTGGAGTGACTCGGAACCTTGTTCTTCATCCCAATGCTGGTATGTTGAGTGCAGTTAACGTAGAAGAGAATAGATTAAAAAATGTGGCACTCTTTTTTGTCTGCTTAGACTGTAACAAACTTCCTTCCAAGAAATTTTTTGATAATTGGCTTTCTACAGTATGGGGAAAAAAATGGGGATTTATATTTCCTTCTGTAGAATGATTTCTAAAGGTGTCTTTACTATTATCCTCAAAGATCATGGTATGCAAAAGAAAATCCTGGAAAAAGATATGTGGAATGTTGGCAATTCGTTGTTTAAAGTTTTTTCTTGGAGCCCTGATGCGTCGTTGCAAGACCTTAAGTTTTGTTCGGTCCCCAGATGGCTATTGCTAAAAGATCTTCCCTTCCAACTCTGGCCTTTTTTGGACAAGGTGTTAGAGCCAATTGGTAACATTCTAAGAGTCGAGGATTCTCAGGTGACTCTGCCTCATATGAATGCTAGAGTGTTGGTATCTCTCAAACCCAGGGTAGTTATTCCGGAGGTCATCCACATAAACCTTGGGAGTAAATCTGTAGCTTGTGAAGTGAGTGGACTTGGAGGGCTTAATGCTTGCTTTCTATGTAAATCTAATGGTCACTTAAGGAAAAATTGCCCCTTATTGAATGCTAAAAGTAGCAATATTCATTTTGAGTCGAATGTGGTTAATGAATCTGGATTGGTGGGTTCAAGATGCGAAGTAGCCCCGGATGCTTCTAATGTCATGGAGAAGAACACTTCTTTGGCACCCGAGTATATCTCGTATCCCCAGCCCCCTCGGTCTACCCCACATGGTTTGGAGGGCTCAAGTAGAGAAGTCCGCAACAGTTTTGAGAAGCTCAAGCTAGAGGAAGGTCCAATGGATAATCTTCCAAGTTCCTCTTCTAAATTTGTAATCTCCACACCTTTTCCCTCTATGGGCAAATGTAATATGGTATTTGGGGAATCTAATTCCTCTGTGGTTGGCCCCCTGCAGGATGTGGTGGCCTCTCATTCTCCCCCAGTGAATTTAAAAGAGGGAAACTCTGTAAGCCCCCTTGTGGGGGAAGAAAAGGCTGTATGGGACTCGGTTCTGAAGGAATTTGAGAACCCTATTGATACTAATATGGCTCAAGTGGTAGTCGGGTTGGTCTCAGATAGTGGGAAAAATGATAGAAAATCCTTAACAGGGAAGGTTGACTTGATCCCTGCTAAGAAGAATGCCCAGCAATTGGCCTTGATTAAAATCAGAGAAGATATGTTAGCTAAGAAAATGGGTAGTCTAGTTAATGATTTAGGGCTACCTGCTTAAAGGCATTCCCCAGTCCAACCTATGGTCAAATCTAAAATTCCCGAGAAGGTAATTGTGACTGAATATGGAGATTATGTTGAAGTAGATGAAATTGTTGAATATCCCAAAGGTGATGGTGGCAGGAAAAAGAGAAAATATGTCAAAAATATTGTTAATGAGGCAAAGAGGGTTAAGGGAGGGAAGCTCCCTAAGTGCTTTGATAATATGGGGGTATCCAAAGAGGGTGCTCAATGAAGATGTTTTTGTTTGCACAATTGTTTATCATGAAATACATCAGCTGGAATGTAAGGGGGTTAGAGTCCCCTGATAGGAAATATTTGGTAAGGGATCTAGTAAATAAGAATAAGAATCTAGATTTCCTAATGCTGCAGGAAGTCAAAGTTGTGAACTTTCAGTTAGATAATACCTTAAGATTTATACGGAAGGATTCTATTAAAATTCACACTAATCATATTAAGGGTAAGGGTGGCACTGCTATCCTCATCAATCCAGTTTGGAGTGACTTTGTTTCCTAATCTGGGGCTTCTCCTTGTAACAGGGTTGTATGGGTAAGCATTGTCAAGAATGGAGAAAAGTTTGGTGTATGTTCTGTATATGCCCCAAATGATTATAAAGAGAGGGGTGCTCTGTGGGAATGGCTTGCATCCAGCCTCCCCAAAATCCCTTGGATTTTTGCTGGGGATTTTAATATGGTGGAAAACGTGGAGGACAAAGTGGGGGGAATGAAACTGGACTTGAAGGGCAATGAGAAATACTTTTGGCTAAGACTTAAGAAGTCTCTTAGACTGATTGACCCCCTAGAAGGTGCTAAAAGCATATGTAAAGGTATTTGGTTCTCCTGGTGCAATGCTCAATCTGGAGGTAGGAGAATATATTGCAGATTGGACAGGTTTTATGTAAACAAAGAATTCTTTCAGTTTAAATGGCCTCCTGAGGAGTATGCAGTTAAGGTCATGCTTAGTTCTCTTTCAGATCATCATCCAATTAGTGCAAAAATTGTTCCTATCTCTCATGACATGTCAGCTAATGTAAAACAGCCTAAGCCTTTCAAGCTTAATGTTATGTTATTAGATGTGGAAGATTGTAGCCATGGGATTATATCTATAAGGAACATCTTGAAGGGTTGGCAAATGCACGAATCTTCAATTCAATATTGGTCTAAACTTGTCAAAGCTTTTCAAGGAATATTTCGAATGTGTGGTAAAAAATTGGCCTTGGATAGAAGAAGAGAGGAAAGATTGTTACAAACTCAGTTTATGGAAGCAGAAAAAGAGGCTCAAGAAAATCCCTTTAATGAAGAGTTGGTGGCATCGATGGGTGCTATTAATAATGGCCTTATATACTTTGAAAACTTGAGGGCTCTTAGTGCAAAAAATAGGGCTAGACTGAATTGGATCAAAGGAGGTGATAGGGGATCCAAATATTTCTTTAACATCCTAAGGAATAAATTTAGATAAGAACATGTGGAAATGGTTTCAGAGAATGGTGTTGAAGTGACTAATGAGGAAGGTATTAAGGGAGTTTTTATGAACTCCTATGAGTCCTTGTTTAAGGTAGATGATGGAAGCTCCAGTTGTGTTGAGGCTCAGAAACTATGTGTTGATATTTGCCCTAGGAAAATAGATAAGGATATGGCCAGTAAGCTGAAGAAAACTATATCCAAAGAGGAGGTTAGAGATGCCATATTTTCTATGAGTTTTGACAAGTCTCCAGGCCCAGATGGGATGCCCGTGGAATTCTACAAAGCTAATGTTGATTGGGTGGTAGACGATCTACTAGAGGTGTACGAAGAGGCCATAGAGAAAGGCTCACTGGGCAAAGAAATTAATAAAGGAGTTATTAAATTGTTGCCTAAAGGTGGGGATAAATCTATCTTGAAAAACTAGAGACCTATTACCTTGCTTAATGTGTCTTACAAAATTGTGGCCAAAGTGTTAGCAAGGAGGCTTGTTGATATACTGCCAGCTATTATTAATGTTACATAGACAGGATTCATTACGGGTAGGTACATTTTGGAGAATCTGCTGACTAGCTGGGAAGCAACTCATTGCGCCAAAATGTTTGCATAGAATGCTGGAATTCTTCTACTTGACTTTGAGAAGGCGTATGATAGAATAGAATGGTCGTTTATAATTTATGTACTATAGGCTTTTGGATTTCCAAGTGAATTTATTAAAATGGTGAAGATGCTTTTTTCGGATGCTTCTGCTCAAATTGAAGTGAATGGAGAGCTTACTGATTCCTTCCAAATAGGGAGATCTATAAGGCAAGGGTACCCTTTGGCACCAACATTATTTGTCATTGCCTCTGAAGCCCTTTTATATTTCTTGAGAACGGACAAAATTCTTGGAACCTTCAAAGGTATTGTACTCCCTACTGGATCTCCCTTGTTGAACATGCAATTTCTAGATGACACTGCTATCTACCCAGTCCTGGAAGAAGAAAACCTAATTAATTTGCAATGTAGATTAAACAAATTTTGTGCAGCCTCAGGGGCTAAAGTTTTTTACTTCAAGTCTACTCTCCTTGGTTGGGATGATTCCCCACCTGGGTGGCTGGACTTGCAGGTATGGCAATGGGGTGGTCCTAAGAAACTAGTGAGGTTCCTTGGTATTCCTTTCGCTTTGGATCCTTCTCTAAAACAAATGTGAGATTGGTTGTATGCCAAGATTGAGATTAAACTTAAAGGATGGAATAGACAGGCTCTGTCCTTAGCAGGAAGGTTGCAAGTCTATCAGAAAATTCTATCTGCCTACATAGTGTATCATGTTGCAATGTGGCTCTTTTCTAACTTACAAATAGAATGCATTCAAAACGCAATAAAAAACTTTCTTTGGTCAGATGGGAAAGGTAATAGAAAAAAACACTGTGTTAAGTGGAGTTGGTGCTGTACTAGGAAGGAGTTAGGAGGATTTGGCTTGAAAGATCTTAAGCTGCAAGGTATGGCCTTGGTTGCAAAATGGATCATTAAGTCACTTGATAGTAATGAGCCCTGGAAGGTGTTGGTAAGGAATAATATAGCTCTGGCTAAACCAAGGAAAAGTTCTGGTTGGAGCAATCTGCACCCTCATGATTATCTTTTCAGGGATTTCAAAATCAAACTGGTTGGATCTGTGGTGTTTGCTTCTATATGGAAAGCATGGGAAACCATTAAGAGTTTCATTTCTTGGCTTGGTAGTGGTGAGGTTTCATTCAGATCTGGTGGAACCTTAAGCATAATTATAGACCACTAGCACTCATCCAAGGCTGTTCAGGTTTGAAGTGGCATAAATTAGGCTTTTCCAATTTTTTTAATCTTCTTGATCATAATATTAGTAAGAGCTGGGGAAAATTGAAAGAAGAATTTGGTCTGAAAGAATCCCAAAAAAGAATGTATTTTGTTCTGGTGGCTGCTTATTCAAGGAATCCTTGTCGGTCAGCATTGTTGAATGAGGGGGATTGGTTGAATAAGCTTTCTTGGAAGGATGGTTGCAATGTGTTAGTGTGTGAGGCTAGAAGGATATACAGGATCCTTAGTAGCTCTAACCAAATCCTAGAGCATTGTGCCAAGTCTTGGGATTGTGTCTTTAGTTATAAAAGGTTAAGCCATGTCTTTAAATCATTTTGGGGTAGGTCTTTGGAACCTAAAAAGGGATGTTTTAGATGGCTCTTAATGTTAAATAAACTTCCTATTGGAGCAAACAGTTTTGTATGTAAAATGTGTAATGTCTTTGAGACTTGTGATCACATCTTTTTTAAATGTCCTTTTGCTGTCCAAATCTGGAATATGTTTTTGGGGGATAATGTGGATAGGGCTATCTGTAATCCATTGGTAAAAATTAGAATTTTGATTGGTTTTATTTCTGACTTTAACTCTAATTCTTATCTATTTTGGTTAGTTATGACAACTGAAGTTCTATGGGCATTGTGGAAAAAGAGAAACGAAGAGCACTTCCAAGACAAGCCAAGAATGCTTACTGAGTCTATTAAGAGACTCACCCAAATTGATATATATTTTCAGGTTGCAGCTGTTGTTGAAGGGCAGATGAAGGCTATTGCCAAGGATTCCAAGCATGAAGGGGCCCTGCAGACATCAGAGGTCTTAGCTGTCGACAAGTTTATTGAGCAGGGTTTCAAAGATTATAATAGAATGCACCAATCGTTCACTGAAAAATTGGAGTTGATGCAGATGGACTTCAACAAAATAGGCCTATATTAGAAGGAGAGGAAGTCAGACTCATGACTGGATGAAAGCACATTTGACAACCATCCTATTCTTGACAATTAGAAGATATTTGTGGATGATGATGGTAGCTTGCATATTGGAACAGCTCTTGAAGTAGAGTCTGATCCCATGGACCCTATTGAGATTGCACCTCTGTCATAGGATGATCCCTTTGAAGAAATGGAAGATCTTGATGATGCAGACTAGGAAACTTCAAGTCTGACAGATTTTGAAATACATTTTGTATTAAACAGTTCATAGAGATAAGCTTTAATGTGAGACTTGATCGATTGTAATATGTATAATCTGGACTTATAGTTTTTTGGTGGCTCCCTTGGCCATAGAATTGTAATGCTACTTTTCATTTTGGTAATACTAAAGATCTATCTTCAATCCAAAAAAAAAAATATTGAATTGTTGGAGTAACATATTAGTATTAAGAGTAGGTCATTGATGCAAACTAAACATGAAACAATCAACTATGCAAGATTATTTTGTGCTTATACAAAATGAGTTATGCAATTTATATGGTAGTTATTCCAGTTCATGATGGGAGGCATATGTCTAAGGTTGTATGTATTAGAACAGTAAAATAAAATAAGCATCAGCAAGTCATATGGTAGTTGGCTTAGATGACATTTGTGAATTACTTATAAAGTAGAATGCATATTGTTCCTTGTAACTATATATTGTTTACCATCTTTAGTACGTCTTGAGGCAATAAGGCGACCTTTTACTTCAATTCTAGTTGTTTAGAGATTTGGACAAGATTTAAACTATTTTCAAATATAATTGTACATTTCATTGCAAAAGTTATTTTCATTAATTGTGTAGAAAGTAATTAATTCTCAAATGACAATTGACAACATTATTTTAACTCTATGCATTAGTGGCTCCTTTGATCAGAGATGGATGACCTAGAGAAGAAAGTATTGATTGAAGTGTTTAGATCGAAGAGTTGTTTTAGGATATTGTTATAATTCTTTTCCAAAGTGTTATCCTACCATATTCAATTGTGCATTTGCCATTTAAATTTAGCATTGGAATCTAGAGTTGCTTGAAGTAATATCCCTTCTTGTGAATCAAAACCAGTGTCAACACTCATGCTTGAGGAGAAAAGTATGTATGAAATCACTAATCAATATCATATTCATAGAACATCGACACCAATTGTGTTCATTTTCTAGTTTTTGTATTGTATCTTCTCATGTATGATACCCACTTCGAAATTAAAGACGTCGCTAACAAAAGTTTTTATTCCTTTATTTTTTAATAAACTTTTCACATGAAAATTGCATCTTTTTATACTATAACTTATATCAAGAGTCTTCAATTTTTGGTACAAATTTGTGTAAGTTGTTCAAACCTTGACTTGTCTTAGGTGCATATGCAAAATACATGTAATTTAGCTCATAAGCTCAACCTGAAGATCGTGAATTAGTATAATGCCTTACAATCACTCTTTTATGATAGGCTAAGGCTTGTTAGCATGAGTACTTAAATGGTTCATTTGTCGTAGCATATCTTTTGGAGGAGATTATAACAACAAATTCATAGATTATGCTAGACAAGGTGGATGGAATAGCGAGGACTTGTAATTATAGAGAGATGTAATTGATTAAATTGCACATCAATTAAATTTCATTGAAATCATAACTAGGCACAAATTAGTTTCTTTATACTAGACTAAAGCTTAAATCACCAATAGCAAGTTCATATCACACTCATTATAATCATCCATCATAACTAGGCACAAATTACTCTCTCTCTCTCTCTCTCTCTCTCTCTCTCTCTCTCTCTCTCTCTCTCTCTCTCTCTCTCTCTCTCTCTCTCTCTCTCTCTCTCTCTCTCTCTCTCTCTCTCTCCATATATATATAGACATCATACCATGACACACATCCCTTCCTCCATTACATCCTCCCTAACCCTTTCCCAACATTGATAGCCCACTACCCATGCCACCTCATTTTCATAACACATTTGACCATAACATTGCCACAACAATCATCACTCATCCCGACACCATCTTCCACCATGTGGCATTTATCTAACACAAATAGGCGCTAATGTAGGTGCTAAAGTCGGCCCTAAAGTTGGGGCTAATGTAGGCACTAAAGTCAATGCTAAAGTTGGCGCTAAATTAGGCACTAATTTGCGCCTAATTTAGTGCCTACTTGTTCTGATCGGTGCAAAAAATGCCAAAAATAGCTCCATCCCAATAAATAGTGCTGACTTTTTCAAAAAATTGGAGAAAAATACATTAAAACAGTGGGTGGAAGCAAAAAAGGGAGCTAATCACAGGGATTTGTTGTAGTGAAGCCAAGGCTTTATGTGTTGCTTGGTTGCCAAAGATACTTCAAAGTCTTAGGGGCATATATATAAGGTTCCTTATGATGCATTTAAGAATTACTATGGAAGAACCCATTTTGAGGAGGAATGAGTGCCTCCTCCAGTAGAGGAAGAAACTACAGCTAAACCAAGTGAAGAGAAGGATGCTAATGCAGATGTGTAGGGGTGGAAACTAGGATTGGAGACATTTCTCTTCAAGCTATCTTCGATTTAGTTTTGTAAAAAAAAATTCAATTGGATTAACATAAGGTACATTTTAATTGCTCAATTGGATCATTTCTTAGCAACACAAGTGAATTGAGATGGAAATGCAAGCCTACAACCCATAAACTTTATTTGTTTCAAAACTCATGCAACCAATTTTATTAGTTTCTTTTATATTTAGTTCGAAGGATTGGATTGTTATATTAATGTTATTTCAAATGTTTTTGCTATTGGAAGACTTTATTATGTGGATAACATCTTTAGAAAATAATTTATGCATCTTCACAGTTTAGAGATTGAAATGTGATTCTCACACACTGGTCCTCAGGCCTATTTATTTGATGGTCATATGGTTGTATTTAGGCATTCTTGTGTTATAATTAAAGTTTTAGGAAGACTATATTACATGGAAGGGGAGATTTGGGCAAACTACCAAAAATTCATTATATATATATATATATATGATATAAGTTTTTCAAATACGATCTTTACATTTGAAAGATAATGTATAACATAAAAAATTACATACCCTTGTAATTTCATGTTATGTTTTAGACCTGCTTTAGTGTCTATATAACCCCTAACATATTTTTAGGCTCAATTGGCCCTTGCCTTAGCCTTTTCCACCATCAGTGCTAGGGTTATGCTTATGTTTTTTTCCTTCTATAGCCCTTTTGTGTAAACTTGAACTTTTTTCATCTATCTCAATCTTCCTTAGTGTTTCAAGCTTTCAAAAGATGATATTGCCTAGATGCTAGCACAACACACAAACATATGTGCAACGCGCTAGTGTCCTCCAACATTTTATCGTACAACAAGTTCTATTTTTGAGCATTTTTGCCACCTTGCTAAGCACCCAAGTTTGTGGTAATGACCCTTAATCAAATCTTAATGGCTATTCCAAACCTTGGACCTCCTTATTTTCCCTCGTAAGTCCATTTTTAAATATCTAAAAACATAGTTGATTAATCTCTTTCATTTTTTGGCTCACACAACATCAATCTTTCAATCTTCTTGGCTCTTGGCATTGAAAACTCTCATGTGAATCTAAACAACAACATTTACTAGCACTCTTCAAAGGTTTGTTCTTTCTCTTTTAATCTTTCTACCATCATTATACTACTACCCTTAAGTTTTTCTCTACTTATTAGTGTGTTTAAGTAGATTAGATCAGTGGTTACACTACCTTAGAAAGCTCGATTAATACTATTCATATGATTTCTTTATCAATCTTCTTGTGGTTTTTCTTGTTCTTGAATTTTTGTTATAGTTGCATGTGGAAGATACTAAAGGAGGAATGAATTAGACACTAGCAACTTGATCTTGATGTGCAAAACTAATTCGTGATGCACGAGAATGATATGACAAAAGATACTTTCCTAGAATCTATTTGCCTTAACATGTTACATATCTTAGAAGTCAATGTGTTGTTTAGAGACATTGTTAAGGAGCTTCTCGATTAAATAGATGAATGGGTTCTCCTAGGTCAAAATCTATGGTGGACTAAATTAATGATGATGAGAAAGATTGAAGACAACATTCACAAACATACAGATGGTCTATATGATGATGATGATGTAGATTCAATTCTTTTATCGCCATTAAGTCCATTGAAGTGTGCTTTAATGGATTTCCTTATCAGATCACAAACATGGCAACATATTATGTTCCTTAGATGTGCATTTAATTTGCTCAATTATTATATGATTAGTATTCATCTAGAAAAAAGATGTGACTTCCAATTTGTTCTATTTTAAAATTATGCTCACTTAGTAGAGGGCAAGTTTCAACTAATTGTGATGGATGTGACAACTTAGAAGGATATGATATAACCCTTGTGATATTAGAATCATCTTCAATCATTTTGGATGACTAAATTGATTGAAACACTAGTTGCCATTAACTTGTTGACTAATGACCATACATTTTGTATTATCTTTCATGTCATTAAAGATTTGACTATGAATAAATTACCTATCTCTAACAAAGATGTATTGTCATCACAAAACTATTAGCGTGCCTGATGCAGAAACGTGGTAAATTAGATGTCAACCCCTCACCCACATACATTTGTCGTTGTCTGTTTACCCATTGGTCAGATATCACACTATCGCTTACCTTATACTGTGTATGCACTTTGCATCGGTTGCCTATCAGCAACACATGAGCTATCGACCTCCCCGATCTGAGTCAACCCGATACATTTAGTTTTGTAGATCAGACTTGCTGAATTGTCTCTGTGGTTGAACCTTTGAACCACATGAAACCTCCAAGTTCAGTGAACCCATGAACCCGTCGAACCAAATGAACCTTGGTATCGTTGAACCCGCCGAACTCTTTGAACCATTGAACTAGTTCAACCGTTGGTTTAACTATCGCCACACTTAATGCTATCGGCGATGAAACCGCAACACCCATTGAACCGTTGAACCGTTGAACTGTTGAACTAGTTCAACCTATGCCACTGGTTCAATATACTCTCGTCGCATAAACTTTGCCGATTAAACCTCCGAGTCCATTGAACCGTTGAACCTGATGCTCCTTTGTTGAACCGGCGAACCGAATGAACCGTTGAACCATTGAACCGGTTCACCTATCGGTGACACTTGCTATGATGAACCGTTGAACCACATGAACCTGTTGTAGCCATTGAATCATTGAACCTATGAATTGGTTCAACCACCTGCGACCATCTACTATCGGTTTTCCCGATATGCTTCACCCGATACACAGATGCAGGATACACATGAAATTTATATTCGCATACAAATGTAATATACACATGAAATGTACTCAGGTACATTAGCGATATACACACTGCTCATATGTTCAGTGAACAACACTAACTTAACCCGAATGGACTCTTACACATACATTTCTTAACAGAATATACACGGGATGATACTCGCATACAAATGCGATATACTCACAAACTGTTCCCGGTATGAAATTGACATATATACATAACTGTGTATCTGAATCACACGTTGATAACCTCCTCTGTAACAAATCTCGCAATTCCTAATCTGCCATGACCACGAACAAAAGGAAAACAAAACAGAAAACTATTTTACAAGTTCATTCCACTGATTTCACATAAATCCACCAGTGGAATGGCTTTAATCGTACATCTTGACCACAAAAAGACTATATTAAATACAAAATGATTCTATACAGGTAATGTACACAGGACAATTCAATACATAGGGAATTTACACGGAATCCAGAATTTGTAAAACACAACTGACAGAATTTCTATTTTTTCATTCTTACAAAGATTCATACATTTGATAATTCCAGAGGATGGAAAAACCAACAACCTCCTCCTCTCTCACACCTCTGCCTCATTTTTTTTCTGTGTAACTCCCCTCTTCTAATTTTGCTTAAACCAAGATTATAATCAAAAACCCTAACTAATCACTCGAGACATGTTTGGCTTAAGATATCAAAACACCTAATCATGCGACACACTGATTTAATCCTCCACATACCCCAAATGTCTAATGATGTCCAAATTGGCTTATTGGGATGCTAAATTTGGGACTTCAGTTCTCATGGTGGGGTCAGTTCTTACAAACATGAAATGTCATTACAAATACTACATGATAACATAAAATGCATAAAACATATTAAACCTTAGTCTTCTCCCACAAATGTATATTTAGCTTGTTGAAGGCGTGCTCCTACACCATACTCCCTGGGAGAAGAGATCTCAAGCCCACTTGAGATCAAATTTTGAAGGTCTGCACCATATTTTGTAATCTGATCTTCAGTCATCCAAACTGCCTCTGAATCAGGTTTCTCGTGCCAAGCCACCAAGTACTCTATGTACTCTTTGTTCCTTGTCTTCTTTGTCACTCTTGAGTCTAATATCTTCTTCAATTTTGGTGGATCATGCTTAGGAATATCATCATTTGCTACATCCTGCAATGGTTCATGTTCTACATCTGCATTCAGCTTGTATGGAGTTAAATCACATACATTGAAAATGGGTGACAATCCAAGATCAGGAGGAAGTTGGATCTCATAAGCATTCTGCCCACACTTCTTCAAAATCTAACATGGTTCAATCTTCCTCTGCATTAGCTTGGTATATTTACCTTTTGGGAGTCTCTCCTTCAGATTAACCCACACCAAATCTCTAACATCAAATTGGACATCTCTCTTTTTCTTGTCAGCATATGCTTTGTACTTCAATGTAGTATGTTGGATTTGGGTCTTGACTTGATCATGCACCTCCTTGATGGTTGATGCAAAAGCTTCTCCATCTACACTAATAGACTCTCCTATAGGCAGATCTCTTAGCTCCAAAATACCTCTTGGATGAATACCATATACTACCTGAAAAGGTGACTTTCCTGTACTCCTATTAATGGTGTCATTATAGGAAATTCTGCTTGTGACAGAATGTTATCCCACTTCTCTCCATGCTGCCTTGTCAAACACCTTAACAGATTTCCTAGTGAACGGTTAACAACTTCAGTCTGCCCATCCGTTTAAGGATGGTACGCTGATGAGAAAGATAAATTTGTTCCAAACTTCTTCCAAAGAGTCCTCCAAAAGTAACCAATAAACTTCACATCTCTATCTGACACTATGCTCAATGGCAATCCATGTATCCTTACTACCTCTTTGAAAAATAGATCAGCAACATATGAAGCATCACAAGTGGTTTGCATTACAAGAAATGTGCCATTTTACTAAATCTGTCTACTACAACAAAAATATTGTCATATCCCTTCCTTGTCCTAGGCAAACCCAATACAAAGTCCATGCTTATGCTCTCCCATGGCCTAGAAGGAATGGGTAGTGGCTGATACAAACCTACATTAGTGGATCTCCCTTTTGCCTTCTGACATATCACACATGCCTCTATAAATTTCCTCACATCTGATTGTAACTTGGGCCAATAGTAATGTCTCTTCACAAGATCAAGAGTCTTATCGAGACCAAAATGTTCTGCCATTGCCCCACAAGGTTTCTTCCTAATAATATTCAATCTTATAGAACATCGTGGAATACACAACTGTCCACCTTTGAAAAGTAATCCATCTTGGATCAGAAATTCAGAGAACTCAACATGATATTTGCCACCAAAGGAAGTACATACCTTATAGATTTCTCCAAAATCTTCATCAGGATCATACATGGCCTTCAAAGAATCAATGCCAACACTCTCTAATTGAATATGATTTATGGTTAAGACCCTCCTACTCAAAGCATCTGCTACCTTGTGCTTGACCCCTTTCTTATGCTTGAGTGTGAAGGTGAAAGCTTGCAAAGTCTCCAGCCACTTCATGTGCCTATGGTTCAGCTTCTCTTGACTGTTTATGAAACTAAGGGCCTGATTATCTATGAACACTATGAATTCTTTTGGCATCAGGTAGTGTCTCCACTTTTTGAGTGACTATACTAGAGCGTACATCTCCAAATCATATGATGAGTATCTCTTCTTTGCATCATTTAGTTTCTCACTAAAAAATGCAATAAGCCTACTTTCTTGACTGAGTACTTCCCCAATTTCCATGTGGCTTGCATCACATTCTACCTGGAAAATCTTGTTGAAGTCAGGAAATGCAAGGACTGACTACTCTGCAACCTTCTTCTTCAATGTTTCAAATGAATCATCTGCCTCCTTTGTCCAAGTGAACCTGCACTTCTGTCCTCCTTTTATGGTGTCAAGCATGGGTGCACAAACATGACTAAACCCTTTTATAAACTTTCTATAGAAGGTTGCTAATCCATGGAAACTTCTAACATCATTTAAGGTTTTAGGAGTTGGCCAAGACAATATGGCACTTACCTTCTCTTGATCCATTTTCAGTTTGTTATGTCCTAAGTAGATGATCTCTTCCTGCATGAACAAACACTTTCCTAAGTTGATCATTAGCTGCTCTTCATGTAACCTTTTGAGGACCAAGTCTATATGGTTGAGGTGCTCTTCCCTTATATTACTGAAAATCAGGATGTCATCTAGATATACTATGACAAATTTTCCCATTAATTCCCTCAAGACCTCATTCATCAACCTCATAAAGGTACTAGGGGCGTTGGACAAACCAAAAGGCATGACCTTCCACTCATATAACCCCTCATTGGTCTTGAATGCAGTTTTCCATTCATCTCCTGGCCTAATCCTAATCTGATAATAGCCACTCTTTAAATCTATTTTTGTGAAATACTTAGCACCCCCCAAGCAATCAAGTAAATATTCTATCCTAGGGATTGGGAACCTATACCTGATTGTTATCTTTTTGATAGCCCTTGAATCAGTACAAAGTCTCCAAGTGCCTTCCTTCTTTGTTGCTAGTATAGCCGGTACCATACATGGGCTTAAACTCTTACCAATTAGGCATGTCTCCAACAATTCCTCAATCTGCCTTGCTACCTCTGTATTCTGCTCTGGGGTAAGCTTGTATGCTGCTTTGTTTGGGAGTGTAGATCCTAGGATCAGATCTATGCAATGGCTGATGTCTCTCATAGGTGGTAGGGACCTTGGTATTCCATCAGAGATGGTGCCCTTCTATTTGTCCAATAACTCTTGGACAGTCGGATCTATGAACCTTTGCCTCTTCTCTCCCTTGACTTCTTGTTGCTGCTCCTTGTTCACCTTTAGGCATGGAATTAGAGCATATGCAACTGCTCCTTCTTCTACTATCTCTTTCATGAATCATTTGCCTTCTATCATCATCGCCTTGACTTCTTTCCCTTTTGATTCCACCTCATTCTCCATCAATGGTAGTAACTCTATCACCTTACCATCCTTAGTGATTGAATATGTGTTTCTCACTCCATCATGGTGTGCCTTCAAGTCATACTGCCATGGTCTTCCAAATAGGAGATGGCAAGCATCCTTCTTGGCAATGTCAAACAATGACCTATCCTTGTATGGTCCAATTTGAAACTCTACCCAAGCCTATTCTTCCACAACTATTTGCTAACCTTGGGTGAGCCATGAGATCTTGTATGAGCAAGGATGTGGCAGTTTTCTAAGCTTCAGCTTTTCTACCACTTCAAATTACACAAAATTTTCAGTGGATCCGGAGTCAATCAGAACTTTACATACCTTTCCTCCTACCTTGCAAGTAGTTTTGAAGAGAGACTTCCTTTGTGGGGGTTCTTTGTCAGGCACCTTCATGGTGGTCATTGCTCTCCTAATCATCAGAGATTCTCCTTTCTCAAGATATCCATAGCTGTCAGGAGCATTCACACTTTGAGAAGTGTTTGAGCTTGTCACACTTTGACAATCAGGTTCTTGGATCAGATTGATCCTCCTTTCTCCTATTGAACTTGTTGCCTCTCCCGGACATCTGCTGGCTATATGGCCTTCTTGATTGCAATTGTAACATCTGATAGGTCCTCTGCCCTGAGATCTCCCTCTAAATGGTGGTCTTCTGCCCCTAAAATTTCCTCTTTGATTGTAACTTCCCCCTTGGTTTTGACTGTTGTCTCCTTTGCTGCTCTCTTGATTTGATTCACCTTGGAATCCAAATCCATTTCCTCTGCCTCTGAAAGGACTTCTTCCTCCCCTTTGCTGTCTCCCTCTTCCTCTACTATTTTGTTCTTGTCTTCTCTTGAATTTCTCTTCCACTTTGAGTGCCAATTGGTAGCACTTTTGGACTGTCTCTGGGTTATGCAGATTTATGTCTTCTTGGATGGCAAACCTTAATCCATTGAGGTACCTTGCCACCTTCTCTTCTTCATTCTCCTTTACCTTTGTCTTGACACATAGTTTCATGAACTCTTCTGTATATGAGCTGACATCTAACTCCTTCTGCTTCAAGTTTTATTTCCTTTTATGTAATTGGATGTTGTAATCCAATGGAACATAGGCCTCCTTCACTAAAGCCATCATCCTCTTCCAAGTAGCAACTCTGTTCTTTCCTTCTTTCACCATGTCATCTTAGATGAAATTCCACCAATTTAGTGCAGCCCCTTTCATTTTGGATTGAGCTATCTTCACCCTTTGGTGGTCTGGGATTTCCTCGGTCTCGAAGAAATTATTCAAGGAGTCTATCCACTCCATCACTGAGTCAGGTTCCATTTTTCCTGCAAACACTGGCAAGTCTACTTTCATATCCATGGTCCTTCTCTCCATGGATTTGAGGGCATTAAGTAAGGGTCTCTGGTCTGCAGGAACCTCTATCTCTTCCTTCTTAGGGATCTCCTCTTCATCCTTGTCTTCTCACTTACCAGAATCTTCTTCTCCCTTCTCTACTCTATCCCTCAACTTCTCTACTTCTTCTTTCAAAGCCTAATTCTAAGCCCAAGCTGCTCTGCTCTCTGCCATTTGCTTTCGCACTAAGGTCGCCAACTCAGCGTTGGTCATCTTTGTTGGGTACTCTTGTGACCCCTCTTCGTCTGACATCTTGTCTTCTTCTTCTACCCAAAGGATACTCCTTTGCTCTGATACCAATTGATGCAGAAACGTGGTAAATTAGATGTCAAGCCCTCACCCACATACATTTGTCGTTGTCTGTTTACCCATCAGTCAGATATCACACTATCGCATACCTTATACTGGTGTATGCACTTTGCATCGGTTGCCTATCGGCAACACATGAGTTATCGGCCTCCCCGATCTGAGTCAACCCAACACATTCAGTTTTGTAGATCAGTCTTGCTGAATTGTCTCTGTGGTTGAACCTTTGAACCACATGAAACCTCCAAGTTCAGTGAACCCGTGAACCCGTCAAACCAAATGAACCTTGGTATCTCGTTGAACCCGCTGAACTCTTTGAACCATTAAACCGTTGAACTGGTTCAACCGTTGGTTCAACTATCACCACACTTAATGCTATCGGCAATGAAACCGCAACACTCGTTGAACCGTTGAACTAGTTCAACCTACGCCACCTGTTCAATATACTCTCATCGCATAAACTTTGCCGATTGAACCTCTGAGTCCATTGAACCGTTGAACTCGATGCTCCTTTGTTGAACCGACGAACCGAATGAACCATTGAACCAGTGAACCGGTTCACCCATCAGTTCACCTGTCGGTGACACTTGCTACGATGAACCGACGAACCACATGAACCTGTTGTAGCCGTTGAATCATTGAACCTATGAATTGGTTCAACCACCTGTAACCATCTACTATCAGTTTTCCTGATATGCTTCACCTGATACACAGATGCAGGATACACACGAAATGTATATTCGCATACAAATGCGATATACACATGAAATGTACTCAGGTACATTAGTGATATACACACTACTCATATGTTCAGCGAACAACACTAACTTAACCCGAATGGACTCTTACACATACATTTCTTAACAGAATATACACGGGATGATACTCGCATACAAATGCGATATACTCACAAACTGTTCCCGGTATGAAATTGACATATATACATAACTGTGTATTTGAATCACACGCCGATAACCTCCTCTGTAACAAATCTCGCAATTCCTAATTTGCCACGACCACGAATAAAAGGAAAACAAAACAGAAAACTATTTTACAAGTCCATTCCACTGATTTCACAAAAATCCACCAGTGGAATGGCTTTAATCGTACATCTCAACCATAGAAAGACTAAATTAAATACAAAACGATTCTATACAGGTAATGTACATAGGACAATTCAATACATAGGGAATTTACACGGAATCCAGAATTTGTAAAACACAACTGACAGAATTTCTATTTTTTCATTCTTATAGAGATTCATACATTTGATAATTCCAGAGGATGGAAAAACCAACAACCTCCTCCTCTCTCACACCTCTACCTCATTTATTTTTTGTGTGTAACTCTCCTCTTCTAATTTTGCTTAAACCAAGATTATAATCAAAAACCCTAACTAATCACTCGACACTTGTTTGGCTTAAGACAACAAAACACCTAATCATGCGACACATTGATTTAATCCTCCACATACCCCAAATGTCTAATGATGTCCAAATTGGCTTATTGGGATGCCAAATTTGGGACTTCGGTTCTCATGGTAGGGTCGGTTCTTACAAACATGAAATGTCATTACAAATACTACATGATAACATAAAATGTATAAAACATATTAAACCTTAGTCTTCTCCCACAAATGTATATTTAACTTGTTGAAGGGGTGCTCCTGCACCAGTGCCCATTAAACCTATGAATCTAATTGCTAATATGTAATAAAATCAATATAAATTTATTCCATGTTTTGAAGGACTACACATTTTTATATTCTAAAATGATTCTAAATAAATTCAAACATTATTTTCATTCCCACCCCGTAATACTTTTGATCCACCACTAAAACTTGTTTATAGCCGTTAAGCTATTTAGGTATGACGTAGACTTCCAACTCTCTCTCTTCCATCAAGTACTCGAGACTTTCAAGAATAAACTATATTATCAACATAGACCACTGTATTTGATTGACCATAAATTTTGGTTTCCATCCTTTTCAAATAATTGAGTTCTATTAAAGATAAGAAAATTTCCCTACGTTTGAAGGTTTCTTTGTTGAATTTCTAAGCTACTTAGAAACGGTTTGACTGTTTCTCTTTTGAATTTTATAATGCACGTTAGAAATGGATAACTCCGTATAATGAAGCTTTCAATGCATGCTCATGGAGGCAATAGAAGGGTCACGTCATCCAGTAGAGATGGAAATATAAGTGGAGACTTATAACATTCCAATATATTAAAAAAGAAACAAAAACAAAACATTGTCAAATGCTTCTTTAAAATATTATTACCCAGTAGATTAAACCAGCTGTTATCCATTATTCTATTATATGTTGAATACTTCTCCCAGTAGCTAAATCTGATATTGATTCAAACAATCTCAACCGTAAGTAATCATGTATCCTTTTTTAATGCTGTATAATCGCTTCAAATTTGACTGTCACCTATGGCTTTTAAACAATTTTGGAGTGATCAGTGTTATTCTTTATTTTTTGGGGGGTTTTCCTACATATTACACAGTTGTCCAAGTTCTAGTATACAGAAAAGGCGGTCAGCACTTTTTCTTCTTTAAAAAAACAAAAATCTTCTTTATATATATGAATTTAAACTTTAATATTTACAATTTTAGCCTCATCATTATAGTATTAAGTCGGTGTATTTAATAAATAATTAGATTTCTTTGATGAAGTGTCAAGGATTGAAGGGTATTGCCTCCAGTAAATTTGTTTATGGTATGATGTTAGTTTCATCTCTTATAATATCAAGTAAATGTACTCAACAAATAACCAAATTTCTTGGACTTTAAGTGTCCATAGTTTTTAGTGGTCAATGCAGTCAACAAATAGTTAGACAAGAATTGAGGTGTATATGTAGGTAAAAAGAAGTCTAATAAACCTATACAATACAAGTAGTGCATATAAAATTTATAACAATAATGGAATAAATAGAAAGTAAAGATAATGCACAGTATTTTCACCTGGGAGAACTCTTTTGAGTAAAAATCCAGCACAGTAAAAAATTTCACTATTGCAAAAACTTAACTATTCTCTAATACAATAACGAATTTCTCTTACTTCACCCTTAAGCATGTGTGGATATAAATAGGCACATCAAAAGCAGTTTTACACATTAAATGAAATCATACAAAAGACAAACATGAGTACTTTAAAACTTTAGTGAAAATAGAAAAAAACCTAAAATAACATTGAATTACTTTTTTTCTGAAAAATGCTAACGCAATTTTTGGAATCAACTAGTGAGGTTAATTCCAATCCCACTATTAAACGGAAAGTATACAACACTTATCCAATAGTATCCACTTTACCAAATATTGAGGGACATCCACTTTGTGCAATTTTCCTAGCTTATAGTGTCGAGCCATTGCACTCAACAAATAATCAAACAAGAACTACAAAGTATCCACTCTGCCAAATTTTCTTCTAGCTTATAATGTCAGACCAATGCACTCAACAAATAATTAGACTTCTTTGACTAAGCCTTAAGGATTGGGGGACATCCACTTTGCCAAATTCAAGTCATTATAATTAGCAAGTAATCAAACCTTTTTGACTAAGCGTTAAGGATTAAAGTGAGAGGAACCTCCTGTAACAATATAATGAAAAATGCACGAAATAACAGAAATATATAAATAGCAGAAACATAGAAGGAATTTATTGATCGCAGGCCACTTCGAGGGGGCAACCTCCTTTGAGCAAGCTCAATACAATAAATTTGTGGATGTCTTCATTGGCCTCAACACGTACTTATATACTAAGTCTAATCTAAACAATTGGTACTTCCCATGAATGTGGGATAATACAATATACTCATGGGACGACTTACAAAGCTTATGCGTCCAAAAGTAATATACTAACAAAGTAAAGAGAAGGGTTAAACACGGGTTCCTAACATCCCCTCCCTCTTAGAAAAGCTTATTCCTCAAACCTTAAGATGTGTAAATTGTTGTTGAATCTGAAGGAGTGGTTCCCATGTAGCATCCTCTGGTTGCATTCTGTGCCACTAAATTAATACCTCTGTGATGGATCGGGCTTCACTCCCAAGTGCGCCTGTCGAGGATTGCCTTCGGCTCCAAAATGATGGATCCTTCGTTATCCAATTCTGGTAAAACAGTTTGTGCTTTGATGTTGCTGCCAAGAACTTTCTTTAGACAAGAGACAGGGCGGGTGCAAAAATTTGGGGGGCCAAAAAGTGGCCAATTTTTTTTTTTTAATTTTCTAAGACATAACGCGAGCGCGTTATAACATGCTCACATTATGTTTTACTATTAAAAAAAGGGGAAGTTGTTGCTCATTCTTTCCTTCCATTTTCTCTGCACTCATGGCCTACAAACCCTAAGGAGTGCGCTCGCGTTATTGAAGACCAAATTCGACACCAAAATCTCGTTGATTCATCGCCAAAATACCGCCACGACATCGGGGAGACCAAAGGAGTGAGTTGTTTTTATTTTTTGTGTGAATTTGTTTCTAAATAGGCAGGTTTAAGTTGATTTTTGATGTAAATTTCCTTAATTGACAGGAAATAATAATGCACCTCCTCCTCATCCTCCTCCTCCTCCTGAAAATCCAGAAATACCTGCTGAAGAAAAACCTGAACAACAAGCTCCTCCATCCATTCCTTGACATGCCCCTAGAACAAAAGAAAATGTAATGGGGCAAATTGAAAACAATAAAAAACAAATTGAAGATATAATTGCAAGGTTGAAGGAGACCAAAGGAGTGAGTTGTTTTTGCTTTTGGTGTGAATTTGTTTCTAAATAGGCAGGTTTAAGTTGATTTTTGATGTAAATTTCCTTAATTGACAAAAAATAATAATCACCTCCTCCTCATCCTCCTCCTCCTGAAAATCCAGAAATACCTGTTGAAGAACAACCTGAACAACAGGGTCCTCCATCCATTCCTCGACATGCCCCTAGAACAAAAGAAAATGTAATGGGGCAAATTGAAAACAATAAAAAACAAATTGAAGATATAATTGCAAGGTTGAAGGATCCTGCAACTTCAACCTCACATAGATCCACGCTTGCTCAATCTCTTGAATCTATGTTATCAAATGTAGATTCAATTAGCAAGCAAATATCTAGTTAGGCAGAAAAGAGGAGAGAATTTAGAGAGTATTATGCAGACAAGTTGTCATATGAGCAAGTAAAAAATAAAAAAATTACAAAATTGGACTTGTGTTCTATTTTTACAGACCCATAAACAAATCAACCTCTACCCCTTACATGCAAGAGGTTCCCTATCCATTGGTGCAACAACCAAGCGATAAGGGACAATTTTGGACAGAGGTGGTGAATGATTTTTTACCATCCTCCATGCAACAATAATGACGTCATGCAATACATTTTGAGGAAACTCTACTGCGAGTTTGTAAAAAATAAAGTGCTAAACTATTTTGATATGCGGGTCTTCTAGGGTAGAGGTGGGGGGTCAGCACAAGATAGACCAGCGGCACGTGTTGACCCACAGCGGCCAACAAGACGAGCACTCGCTACACCAGCCTATAAGCATGTGTCTATCCCTTCCATTATGAAGGAGAGTGCTGAGGTCAAGACGCTTTAGTCCATTGGTGCCTTGACCCAGAGCATCATAGAGCATGCCAGTCCTGCAGCACAACGTGGGCCGGTGGAGAGTTTGAGGAGTAGGGTTCCACCCCATACTTGTCAAGCTTTCATGTCAGCCTGTGGTTATGACCCCATGGATAGTCACGATGCAGGTGTGCAGGCTACAACTGCAGTTGAGTAGATGGTGATGACAAATACCCTCCTAAGTGAGACTTTCGGTCTTGATACTTAGGTAAATGTTTGCAAGTTCATTGAATTTAATTTATTAAATTTTATTTTTGAAATGGAAGATTAACTAATTTAGTTTGATGATTTTAATGAAATTTTAGGGTCATAGTTTTAACTAATTTAGTTTGATGATTTTAATGAAATTTCAGGGTCATAGTGTTGATGTAGTTTTCAGCGGGTCTCCACCTGCATATTACACTAGGACATCTACTGTCGGGGTATGTAACTAGTAAACAATTATAAATATTAAATGCAAATAGCATTGTTATATGAATGGTATTCTAATATCTGATTTTGGATGTTGAATAGGTTAATATTGGAGATTACACGGCAACACCTGCCAATGGTGGTGGACTTCAAAGCTTCACGGAGGTAATAAAACAAATAGTTTAATTAATGAATTGTACTTACTAGATTTTTGTATTTTATATTCATATCGTTGATTACATTTCATTGCACATCTTTCCAACTCAAAGCATTACTAGACATTGCATAACTAATAACTAGATTTTGATAGATGACAAAAGTTCAATTACAATATAGTTATTTGAAAAAATGCCTCAAAGAAATGTGATCTCATGGAATGCCATGACAAGCAGATGCATAGACAAGGACATCACCATGAGACCACATTTCTTTGAGGCATCTTTTCAAATAGCTCACTGCCTTGTCTATGCTACCACATTTTCCATACATGTCTACCAAAGCTTGTTGATCCCCTCCACACTATTCTTCGACAAATTCTCTCTAATAAACTCATCCAATTACCACCAATTAGACCCTAGGACATGACACCAGAGAGGGGTATGAGCCTATGACATCTTATATATATGATTGACTCCAACATTATCTAGGTCCCTCCTTTGTTGACTCTAAAATTCCCCATGATGGTAATGTCTTCACCATTTCTCATAGCCCATACCAACTAGTTGTTACCTTAAGACACTTCTCCTTAGATTATTTTTTGTCAACCCGTTTTGGTCCACCTTAACCTCATACCAATTCCCTCTTTCACCTTTACCTATCTTATGCCTCTAAATGCATTGTTGCCCCAACCCCACAACCTCTTTATATTAGTTCACCTACTCCACTAGCTATGCCCCTATCTTCCCCACCATATATCCACCTATTACTACTTCACCTTCCTCATTGACTTCTATCTCCCCTCTAACACCCCTCCAAGATAAAGTAAAAGAAAAAGTGTAGGACCTTTCCCCATCCACTTCTAAAAGTAGGCCAAAGAAACTTCCCCAACACTACACCCAACCTACTAACCAACCCATATCTACCTTACCTATTTCCTAATATACCCCTACCAGACGTCCCAGACCTAGTTTGCTTCCAACCCACCCCCTGACAAACCTCAAGACAAAGAAAATGATAAGAAATTTTTTAAATAAGGTTTTTCTTCTCCTATCTAGTATCTTTCCTCCCTCCTATTATCCCACAAACTCTTGATATTCCTCCTTCCCGTAAACCCATAAACTTACCTAATGTCTATGTGATTTCTAGTTTAGGCATTGTCCTGTAAACCCACAAACTCTATCTTAGGCATTGTCCTACCTCCATGACTATCAAACAAACAAAAATTTGAGCACAACCCTAACCCACCCTACCACCAACCTAAACCTAAACTAACACCTTCACTCCCTCTCTAACTTCTTAAACCTAAAATTTATGCTACTGTGGTCCCTCCTTTGTTGACCCTTATACCACACAATAGTCACGAATCTTCGTCTAATTTGTATATATGCATGTGACTTGTGTGTACTTCCATGTTTAGGTGAACGTGTGTGTATGTTAGGAGCCATGACTTGCATCACTATTATAGTTTTCATAATTGAATGATGTTTAATTTTCAAATGATGCAGGCTGCGGAGACACCTCCCGATGTTCATAGGGAAATGGAGCATGGTGTGTCCTCTGCGATTCATAGCTCCATGCCTTTGATGGGGGTATGAGGCAAATTAGTAAATTTCAAATTACATTCGTTGTTATAGTTGTTTATTTTTGAAAAATGAAATGATTATTGATTTGAAGTTTAATTTCTATTTGGATGGTTTCTATAGGACATGGGATCGCCACAACCTAATCCTGGTACTGAGGCAAATGAGGAGACAGATTTTCAGATAGCAGTAAGTGATTATTTCGTTAAATGTTTCATTTTTTATAATGTAATTTCTATATATTAATGTCTATACTTCTTATTGTAACAGCTACATATCCATGAACAACTAAATAGGAGAAGCAGTCCTCAGGTTTGTAGTAGACCAACCTCATACGCATCTCCATCCCCTTGAAGATCAAAGACTGCCCATGATCCGTTCTCTTCATTGGATAGAGCAGAATGACTTTTTTATTGTGTTCCTTTGTTGTATGCCTTTATGACATTTGTGGACATATATTTTGTATTGGGCAGATATTGATGTATGCCTATATGGATATTTGGTTAATACAAATCATTTTTGTTGATCATTATGTAATATGGAATGGTGCGGTGTAGATCTTTTTTGTATGCCTCTAGGTTTCACAGTTTAATTGTCAAAGAATCCATCCCAATTGATGATAAGAGAATTTGAGTTTTGGGTTGAAAGTTTTAGTCTCTCAAAACTATACATGCCCGAGAAAATAGAGAAAGGAAGATAGGTTAAATGGATAAATGGAAAGCAATTTTTTTTTTTCACATCATGATCTACATGCTATTACACAATCTTGCATGTTAGCCTTAGTCACTCACATAGCATTGTACAACCTCATGCATAAGTCCTTGCATCATGTGCCACCTAAACAATGCCACTTGATCCAACACAAAGTTCATGGTTCCTTGCACCATGCATAATTCACATAGTGATAGGAATCATTTTGTGCAACTCAAAAGACACCCTATAATTCTTACGCAACCCTTTGGATCATGTGCCATTTGCACAACACTAAGGATCATGTCTCATAGTTTCACAAACAACTCTATCTAATTTTACAAGTGACCAAGGGGATATTGCAATTCCCTATGTTCCAAAAGGATATTCTTATGGTTGCTCCTTGTTATGTTGATCCATATTCTTTATGAGTTTCTCAATTGAAAATATTTCTTTATTCCTTGTTATTATACCATATTGGGATGCAAAGAGTATGTTTGTTGTCTTGAATAAGATAGTCAAAATCATATGCTTATGAGCACCTGATGACCATTGTTGTTATTAAATGGAATTCCTCTTGCATATAAGGCGAGGTTATGAGAATACATTGAGTCTTACCTAATTTGAGCATGCAACATAACATTGGGGCTATAGGCTTCCATAAGTCAACAGCAATCCCTTTGAGAATGTGATTAATATTATAAATGTATACTTTGCATCTCACCATGTTAATATGTATCATGTCATCACATTTACCAATTTTACTCTAATTCCATACAGCAATTCCCTACCCAAAAACTTGTTAAGCTTGAAAGCCTTGTTACGACATTGTATTGATCTCGCAGAAGGTTGCATACCACTACCCCAACTCTTTGTAGGATTGCTATGAAATATGATAAGCAAGATAGGTGCAGTGTAGATCATTACATAATGACAATGTAGATCATTACATAACGATAGAGCCATGAAGTGTAGAGGGTTTCAAATATCACAAAAGTCTAAGTTCAAGCCTAATAACACAGTGACCTAAAGGTGGAAGAAGATGAGGATTAAACAGCATGGATATGACAACATGAATATGATATTAAGGTTTAGGAGACTAGCCTAACAGAGGTCTATTTCAAGCCTAATAGGGGTCTAAGATTGCAGTGATGGAACAATGCATTGAAGGACTAAAACAAACCCTACAAAGATAGTACTAGAGAACAAAGTCAACGTGAACCAAGATAAAAGAACAAGAAGTTCATATATGACTGTGTTGACTACAAGAACAAGTATGTTAACAGCCATAAGATGCATGTTGACATGTGAAGACTATAACAGTTATACCAAAGGCAATGTGTGAGGATATCGCTGGTACAATGTAGCTCGGACTATTTCGGCATGTTTGGGTGTGAAACAGGACCATGCCTAGCCTAAATGTACCCATCGTAACGTGTTGGAACAATCAGTTTGGCCACACAATGAGCAGAATGAAAGTTACACCCCTTTTAACTTTACACTACATGCATCTTAACATTTTTGGGGTAGTAGAAAAACTTTCACCACGAGCAAACGCCTCATAGATATAAAAAAAAGAGAGAGGTTATTGTAGAGGGATGCTATGTGATCCCATAGCCTTAGATAGAATGTTTCTAAGTGACACAGTTTTCAAGTAACAGCTCATTAAATATTGCTACCTTTTTCCACTTTGGACTCTTTAGGGATATCGCCAGTACAATGTAGCTCGAACTGTTTCGGCACGTTTGGGTGCAAAAAAGGACAATGCCTAGCATAAACATACCCATATGGACACATTGGAACTATTAGTTTGGTCGCATCAAGAGCAGGACGAAAGTTACACCCCTTTGCAATTTTACACTACCTCCTTATGATGATTTTTGGGGCAACAGAAAACTTTTCACCACGGGCAAACACCTCAGAGATATCAAAAACTGAGAGAGGTTATTGGAGAGGGGTTCTACATGATCATGTTGCCTCAAAGGGAATGTTTCTAAGTGTCATAGTTTCTGAGTAACAACTCGTCAAAGATTGCTGCCTTTTTGCACTTTGGACTCTTTAGGGATATTGTCGGTACAATGTAGCTCAAACTATTTCGGCATGTTTGGGTGCAAAATAGGACCATGCCTAGCCTAAACTTACCCATCCGAATGCGTTGGAACTATCAGTTTGGTCGCATCAGGAGCAGGACGAAAGTTACACCCCTTTGCAACGTTACACTACCTCCTTCTGACGATTTTTGGGGTAGCAGAAAACCTTTCACCACGGGGAAACGCCTCAGAGATATCAAAAAATAAGAGAATTTATTCCTGAGGGGTTCTACATGATCGCGTTGCCTCAGACGAAATATTTCTAAGTGTCATGGTTTCCAAGTAACAGCTCATCAAAGATTGCTATCTTTTTGCACTTTGGACTCTTCAGGGATATCGCCGGTACGGGTGTAAGGTATTAACTTAGATTTTAGAGCAAAGTAAAGACTAGGGTTTTTAGGAGGTTGAGGACTAGATAACCCTAAACATAATACAACCTAAGTGTTGAAGACCACTTGAAGAGCATAGAAGGTTATCTAGATAGATTAAACAGAGAGTATAACACAAACAAAACTTACCAAACTAGGTCTTTAAAGATAATGCACTTAGGGTTTAAAACATAACTAATAACTTTAACTTAAAAACCCTAACTAGTTTTGAATATTTAAACCTCTACAATTCCTTATCTTCACATTAGGATTTTCTGATGTGTGATAGCAGTCTCTTATCTTCACATTATCATGTTATGACAACCAAGAGAATCAACCTTAAGGCTTATGATTTTCATGGAGACACTCATGTTGAACTTTGTACTTTGCTATGACTGAACTATTTTGAGACCCTATATCAATTCCATGGCAATGTGACTTATTTGTAGTATTTAACTTGGTACATCGTCATAGATATGGGAATGGAAACATTGTTAGATTCAGGACAGACAACTGAGAGGGGGGGTGAATCAGTTGTCCAAAACTTTCTTCCAATTAAACACTTAAATTTACTTTGTGATTCAGCAGCATAATAATAAATCAATTATGGAAACATAGTGCATTAAATCAAGAGCATAAACACATCAACACATAAGACACCAAGATTTTGACGTGGAAAACCCAGTTAAGGGAAAAACCACGGGGTGATTAACCTAAGATTGTATTCTCTGTTAGAAGAATAGAAAAAACAAAATGGCACATGCCAATTAGGGCTCACTGCCCGAGCACACTGCTCACAAGAGGCCCACTGCCTATAAGAGACACATTGTCTACAAAATAATAAGTATCACATACTTCAACTGGAGAATAGCATCTTCACCATGGTTGAGTCAGTTCCATTTAAGCCCAATACTTCTGCTCTGCCTTTCAGTCTTCTCCTTGCTACCACATTCTCATCTCTACCAGATACACTCTAGAATGATTTTACAATTTCTTATTTATAAAAGACATCGACTTAGGAATGATCATCTAAGTTGGCAGACATTACAGAGTAAATACATAAATACAACATGACTAATTACAAAAGGACTTCACGCAGATCGACACACTGTCGACCACACAGATCTGAGACTTCAATCTTAATTTAGGAACACGCCAATCCTCACATAACATCTTCAAGATCATCCGCAGGATGTGTAACTCATCCGATCGGCTAGAGTTAGGAAGAACATCATCATCCAAAATTTATTCTTCAATAGCAAGCTCAAACTCCAATGCAGACCACCAACACAAACTGGACACGATCCAAATACCTCCACAAGGTTGTCTGAATCACCAAGAACATCCACACTACATCTGCTTACTGAAATCCTTCCCTCCTTCATCCGGAACCTCAAGAACACAGTCTATCATCACTGTCACAATGAAATAGATGTCTGCGGACCTCCAGATCATGAACCAATTGAGTTGTAAATTCACATTGACTTCCTAAATACTCCCTCAAATCTACAGAACATGATATTGTATTTCTGGATCTCACCGGACCTATCTGTGTCACTCTGTCACCTCTTAACACCTGCCGAAACCGATTTTACTTAAGCGACCACAACTTCTTCAGATCTTCATGCGAACCTCTGAAATCTTTACTGGATCATCTTAAGACACATATCTACAAATCCTTTGATGCACATCCTCTGATCTTCATCTTAGCTAGGATTTTTAGCTCACTATCTTCACTATTCTTCTCTGTTCCTGATTAGGACTAATTTTCTCAATATCCTCAGCACACAGCTCATCCAATCCTTATCATCAATGCAATAGGAGTATGTTGACATCAATGACAACACCGGTTAGGCCCATACTTGCAACAATCTCCCCCTTTGTTATTGATGGCAACATATGATGTGAAAAACTGTTTTAACCATCAAGACAAGAACTTTCCTTTATAGACACAACTCCCTCTATCACCAACAACCATTCACATGTCTTCTCTTCCTTTATTGCTCCCCCTTTGATCAGCAACCACTTGTTTTTCACATGTCTTCTCTCCCCCTTTGACATCAATGGCAAAGGGCACATACTTGCAACTCCAACACTTCAGAATCATACCAGCTGCTCCCCCTAAGTAGTAGCGCCCCATCATCAATCCAAACCACAAGATAGGACTATGATATCCACTGGACTGATGCACATCAGTGCATCTTAATTTAGAACCGGAGGGCTAATAACCCCTAACTTCTCCCTAAGATACTCAAAAGAGTCCTTAGGTAGAGGTTTAGTAAAGATATCTGCAATCTGATCCTTTGAAGGCACAAACTCTAATCTGACTTCATTCTTGTTTATTTGCTCTCTCAAAAAGTGAAACTTGATGGATATATGTTTAGTCTTTGAATGCAACACCAGATTCTTAGATATATTTATTGCACTTGAATTATCACAGAAGATTGTGATAGGTTCCTCATACTCCACTCTGATGTCTCTTAGCATCTGTTTCATCCATAAAACTTGAGTGCAACTACCTGCTGCTGCAATATATTTTGCTTCAGCTGTGGATAGAGATATTGCCTCTTGTTTCTTGCTTAGCCAAGAAACCAATCTCTTCCCTAAAAAGAATGCTCCACCACTGGTACTTTTCTAGTCATCCACATCTCCTGCCCAATCTGCATCTGTATATGCATGAAGAGAAAAATCATGATCTCTGGGATACCACAATCCATACTCAACTGTTCCTTTTAGATATCTAAAAATCCTCTTGATTGCCATGACATGAGATTCTCTAGGATCAGCTTGAAATCTAGCAAGAAGACTAACAACATTCATAATGTCAGGTCTAGTTTGAGTGAGATACAACAATCCTCCAATCATTGACCTGTTCTTTTTCTGATCAGCCTTAGGAGAGTCATCATCTTTGCTCAATTTACATCCGGTTGCCATGGGAGTACTCATTGGTTTTGAGTCTTCCATTCCAAATTTCTTCAACAATTCTTTCACATATTTGGTCTGAGAAATGAAGATTCCTTTCTTAGTTTGAATGATTTGCAGACCCAAGAAGAAATTCATTTCCCCAAGCATGGACATCTTAAATTCACTTTTCATTTGATTTGCAAAAGTTTTGCACATACTATCTCTTCCTCCAAAAATGATATCATCAACAAACACTTCAACAATCAAGATGTTTTCATGATCAATTTTAAAATACAAATTACTGTCAGCAGTACCTTTGTTGAAACCAATCTTCAAAAGATGCTTATCCAGTCTTTCATACCAGGCTCTTGGGGCTTGCTTCAGTCCATACAGTGCCTTCTTCAACTTGCAGACCATATCACCATGATCAGACAATTGAAATCCATCCAGTTGCTCAATGTATACTTCTTCTTCCAAGTCTCCATTCAGAAAGGCAGACTTGACATCCATCTAATATACTTTGAAATCCTTGAAGGCAACAAAAACAAAGAAATAATCTGACTGCTTCAATTCTTTCCACCGGAGCAAATGTTTCTTCAAAATCAACTCCTTCTATTTGAGAGTAACCCTTGCAGACTAATCTGGCTTTATTTTTTATTACTTCACCAACTTCATTCAGTTTGTTCCAGAAGACCCATTTGGTTCCAATCACATTCTTGTTTCTAGGTCTAGGAACAAGATCCCAAGTGTGATTTTTCTCAATTTGCATCAGCTCTTCCTCCATTGCTTTAGTCCAGTTATCATCATTGTAAGCTTCATTCACTGTCTTAGCTTTAATCTTTGAAATCAGACAATACTCTTCTGAATCTTGAGCAATCCTTCTTCTTGTTTGTACACCTTTGCTTTTATCAGCTATGATCTAATCTTCAGAGTGATTCAGTCTTACATACCTGGGAACTTTGGGACTTTCTAGCACTTTTGATTCTTGAACAGGCTAATTCAAACTCATCTCTTCTTCTTGATTTACCGGATCAATCTGAATATAAATTTTAGAAGGGGCTTAGACTCCTTGAGTTAGAACATCATTCTGATTATCTTCATCATATTCATACAACCTTGAGGGTTTTTCAATTCCCTCATCAACCTTCACATTTGTACTTTCTATAATCTTTCTCAGTCTCTTGTTATAACACTGGTATGCTTTGCTTTGAGTAGAATAACCCAAGAATATTCCTTCATCACTTCTAGCATCAAATTTGCCTAGATCTTCATCTCTTTTAATGTAACATTTGCTACCAAAGACTCTGAAATACTTCACAGTAGGAGTGACGCCAAACCAGAGTTCATAAGGAGTCTTATCGGTATTACTTCTGATTTGAACTTGATTAAGAGTGTAGACTGCAGTGCTTACAGCTTCTCTCCAATAGATCTAAGGAACATTTGCTTCCATCATCATGGTTCTAGATGCTTCCTGGATGGTACGGTTCTTTCTCTCCACTACTCCATTCTACTATGGAGTCCTAGGAGCAGACAACCTTCTTTTTATTTCATGTTTCTCACAGAATTATATGAACTCACCGGATGTGAATTCTCCACCTCTATCAGACCTCAGACATTTCAATTTTATTCTGGTTTCATTCTCTACCATAGTCTTGAATATTTTGAATTTCTCAAGAGCTTCAGATTTCTCTTTCAGAAAAGTTACCCACATCATCCGGGAGTAGTCATCAATTAATAGCATGAAGTATCTATCACCTTGCACACTCCTGATTCTTGTTGGACCACATAGGTTAGTATGAACTAAGTCCAATAATCTGGTAGAAAATTGTTCTTTACTTTTGAATGAGATTCTACTCTATTTACCTAACTGACACTCTTTGCACAAGCTATTTGTAGGTTTCACCAATTTTGGAAGATCTCTTACAGCCTAAGTGTTGCTTATCTTGATGATGTTATCAAAATTCACATGACACATTCTCCTATGACATGACCAACTCTGATCAATTTGAACAAATAGACAACTTTTACTAGTACCAACCAAATGGAAGATATTACCTTTTGTTTGAGTACCGGATGCAATCTTTGTTCTGGAACTTTCAAAGATCTTGTATTTTCCATTCTTGAATCGAAGATCATAGCCTTTGTCCACCAACTATCCAACACTAAGAAAATTGTGCTTCAATCCTTCAACATACAGTACATTATCTGTTTTGTTCTTTCCATCAAAAGAAATAGTTCCTCTACTTCTAATTCTACCAGCAGAATTATCACCAAATTTTACCACTCCTCCTTCATACCTTTCTAAATCTATGAACTTATTTTTGTCACCTGTCATATGGTGGGAGCATCCACTGTCAATGACCCAATCATCATTTTCTTCAACTTGGGCAACCAGGGCTCTTTCCACAATTTTATGATTGATAGATTCAAAGGGCATTGGATCTTCTTCCTTGATGGCAATAAACACCCAGTCACTTCCAGATTTGTTTCCTGTCTCTGATTCATCATCTATTACTCCTTTATTATCATCATCTTCATGAACATAGTAACAATTCTTTTGGAAACTTGATTTGTTAGGATTTGGCCTTGAAAATCTTTCCGGACACCTTGAGGAAAAATGGCCAATCTTATTGCAGTTAAAACACTTAAAAGGCAATTTCCCTTCATACTTACCAGATCCTCTTGGCAGTCTTTTTGCAATAAGGGCTTCAAGTTGAGCAGTTTCAGCTTCTTCTTCTTCCAGGTCTTTTCTTGCTTTTTCATACCATGATAGTTTCCTTGAAGAGTTCTCTCCTGGATCAAACCTTTGTTTTCCTTTTACAGAAGCACTAGCTTTGAATGCAGATTTAGTCTTGGGGGGGCATCTCCAAACTCGGTCAGTTCAAATGTAGCCAATTTACCAACCAATTGATCTCTTGTGACACCTGAATGGGCTATGAATTCTTCAATGGCAACAAACTTGTATTTGTAAGAAGCAGGAAGGGATCTGAGAACTTTGCCAACAATATCATCTTCATCCAAGACTCCACCAGCACATCTAATGCCACAAACAAGCTCATTTACTCTTGGCATAAAAGTAGTGATATTTTCATCTTCTCTCATCTTCAGATTTTCAAATTTTCCTTTCAAACTTTGTAGCCTTGCACATTTAACATACTTGTCTCCTTCATGCAGAAGTTCCAGTTTTTCCCAAATCTCAAAAGTAGTTTGTAGGTCAACAACATTAGTCAGCTCTGAATCAGACAAGGCACTTAGAAGAGCTTCTTTAGTCCGCAGATTTTTTCAACATCTGTGATTTCATTTGTAGTTTTCAGGCCATTCTGTGGAGGAGTATACTTCGTTGAAGCCATGGTCCAGTACTGCATTCCCATACATTGCAAGTGACATTGCATGCGACTTTTCCAAAGATTAAAATTGGTTCCATCAAACTTCGGACTATCCTTCTTGTAGGATGACATCCTGGATCTCCTCAAGCGGTTAAGCTCTTTTAGAGGAACTTGGCTCTGATACCAATTGTTAGATTCAGGACAGACAACTAAGAGGGGGGGTGAATCAGTTGTCCAAAACTTTCTTCCAATTAAACACTTAAATTTACTTTGTGATTCAACAACATAATAATAAATCAATTATGGAAACATAGTGCATTAAATCAAGAGCAGAAACACATCAACACATAAGACACCAAGATTTTGATGTGGAAAACCCGGTTAAGGGAAAAACCATGGGGTGATTAACCTAAGATTGTATTCTCTATTAGAAGAATAGAAAGAACAAAATGGCACATGCCAATTAGGGTTCACTGCCTAAGCACACTGCTCACAAGAGGCCCACTGCCTACAAGAGACACACTATCTACAAAATAATAAGTATCACATACTTGAACTGGAGAATAGCATCTTCACCATGGTTGAGTCAGTTCCATTTAAGCCCAATATTTCTGCTCTGCCTTTCGCTTTTCTCCTCGCTACCACACTCTCATCTCTACCAGATACACTCTAAAATGACTTTACAATTTCTTATTTATACAAGACATTGACTTAGGAATGATCATCTAAGTCGGCAGACATTACAGAGTAAATACATAAATACAACATGACTAATTACAAAAGGACTTCATGCAGATCGACACACTATCGGCCACACAGATCTGAGACTTCAATCTTAATTTAGGAACACGCCAATCCTCACATAACATCTTCAAGATCATCCGCATGATGTGTAACTCATCCAGTCGGCCAGAGTTAGGAAGGACATCATCATCCAGAAGTTATTCTTCAATAGCAAGCTCAAACTCCAATGCAGACCACCAACACAAACTAGACACGATCCAAAGACCTCCACAAGCTTGTCTGAATCACCAAGAACATCCACACTACATCTACTTACTGAAATCCTTCTCTCCTTCATCCAGAACCTCAAGAACACAGTCTATCATCACTGTCACAATGAAATAGATGTTTGCGGACCTCCAGATCATGAACCAATTGAGTTGTAAATTCACATTGACTTCCTAAACACTCCCTCAAATCCGCAGAACATGATATTGTATTTCTGGATCTCACCGGACCTATCTGTGTCACTCTATCACCTCTTAACACCTGTCAGAACCGGTTTTACTTGAGCAGCCACAACTTCTTCAGATCTTCATGCGGACCTCTGAAATCTTTACTGGATCATCTTAAGACACATATCTACAAACCCTTTGATGCGCATCCTCTGATCTTCATCTTAGCTAGGATTTTTAAATCACTATCTTCATTGTTCTTCTTTGTTCCTGATTAGGACTAATTTTCTCAATATCCTTAGCACATAGCTCATCCAATCCTTATCATCAATGCAACAGGAGTATGTTGACATCAATGACAACACCGGTTAGGCCCATACTTGCAACAAACATTTGGTATACAATGTTTGTATGAACTATCAACATGAAGAATAATATAGCATAGCATGGATCATGATTGGATTAAGCCTATTGGGATTTACTTGTATGATCTTGGCACCTATTCATTTGTATTTTAACTTGTTATGACAAGATAATAGTATTTCATTATGCTTAATGGATCGTATATAAATATATGTTGTAAGGATGTATTCTTGTATAATTTGACATCACGGTATGTTAAGGTCTATTTAATTCATTATTGTACATACTTATTAAAGAGCCCAAGTGTAGAAAATATACATGGCACCATATGAGATTATAGGCTGACCTTATGGATTCTTGAGCAATAAAATCTAGAGATTTAACTTAAGGCTATATATGCAGGTTTAAAGGAAACACACATGATGGAATTTTGTATGAGGTCCTTTAGGTTGAATCTCATTAGATAGACATTAATGAGTTTGTATTATAAGGTTCATTGTGCAAAGGGACTTAACAATGATATCATGATTGTGTCTATTTTAATTAATGTTGACCTTTGAGATATATTTTATTATGCATACCATGAACCGATTTAAAACATAGTCTATTATAACGACATTTGTGTGTGATGACTAAGCCCTTTGGGTAGTAAGAACTATGATGAACTATAAAATGTAAGAAATGTATGCAAAATATAAGACATGTATGCAAAATGTGGAAGCATAGACAAGGCATATGAATTATAAAATCAAAAATGAACATTAATGTAAAGAACTTGACATACCTAAAAAGTGGAGATTCGATTGGAGAGAGTACCCAATTATGTAGTGTTTTTTCTTCTTGCATCAAACTCCTCAACAATTTGAGTATTTCATCACTTGCTTCCTTTTCAATGTTAAATTGAATAATGTACTCAAATAGAATTAGTAGCAACAATACTATTAACCAATCTATAATGTTAAATTCCTACAATTCAATCACAATTAACATTGCAACACTACAAAAATTGAAACTTGAATTGATATATATCAAATTCGATGTGAAAACTATGTTATTTCCTCCTTAAGTTGGAAAAGTAGAAAAATGTGGTGGATAGTTCATGCAAAGGTGGTAGAATGTGCAAAATGTGCATGTGAACTTCCCAACAACATGAAAACACTTTTTTTGTCAAAACACGCACATAAACAGAATAAAACAGAGTATGTGGGCCCGGATCATGGGGGTCCAGGCCTTTTTACCATTTGTATAGAAAGACAAAATGCGAGCGCATTTTGTCTTGCTATAAACAGATCCATAGCAAAATATGTGTCTAAAGCAGAAAGGAGTTCAGAGAGTTCATGTGTTACTGAGGTTTCTTTGATCCAAATACCAGTAGATTGATGCTTCAGAAGTGGAGGGATTGGCATGTGCATAATTCAAGGGATCATCATCCTTCTTTTTGTAGTGGTCTAGGTATTTTATTTTGAAACTTATGAAGTGAATTAACTAAATGTATTCTCTTTATAATGTGCCACTGAGTTGTCATGGCAAAGAAGTTCCAAGTAGCTAGAGGTGAGATATATTTCAAAATATGATAGAAAGGAGTGCCTATAAATATTTGTGCCTATCTCACCTTTGATAGGACCTTTGCAATATCTCTCACCTCTAGTTCCATTAGCTCATGTTCTATCTCTCACCTCTCTATATCTCACTTATCTCTCCCCCTCACCTCTCCACCTCTCCCCTCTCTACGTCTCTCAGTTGCTCCTTGTCTACCTCTCCATCCATCCTTAGCCATCTAGGTCTCACTTAACCCTAAACCCTAAAGCCTCAACCCTCAACCCTTAAACCTTAAGTCCTAAACCTTATCCCTAAACCCTCAACACTTTACCTTAAACCCTATTCCCTCAACCCTAAACCCTAATCCTTCAACCCTAAACCCTACACCCTATCACTAAACCCTCAACCCTAATCCCTCAACCCTAAACACTATCCCTACAACCTCAACCCTTATCCCTAATCCCTTATCCCTAAACTCTAAACTCTATCCGTAAACCCTCAACCCTAAACCCTCAACCCTCAACCTTAAACCTTAATCCCTCAACCCTAAACCTGACAAGTTAAACCCTAATCCCTTATCACTAAACCCTAAGCCATATCCCTCAACCCTTAACCCTTAAACCTTAAACCCCAAAACCTATCCCTAATCCCTCAACCCTCGACACTATATCTTAAACCCTAATCCCTTAACCCTCACCCTAAACCCTCAACCCTCAATCCTTAAACCTTCAACCCTAAACCCTATCCCTAATCCCTCTACACTCGACACTCTACCTTAACCCTAATCCCTCGACCCTCAACCCTAATCCCTCAACCCTAAACACTATCCCTAAAGCCTCAACCCTAAACTCTAATCCCTCAAGGTCCTAAACCCTAATCCCTTATCCCTAAACTCTAAACCCTCAATCCTCAACCTTAAACCTTAATCCCTCAACCCTAAACCTTACAGTTTAAACCCTAATCCCTTATCCCTAAACCCTAAACCATATCCCTCAACCCTTAACCCTTAAACCTTAAACCCTAATCCCTCTACCCTTGACACTCTACCTTAACCCTAATCCCTCGACCCTCAACCTTATCCCTAAACCCTCAACCCTCAACCCTCAACCTTAAACCCTAATCTGTCAACTCTAAACCCTAATCTGTCAACCCTAAATCCTATCCCTAAACCCTCAACCCTCAACACTATACCTTAAACCCTAAACCCTCAATCCTCAACACTATACCTTAAACCCTAATCCCTCAACCCTCAACCCTAATCCCTCATCCCTAAACTCTATACGCTAACCCTATTTCTAAAACCTCAACCCTCGACACTATACCTTAAACCCTAATCCCTTATCCCTAACCCTAAACCCTATCCCTCAACCCTTATCCCTTAAACCTTAAAACCTAAAACCTATCCCTAAACCCTCAACCCTTGACACTATATCTTAAACTCTAATCCCTTAATCCTCAGCCCTAAAGCCTCAACCCTAAATCCCTCTACCCTAGACACTCTACCTTAACCCTAATCCCTCGACCCTCAACCTTATCCCTAAACCCTCAACCTTAAACCCTAATCTGTCAACCCTAAACCCTAATCCGTCAACCCTAAACCCTATCCCTAAACCCTCAACCCTCAACACTATACCTTAAACCTTAATCCCTCAACCCTAAACCCTATCCCTAAACCCTCAACACTATACCTTAAACCATAATCCCTCAACCCTCAACCCTAATCCCTCAACCTTAATCCCTCATCTCTAAACCCTATTCCTAAACCCTCAACCCTTGATATTATACCTTAAACCCTAATCCCTTATCCCTAAACCCTAAACCCTATCCCTCAACCCTTAACCCTTAAACCTTAAACCCTAAAACCTATTCCTAAACCCTCAAACTTTGACACTATATCTTAAACCCTAATCCCTTAACCCTCAGCCCTAAAGCCTCAACCCTCAATCCTTAAACCTTCAACCCTAAACCCTATCCCTAATCCCTCTACCCTTGAAACTCTACTTTATCCCTAATCCCTTAACCCTCAATCCTATCCCTAAACCCTCAACCCTCAACCCTCAACCTTCAACCCTCAACCCTCAACCTTCAACCCTCAACCCTTAACCCTAAACCCTCAACCCTCAACCTTCAACCCTAAACCCCCTCAACCTTCAACCCTAAACCCTATCCTGAATCCCTCTACTATCGACACTCTATATTAACCCTCATCCCTCAACCCCCAACCCTATCCCTAAACCCTCAACCCTCAACCTTAAACCCTAATCCCTTAACCCTAAACCCTATCCCCAAACCCTCAACACTATACCTTAAACCCTAATCCTTTAACCCTAAACCCTAATCCCTCAACCCTAAACCCTAAACCCTAAACCCTATCCCTAAACCCTCAACCCTCAACACTATACCTTAAACCCTAATCCATCAACCCTCAACTAAACCCTACACCCTATCACTAAACCCTCAACCCTAATCCAGGCTCAACCCTAAACGTTATCCCTAAAGCCTCAACCCTAAACCCTAATCCCTCAAAGTCCTAAACCCTAATCCCTTATCCCTAAACTCTAAACCCTATCCCTGAACCCTTAAACCTTAAACCCTAATCCGTCTACCCTCGACACTCTACCTTAACCCTAATCCCTCGACCCTCAACCCTATTCGTAAACCCTCAACCCTCAAACCTCAACCTTAAACCCTAATACGTCAACCCTCAATCCTAATCTGTCAACCCTAAACTCTATCCCTAAACCCCCAACCCTCAACACTATACCTTGAACCCTAATCCCTCAACCCTAAACCCTAAACCCTATCGCTAAACCCTCAACCCTCAACACTATACCTTAAACCCTAATCCCTCAACCCTCAACCCTCAACCCTAATCCCTTAACCCTCAACCCTAATCCCTCATTCCTAATCCCTAAATGCTATCCCTATTCCTAAACCCTCAACCCTCGACATTATACCTTAAACCCTAATCCCTTATCCCTAAACCCTAAACCCTATCCCTCAACCCTTAACCCTTAAACCTTAAACCCTAAAACTTATCCCTAAACCCTCGACCCTCAACACTATATCTTAAACCCTAATCCCTTAACCCTCATCCCTAAAGCCTCAACCCTCAATCCTTAAACCTTCAACCCTAAACCCTATCCCTAATCCCTCTACCCTCGACACTCTACTTTAACCCTAATCCCTCAACCCTCAACCCTATCCCTAAACCCTCAACCCTCAACCGTAAACCCTAATCCATCAACCCTAAACCCTAATCCCTCAACCCTCAACACTATACCTTAAACCCTAATCCCTCAACCCTAAACCCTAAACCCTCAACCCTCAACACTATACCTTAAACCCTAATCCCTCAATCCTTAACCCTCAACCCTCAACCCTCAACCCTTAACCCTAATCCTTCATCCCTAAACCCTAAACAGTATCCCTATTCCTAAACCCTTAACCCTCGACACTATACCTTAAACCCTAAACCCTATCCCTCAACCCTTAACCCTTAAACCTTAAACCCTAAAACCTATCTCTAAACCCTCGACCCTCGACACTATATCTTAAACCCTGATCCCTTAACCCTCAACCCTAAAGCCTCAACCCTCAATCCTTAAACCTTCAACCCTAAACCCTATCCCTAATCCCTCTACCCTCGACTCTCTACTTTAACCCTAATTCCTCGACCCTCAACCCTAACCCTCAACCCTCAACCCTAATTCATCAACCCTAAACCCTAATCCCTAAACCCTAAACCCTCAACACTATACCTTAAACCCTAATCCCTCAACCCTAAACCCTAATCCCTCAAGCCGAAACCCTAAACCCTATCCCTAAACCCTCAACCCTCAACACTATACCTTAAACCCTCATCCCTCAACCCTCAACCCTAATTCCTCAATCCTCAACCCTAATCCCTCATCCCTAAACCCTAAATGCTATCCCTATTCCTAAACCCTCAACCCTCGACACTATACCTTAAACCCTAATCCTTTACCCCTAAACCCTAAACCCTATCCCTCAACCCTTAACCCTTAAACCTTAAACCCTAAAACCTATCCCTAAACCCTCGACCCTATACCCTCAACCATATATTTAAGCCCTAATCCCTCAATCCTCAACCCTATACCTTAAACCCTGAAGCCTACACCCACAAACCCTCATCCCTATACCCTATAACCTCAGCCTTATACCCTAAACCCCGAATATTGTGCCTCAACCCTAAACTTAAATTAAACCTAAACCATACTTGCTCTCAACCCAAGTCACCATATGCCTTATATACCCTCAATCCATATCATAAACTCTAAACCCAATATCCTAAACACTAATCCCCGTGCCTTACATACTTAATCTTATACACTCAACAACCTGAATATTAACCCTCAATTGTAACCCTCAACCCTTTAACCTCTACCCTCTACCCTCTACCCTCTACCTAGATTACTTAAGCCCTAATCCCTTAACCCTCAACCCTCAACCCTAAAAACTATACGGGCTTAGGTCCTTATATACCCTAAACCCAAAACCCTTACATACATACATACATACATGCATACATACATACATACAGACATACATACATACAAACATACATACATATATACATACATACAAGCATGCATACATGTACATACATACATACAACCATACATACATACCTACAAGCATACATATATACATATATACATCCATCAAACATACTTACCAAACTTGAACATAAATCATTCAAAGGGAGACATAACACGAACTGGGCAAACACTGGAAAACATGCAAAAAGGAAAAAAAAGGCACAACATAACGCGAGCGCGTTATAACACGCTTGCATTATATTTTTCTTTGGGAATCCCAACCCTTAGGCTTGGGATTTGCTTTGGATTTCCATCCCAAAGGCCTGGAGTGCCTTCCCAATGTCCACAGACGTGTTTTTTACAAATTCTACAAGATTTCACATAATTTTATTCGTGCTAACCCTCAGATTTGCACGTGTTTCAAGGTCGAACAAATTGAACACCTGGTTAATGTTAGGATTTCTCTTAGCTATTTAACGATGTAATTTTTTTCACATTTTGACAATGTTAAGCCTTTCATCTTTAATTTCTTTTGTTTGTGTGTCTGTTTTTGGGCAAAAACCAGTGTTTAGTCTTTTTTTCATTATAAATTAACTGTTCATTAAAATTTCAAATAAATTACATTTTTATAAATTAGACTCCATTCTACACATATTAAAAAAAAATCAATTAGTTTTCAAAATTTATAGGGGTAGAATGGCCAAAATTCTATTTTTTAGGATGTGTCCACTTTGAAAATTAGTAAAAAATTAAATATTCATTAAAAAATTATCAGAAAAATTGGGCATAAACTACATGTTGTTAACTAATTTCTCACTAAAGCGGTTTTAAAAATACCAAAAAAAAGTTAACCTTTTGAGGGAGCCACAAAACACGCTATGTTATTTTTTTTTACAGAAACAACACCAATTTCTGTGGCTCCCTGTTTTGAACCCCTTAATCTATACCATTTTCAAAAAAAATTAGTAGTTTAGAAAGTAGACTCGGAGCACTACGAACATTGTTTTGGTTGCATCTTCAAATTTTGAGTGTAACTATGCTCAATTTCTCATCCAAGGTCAGTATTTCCTGATTTTAGAAAAAAAGTGGGCACTTAAGACCCCTTTTTGGCCCCCCAACTTCTTGCACTTAGCCGACATGAAATACTGGATGATTGCGAGGAGGAAACTCTAATTTATAAGCAACTGACCCAATCTTCTGAAGAACCTTATATGGCCCATAGAACTTTGGAGCCAGCTTATGATGCCCTTTGAGTTTCAGGGATGATTGCACTTGTATGGTTGTAGACAAAGAAAAACCATATCACCTACTTGAAAAGTGCACTCAGAACAGTGCTGATCAGCTTGTTGTTTCATTCGATTTCTTGCCATGTGAAGATTGTCCTGCAAGATGCGAAGAATCTGTTCCCAGGTTTAGAGAACCGTGTCGACTGCCTGAACTAGTGAACTACTGGGGGTGTATGGAAGGAGCCTTGGTGGTGCCTGACCATAGACTGCTTCATATGGAGTCATTTTAGATGCAGTGTGGTAGGAGGTATTGTGTCACCATTTAGCGAGAGGGAGCCACTTTGCCCATTGATGTTGTTGTTCTGAGGTGAAGTAACAAAGATAAGTTTCCAAACATTTGTTGATAATTTCAGTCTGACCATCTGTTTGTGGGTGATACCCAGAACTCATTTTCAGTTTGGTGCCAGTGTGTCAAAATATTTTTGTCCAAAAATGACCGGTAAAAGTTGCATCACGATTTGAGACAATGGAAGAAGGGATGCCATGAAGATGGAAGATCTAGTCCATGAAAATTTGTGCGACTGAGGAGGCGGTATAGGGATGGATGAGGGCACAAAAATGACTATATTTGGAGAGGTGATCAACCACAACCAAGATCACTGTCTTCCCTCCAGATTTAGGGAGCCCCTCAATGAAATCCATAGGAATATCTATCCAAATCCGTGTAGGGATGGGCAAGGATTTGAGCAATCTAGAAAAGAGTGTCATTTCACCCTTGTTGCATTGGCAGGTATCACATTCATCCACCATCTGTTGAATTGCCCTTTTCATTCCCTTCCAAAAGAAGTTATGTCGTGCCTGCTCATAAGTTTTGAGGAACCTAGAGTGCCCTGTCGATGGAGAAGCATGGAGTTCATAGAAGACAGCTTGCTGAAGATTTGTGCTCTAGGGAAGCACCAGACGACCCTTGTATCATAGAGAAGCACCATCCCAACAGTAATGCGGTACAACAGAAGGGTTCTTGGCCAACTGTTGAATGATTTGAGATAATGAAGAGTCATTGGCATAGCCTTGCTAGACAGATTCCAACCAATTTGGAACATGCATAGAAATAGCTGAAAGGGAAGCTTGGTCATCAAATGTGCGAGAAAGAGCATCCACCACAATATTGTCCTTACCCTTCTTGTAAGTGATCTCATAGTCATAACCCATGAGTTTGCTGACCCATTTATGTTGTGCTGGGGAGGAGACCTGTTGTTCCAAGAAATATTTTAGACTCTGGTGATCAGTCTTGATGCAAAAATGATTCCCTAGTAGGTATGGCCGCCACTTTTGTACTGCATGCAAAATAGCCATCATTTCCTTCTCATATGTAGAGAGTACTAAATTCTTGCCAGAAAGGGCTTTGCTGGTGAACGCAATGGGATGGTCTTCTTGAAGGAGAACAAGGCCAAGTCCATGGCCACAAGCATCACTCTCAATAGTGAAGGTCTCTGAAAAATCTGGCATAGCTAGAACAAGTGTAGTACATATAGTTTGTTTCAATTTTTCAAATGCACACTCAGCAGCATGTGTCCAGGTAAAAGTATCCTTTTTTAACATAGATGTTAATGGAGCTGTAATCTTCCTGTAATCCTTGACAAACTTGCGATAGTAGCTAGTCAGTCTCAAAAAACCACAGAGGCTCTTGAGTGTTTGAGGATGCGCCTAATTTTTCATGGCATCGATTTTTATAGGATCCACTAGAACCCCTTGGGCTGAAACAATATGCCCGAGATACTCCACTTCCTCCTGGCTAAAAACACATTTAGACTGTTTTGCACAGAACTGATGATTAGAGAGAATTTGTAGTATGAGATCCAGATGGTGGAGATGCTCAGCCCATGTTTTACTATAGATGAGGATATCATCGAAGAAGACCAGAATGAATTTTCACAGGTAGGGGCAGAATATTTTATTCATCAATGCCTGGAATGTTGAAGGAGCATTAGTGAGGCCAAAGGGCATGACCAAAAACTCATAGTGGCCATCATGCATGTGGAAAGCCGTTTTTTATCATCCTCATGAAACCAAATTTGGTGATACCCAGAACGAAGATCCAACTTGGAGAAAAAATGAGCACCATGAAGCTCATCAAGAAGCTCATCAACAACAGAAATCAGAAACTTATCCTTGATTGTGATGTGATTAAGTGCTCAGAAGTCAATGCAAAAGTGCCATGACCCATCTTTTTTCTGAACAAGAAGAACTGGTGAAGAAAAGGTACTGGTACTAGGGCGAATAATGCCTTGCTTTAATAAGTCTCGAACGAGCATCTCAATCTCTATCTTTTGGTGCAATGGGTAGCGGTAGGGCCTGATGTTGGGAGGAACGCTTCCAAGAAGGAGCTGAACATGGTGGTCCTCTGGTTGTGAAGATGGCAATCTCATTGGTTCGGCAAAGACACATGCATACCTATCCAAAATTCATTGTAGATCCGAAGGAGAAGTGGAGACCGCTGATGGTTACATCTGAATGGAATGGAGTTGAGCGATGGCACCATGTGAACTCTTCTTAAGAAGCTTTTCCATGTGATGTGAACTTATGATGCTGAGAGACCCTGGTTGTAAGCCCTTCAATGTGTATTCTTTCCCATTGTCTGAAAACTGCATCCAAAGTTTAGCAAAATCCCATAAGATGGGTCTAAGTGTGTGTAACCATTGGGTGCCCAAAACCACATCACATCCACCTAAGGGCAAGGCAAACATGTCAGTTGTAGGTTATAATCTCCAATAGAGATACACACATTGCGACACTTCCCTTTGCAAGGTAATGTGCCCCCATTGGCAATCATAACTTCAAAGCTAGAGCAAGGATGGACAAAACAATCAGCCTGTTTGTCGATCCGAGGATCAATGAAGTTATGAGTGCTACCAGAATCAATGAGTATTATAAGAGGGAGCTTCTTGAAGTAACCCTTGACCTGCATGGTTTGTGGGGTGGTGACTCCTGCTAAAGCATGGAGAGAGATCTCTGGGTGGTCTTCCTAAGAAGTAGGGTCAACAAGCGGTTGTTGAGTTTTGACCTGATCATCTACTGTATCTTGAGCATCTGCATAAATTTCAGTTGCAGGCGGAGAATCCATATCCAAGAGATAGAAATTTTTCTCAACACATCTATGTCCCCGAGTGAATTTCTCATCACAATTATGACAAATCCCTTTTTCTCTACGTACCTACATCTCTCCTTCAGTCAAATGCTTGATAGGAGTTGTTCTAGGAGCTGGAGTCATTTGAGGTCTTTGGGAAACCATATTTCTGAATAGAACAAAATTGGTGGATTTGGATCATTATTGAGTTGTGATCTTGTCCTATGCCAACTTAGCCAACCCTAGGGCTTCCATCATTGTGCTGGGATGAAACATTTTAACCTCAGATCAAATTGCATCCTTCAGACCACTGACAAAACAACTCCTAAAGAATTCATCAGACAATCCCTCTGTGTGATTGGCCAATTTTTGAAATTATGTCTGATATTCTCTCACAGTGCCTGTTTGGTGAAGTTTAGTGAGTGCTCCTGTGAAGTCATCAAAAGCACTAGGGCCAAATCGTTACAAAATGAGTTTGCAAAAATCTATCCATTTTGGCTCTTCATGAGCCTTAATGTACCAACGGAACCATTGAAGGGCTTCATGTTCCAAATGAAAGGATGCAACTGGGACTTTGTTGACATCAAACGTATTATGCAGACTGAACTATATTGTTCTGCCCGGTATATCCAGCTAGTCGGATCATCACCATTGAAGCGAGGAAAATCAAGCTTCGGCCCACAAAAATTGTTGGAAGAAGAGAACCCAGTGTCTGCAGAAGACTCTGGTTGTCGTCTATTGTTCATGGCTAAATGCTGAAGATTGAGGCTGAGAATTTTTTCATCTAGATCTTGGAGTTTGGTCTTGAGGGTTGCGAGTTCATCCTCCATGTTTTTTGCTGCTGTGCGGGTGACAACCATAACCAGGAGAATTTTGTTTTTTGGGGGGAATGGGTAGAAAAACAAAAACAAAAACTTTTTTAGTAAAGAAAAATTTGGATTTGGGAAAAACTCTGATGGGTAATTGGGGTTTGACTAGGTTTTGGACACTTTCTGAGGGAAAGGGAAGCAGAAAATGGGGATTTCAGAAGCGAGGTGAAAGAATGGGAAAATTTGTCCAAGAGGGACAAAGGAGAAGAAATATGAAATGAACATTGTGGTAAAATTTGAAGGCTATTGGGTGAGAATCAAAGAAGTTATGGTAAACCCTAAAAATAGACAAATGTGGGATTTCTGGCTTTGATAAGTGGAATTTGGGATAGGGTCCTCAAGGAAGGAAATATGCAGAATGAAATTTTAGGGGTTCTAGTGAATTTTGAGAGGAAACAGAGCTAAATCTAGGAAGATATGGCGACGGATTCAATCTGTGATTTACCGGTTAATAGATATGGGCCCCAAGTATGTTCGACTTCCTAAAGGTTCAAGGGACTCACTCGGCCACCAATGTTGTCTAATGGCTTGCGTATTGGGGAAGTACCCCTCACTCCACGACTCAGGTAAAACTGATAACCGGTTTGCCATAAACGACATCTCTTGGTTTACCTCACAGATGGGAACTAGTCAATCAGGTAGGGGCCGTTACCCTTTTCGCTGGCAGGTCCTCTCAATGGGCCAGCTACTTCAGGGTTCCTGTGGTACTCATCATAATGAGTTTTAGGGCTATATGCCCAGGCACTTCCCACAGTTAAGCGAATAGGGATATTCCCTGATCTGAACCTGTAATTGAAATAAACAATACAAATGTGAAAAAGAAAGAACTATGACAATAATCACAGTGCCTGGAGGCTACCACGGAAAAAAAATTTGGCAGAAATTCCACCCAACGAGCCCAAGAAGGCGCTTTGATACTAGATGAAAGGAACCTCCTGCAACAATATAATGAAAAATGCACGAAATAACAGAAATATATAAATATCAGAAACACAAAAGGAATCTATTGATCGTAAGCCACTTCAAGGGGGCAACCTCTTTTGAGTAAGCTCAATACAATAAATTCGTGGATGCCTTCATTGGCCTCAACATGGACTTATATACTAAGTCTAATCTAAACAACTATTACTTCCCATGAATATGGGATAATACAATATACTCACAGGACAACTTACAAAGCATATGCGTCCAAAAGTAATATACTAACAAAGTAAAGAGAAGGGTTAAACACGAGTTCCTAACATAAAGGGTATCCATTCCACCAAATTTGGGCCAATACACTCAAAAATCAAACTTCTTCACTAAGTGTCAAGGACTAAGCGGTAACTACTCCACCAAATTCAAGCCATTGCACTTATCAAAGAATCAAATTTCTTTGACTCAAAATTAAGGATTGAGGGGTATCCACTTCATCACTTTTTTCCATATCTTATAATATAGAGCCAATAAAATAAACTAAACTTTACTAACAAACTAAAAGCCACTTGACCCACAATTATATTTTAAGATTAGAAGTTACACAAGATTAAGAAATCACAATTTTGCACATGATTTATAATTTGAAAATAATAAAATAATCGACCAAATTTAAACAATACACATACAGTTTAAATTTATAGGACAAACTTATTTGTAAATCTATACATTCCCTTTCTTTTTTAAGTAATTTGATCTTGGTAACGTATGCAATAAATTTGTCCATACATAATCATATTTACATCAATATGCATTTCACTTGCAGGGCAAGGTGAGCTCCATATGTGTACGATTTAGAATCGATGGTTTCAAATGCATAATAGACAAGGGATGACCATTGAAGAGATCTCTACCGCTCACTCATCGGGTACATTCATAGTGAGCAATCAATGGTTGCACTTGTGTGTCTTAGTCTTTCCTATCTGACCATGTAGTCAACACCTCAAGCAAAGGGAAGCTTGCAATGCAAGCTAGATTAGTCTTAATGGCATCCCTTAGGTAGACCCTCAATCACATACTAGTGCATGAAGAAATTCAAAAAAGAAGGAGCAAACAAATAGCAAAAAGAAAAAAGCTCGCCCATACAAGGAATGATAGTGGATTGTGTAGTCATTCCCAAGCTAAGATAGCCATCATAGTCATCTCATCTGAAATTGCTAATGTCTCCCTTGTGGTAAGAAAGAGGTGTGAGGCATGCCTGATTCGCCCAACGCCATGAATTTGTTGGGAAAGAAGTGTTAGGGTTAGCCGGCAGAAGATATCAATTAAATGCAAATAAAGATTAAACAGAGAAATGGAAATACATAGAATTAATAACAGCGAGAGACAAGATTTAACATGGTTCACCCAAACTCGGGCTACATCCACCAAACAGAGAGTCCAATATTATTATCCAGTAAATCAAAATGATTACAATCAGCAATCCCTGCAACTCAATATCGCTGCAAATGCTACAATACAATACCCAAACCCTAACCCTTGGCCACTTTTTATCAAGTCTTTTTGTCGGTTACAAAAATTAAGGTTTTCTTATGTCGGTCATAAAAAATAGGATTTTTTAAGTCGGCCCTAAAAAAATTTTCTCGGGGGCTGCCGCCCCCAAACCCCCGCTTGGGGCCCGGCCCGGCCCTGAACCCCGGCGAGGATACATGGCTAGTGTACAGTACTTTCCTGATCAGTCGCCACCTACCAACAATCTCCCACTTGGAGACTGAGCCTGGACAACACCGCTGCGCATGCAGCTCCCACTAGAAATAAGCACCCTAGACTCTACTGTTCTATTTTTGTTGTTGTCAGTCTAGAAGGCCAACTAAAGCTGAAGAGGAGCTCAGCTTCTCCCTTGTCACTGCCTTTGTAAACATATCCGCTGGATTTTCATCTGTATGGATCTTTTCCAGCCTTAACTGTCCATTATCCAACACCGACCGAATGAAGTGATACCTCAACTGTATGTGTTTGGTCTTTAAATGCAAAGCAAAATTCTTTGCAAGATGTATGGCACTCTGACTGTCTGTATACAAAGAACTATTAGCCTGGTGTTTACCTAATTCTTCCATGAAAGATTGCAGCCATATCATCTCCTTGCTTGCCTCTGTTGCAGCTACATATTCTGCCTCTGTGGTGGATAAAGCAACCACCTTTTGCAACCTGGAAATCCAACTCACCGATGTTCCTCCTACAGTAAGGACATAACCTATAGTACTCCGCCTGATATCAATATCCCCTACCAAATCTGAGTCTACATAACCTGCTAAATCAGTATTAGAGCCCCCAAAACATAAGTGTTTATTAGATGTACCTCTCAAATATCCGAGAATCCATTTTACCGCATTCTAATGCTCAAATCTGGGATGACTCATATACCTGCTAACGACTCCTGTAGCATGTGCAATATCCGGTCTCATGCATACTATGGCATACATTAAACTTCCTACAGCTGAAGCATATGGTACCGTGGACATTTTTTCTTCCTCCTCTTGTCTTTGGACACATCTCCTTAGTCAATTTCAAATGACTAGGCAAAGGTGTGCTGACAGCTTTTGCATTCTCCATATGGAATCTCTGCAACACCTTTTCAACATAAGTAGCCTGAGATAGAGTCAATTTTCTGTTCTTCCTGTCTCTACAAATTTTCATACCAAGGATTTGCAAGGATTTGTTTTGCTGCCTCCAAATCCTTCATATCAAATGACTGTGCTAACTGATGTTTTAACTCTCTGATGTGATCCATGTTAGACCCAGCGACAAGCATGTCATCAACATATAAACATAAAATAATGTAGCTGTCATTATCCAACCTCTTAAAATAAACACAATGGTCAGAATTACACCTATTGTAGCCTTGCTCAGCCATAAAACTATCAAATTTCAAATACCATTCTCGAGGTGCTTGTTTCAGGCCATACAAACTCTTCTTCAATCTGCACACTTGTTTCTCCTTACCTTTGACCTCAAATCCCTGTGGTTGTGCCATGTATATCTCCTCCTCCAAATCACCATGGAGAAAGGAAGTTTTCACATCTAGCTATTCCTAATGCAAATCTTCAGCAGCCACAATACTTAAAACAGTACGAATAGAAGTCATCTTAACAACCGGAGAAAATATCTCATCAAAATCAATGCCCTGTTTCTGTGCAAATCCTTTTACAACTAACCTAGCCTTAAATCTTTTCTTACCTCCATCTTCCTCTTTCAACCTGTAAACCCATTTGTTTGGTAAAGCCTTTTTTCCTGTAGGTAACTTACATAATTCCCAAATCTAATTTTTCAGCAAGGAGTCCATTTCTTCTTTCATGGCAAGCTCCCACTAAATTTGTGTATTCACCTGCATAGCTTCATCATACCCTTCTGATTCACCAGCATCTGTTAACAAAATAGAATACAAAGAGGGAGAAAACCTTTCAGGAGGTCTACTTATCCTTGTTGACCGTCTAACATTCACTGGAGTTTGTGGTATTTCTAGTTGCTGTTGCGGAGCATGAGGAGCCATTGGAATATCACTATTTGGAGTATCATCCAGCACCACCTAATCATTTTCTTTCTTCTCATGCTGCTGCAACTGATCTTTGTACAACACCTTCTCATTGAATATAACATCCCTACTTCTCACAATTTTCTGATTTTCAAAATCCCAAAGCCTATAACTAAATTCATCAATGCCATATCCAACGAAGGTACATTTTTTTGATTTCGCATCCAGCTTGGTTCTATTTTCAGAATCTATATGTGCAAATGCTTCACAGCCGAAGGTTTTCAGAAAAGAATAACTCACCTTCTTGCCAGTCCATGCTTCCTCTGGAATACCACAACCCAAAGGAACTGAAGGACCTCTGTTGATTAAATATACAGCAGTGTTGACAGCCTCTGCCCACATGTTTAAAGGCAGCCCAACATGCAATCTCATGGTCCTTGCACGCTCCATTATTGTCCTATTCATGCGTTCAGCCACTCCATTTTCCTGTGGAGTCCCTGGAACCGTTTTCTGCCTACGAATTCCATTAAAGAAACAATAATCTTCAAATTCTTTGCTGCAATACTCACCGCCATTATCAGATCTGAGACATTTTAATCTTTTACCTGTCTCATTTTCAACCAAGCTTCTCCATTTCTTAAATGTTTCAAATACATCAGATTTCTGTCTAAGGAAATAAATCCAGACCTTCCTAGTTGCATCATCTATGAATGTAACATAATACCGAGAGCCACCGAAAGAAGATACCTGAGTTGGTTCCCATACATCTGTATGCACAAGCTCCAACTTTTCATTTTTCTTTTGCTTCCCATCTCTGAGAAAACTGACTCTCTTTTGTTTTCCATACACACAACTTTCACAGAAATCCATATTAATACATTTCAAACCTGGTAAAACTTTCTTAGAATGAAGTACCTTCATACCTTTTTCACTCATATGCCCAAGTCTGTTATGCCACAGTGTTGTTTCAGAACCTGCAGCAACTTTTCCAGTCTCTTCCTGCAAACCTGCAGCAACTGTTCCTGAACCTGTTTGTTTTTCCTCTATAACATCTAAAGTAGAAGGAACAGTATGACCTGTACAAAGATATAAGGTGCCTACTTTCACACCTTTTGCTACTACGAAGGCACCTTTTGAAACCTTCCAATTTTTATCAGTAAATGTAACAGTGCAACCTTGTTCAGTTAGCTGCCCTACTAAAATTAAATTCCTACTGAGCCTTGGAACATGCCTCACCTCTTATAGTAGCCAATGATTCCCATTCTGCAACTTAATCTTGATTCTTCCCTTTCCAACAATCTGACAGGGTTTGTTATCTCCCAAATAAACCAGCCCAAAATCCCCTTGGACATAATCAAGAAAATAACTTCTATGGGGCATAGCATGAAATGAGGCCCCTAAATCTAAAACCCATATATCATTAGCATTATCTAGGGAAAGAATCAAAGCGTCATCTTCAGATTTATTACTTACCACATTTGCTTCCTTATTGCCTTCTTGTTTGTCTCCTTCTTTATTTTTCTGAGACCAGCAATCTTTCTTCAGATGACCTGGTTTTCCACAGTACCAGCAATCCTTCTGTCCTCTGGTTTGGGATCTTTTGTCCTTTGATTTTTCTCGTGACTTCCCATGACCTCCAGAACCTTTTCCTCTCTCCTTTGATCTACCCCTGCTTTCTGCATTCAAAACACTGCCTGATTTGGATCCACCTCAGCTTTTCTTACAAATTTCCTCACTCAGAATAACACCAACAACATCATCAAATTTCAGGGTATTTGAACCAGAAACAGAGTTACTAACCGCCATTACCAAACTATCCCAGCTTTCAGGCAATGACCATAATATCAAGAGAGCTCTAACTTCTTCATCAAATTTTACATTTACAGAAGTCAATTGACTGACAATCGTATTAAATTCATTTAAATGATCTGTCACAGATCCACCTTCAACCATTTTCAGATTAAACAAACGCTTCATAAGAAATACCTTATTTGAGGCTGAGGGTTTTTCATACAATTTTACCAAAGCTTTCATCAGACCATCTGTTGTCTTCGCTTCTGTTATATTGAATACCACTGACGGTGCCAGGCATAACCGAATGGTTCCCAGTGCCTTTCTGTCAAGAAGATTCCAATCCTCATCAGACATTGTTGCCGGTTTCTTGGCTACTCCTTCCAACGGCATCCATAAATCCTTTTGATAGAGGTAATCCTCCATCTGCATCTTCCATAACTGATAGTTCTGCCCATTGAATTTATCGACCTTCAATCTTCCCTCGTCTGCCATTGCTCCCACTCAACCGTGAGACTTTCCTGCAGACGATAATTGAACACAACCCGCTCTGATACCACTTGTTAGGGTTAGCTGGCAGAAGATATCAATTAAATGCAAATAAAGATTAAGCAGAGAAATGGAAATACACAGAATTAATAACAGCGGGAGACAAGATTTAACGTGGTTCACCCAAACTTGGGCTACATCCACCAAACAGAGAGTCCAATATTATTATCCAGTAAATTAAAATGATTACAATCAGCAATCCCTGCAACTCAATACCGCTGCAAATGCTACAATACAATACCCAAACCCTAACCCTTGGCCGCTTTTTATCAAGCCTTTTTGTCGGTTACAAAAATTAGGGTTTTCTTATGTCGGTCATAAAAAATAGGATTTTATAAGTCGGCCCTAGGATTTTTTAAGTCGGCCCTAAAAAATATATACAATACATGGCTAGTGTACTCTTTCCTGATCAGTCGCCACCTACCAACAAGAAGACAACATTGGTGTTTGCCAGGTCGGAGGCATAGGAAAGGACTATTAACCCCAGCACTCCCCTAGTGACAATTGGTGCTCCTTTTGTTATGCCTTTTAGGCCAAAGAATCTAGTGAACACTTTGGGGGAGAGAGTGGCTAACCCTTAATTCCTGCAACACTTTGTTGGTGTGCACAAAATGACTACAAGCGAGCTATTCGTTTTGGATGGAGAGGGCGTGAAGCATCCTATTGCCATTGTTAAGGTGGTGGCCCTGGCCAGTTTGAGGAGTAAATGAGGGGTTGGGGTAGTGGAGTATATACACATCATTGAGGAATGTGGTCCAAACTGCCCTCCATTGTTATACACTCCATCAGGTTGTCTCCACCACTTGCACATAGTTGCCGACTAGTGGGGCCTATTAAATGCCTCATTGGAGGATTTTGGTTTGCATTTCATAGTCATCATCCTATGCAAACTTCTCACGGTGCTTTTTAACCCAACGATAGTGTAGGGGGTAATATTAGTTATAACATTGCATTACAATGTGCACAAGCTGATGTGAAGTCACTTTGGATGAGAGGGGTTATTCTTCTTCATCCCTTCTTTGGTAGAGAAAATCCATGTAAATAGAAAGTAGAGATGTCAAAGTACCCAAATCTATCCTGGTGATGGATGTAGGTGGTTTGGAAGATGCCGTTGTCGATGGGAGTGAAGTCAGACCATCTTGCCTGTAATTCGCTTGTTAAGATTGTAATCTTCCCATGGTTTTTTATTCTTCCCACTTTCCATTTAAGGAATATTTGTTTATAAGATTGTAATCTGACTTATACCCAACTCCATTCTTGAAACTCTTTTATAGGGCGATGCAAATCTATTTGTTCATGTGATTCTAAAAACATTAAATTGTTGAAGTTCCTTTGAGAAATGATTAGTTGTATATACCCTAACTTACAAGGAATAGTTTTTTTGTGTAACAGATCTAGTTGCAAGCCATACATGGATCACTAGTTTTGTCTATCATATGTAAACATTGAAGATATTCTTCAAGATATTTGTTGGTAATCTTCATCTAATATTTGTATATGGCGAATAGAGCTCATGTCCAATGAAAATCTTGTTTGGCTACATATTTTTTTCCAAAAGTTGTTAGTAGAGAAGGGGTCCCAACAACATACTATTGATTAAGGAAAACCATGTTAACTATTAAATATTCTCCACAAAATTTTAAGTAATTTACTTGGTAGAAATTGGCTTATTCATCTAAATATCATATGTTGCTACATAGTTGTAAATGTCTATTTTTTTCCAATAAAATGATTGGCAAAACCAACATGCTTTGCATTAGGAAAATCATGATTATTTTTTAATACCTATTACTAAACCTTGAATCTCAAGGTAATTAGGCTTGATTTTTGATCCTTGAGATATCATTTCTATGTACAAAATTTGGAAATTTATTCTTAGCATCATCAACTTGAAAGATTAATCCAACTAGAAATAATAATTAAAACATAATAAATTGTTGCTTCCTTATCTCTTCATGAAAAGGCATAAGTCGATTGGTTATTTTTAACTTTTTTGTATGGGTTTTCAAAAATCAAATATTTGTATTTTCTCCATTATTGTTGCTCGGTTGACAAAGTTTTATGTTGCACAAAATATTTAAGGCTATCGTGGATGATTTAAAAGAAAATAAATAGCTACCTAACAAATATTGCTTTCAATTCTCCAATGAAACATAATTGCCAACATTTTTGTGTTCTAAACATATCTTAATTGTTCTCAAGGTTTCAATTGATTACCTTTAAAAGCAATAGGATGATAATCATACATTTTTACTACACAAGTACTCACTCCTAGAAATTCTCTTAATTTAGGAAGTAGCCTTAGAAACATGTTGTTTCACAATACTATTGATTTTAGCAAGACTACCTTAACTTCTTTTTTCAAAGATTATATGATCTAGAAGTCAACTTTGCTTTGTCTAGAATTACGTTTTGATTTCATAGCATAACAATTATTTTCTTCCAAATTTGCTAAGCCTTGGTCTATACATAGTAAGTGTTCTTCCTAAGGTTACTTATACTAGCAATCACACTTGGTGTGCAATAGGCTCGCCAATAGGTACTTTCATTTAGTGTAGTGTAAATAGCAACAACATAAATCTAAATATTTAAATAAATCTTTTATTTCTTTTTCAATGCAATGCACTATAGAAAAGGCACAAACCAAGGAGTTGAAGTACATTGTTGACATTATGATCCTACAAATTGCTCTAAAGGAATGATGAAGTTTGATCTAGACCACCACATGCCTAACATCAACTTCTTTGGACCTTAAGACTTCAAGAGCTTCCCACCAGTTGTGAGACTTCTCGCCAAGCTCCTTCAAAATAAAATTGTAGGCCCACGGGCACCTCTAGACGTGTAACAAACTTGCCACCACAAACTTGAGGCTACTTCTGAGCCATGATATATATAGAAGCTTGAATCTATGGAAGAACTTGCAAGACGTTACTGGATGAAAAAATCTCGATAAACTTTAATTTAATGTAAAGTCTAGGTTTGCAAACATCTAAACCTTCTAGACTTGAAACATGCTTTTAATTATTGAAATCTAGAAGGATTTTTGTATTTGGTATTAACTTGTCTTGTTTCTTGCAAACCCAAGATGCCCTATATAATCAAGTTCAGCGGATGTTTTAAGTCTGAAATATTAACTTGAAGTCCATCGGGCCTAGGGTTACCAATCCCAAGAGTTTTATTAATCATATTCTAGAGGGGGCATCTCATTTGAAGTTCACTTTGCTTCATGTCCATGTTCTTGATGGACATAAGAAACCTTATGCAATAGAGCTTAGTGAGTAGCCTTGAGTCACTGGTATTTGTACTCTCAAGTCCACAATTGTAAGTTGTTTCTTAGGTCAATTAGGATTTGACATGTGGATTGGTAGTGACATGGACAAGGGCCCAAGGGAATCAAGAGTAGACACATGACAATCTCTAACAAGTGTTATTAGTCCTTTGGCCAATGTGCAAGTTTCCTTGTATACAAGGAAGCAGATACAATCTGATTGATCAAATAAGTTTGGATCTACTTGTTACTAAATTATGTTTGCAACTTAATTTAGCAAGGCCTAGATTGTAGTTGTTGCAAAGGGGATAAAGAAAATTTTTAAGTGCATGATCACTCAGTCAAATGCCTGTTATCTTGACAAGAGAGCAATGAAGGATCATTTATCAGGATAATGTGATAGCTCAAGCTGGGCTGTCAAACCATCCTGATAAGTGAAAGTAATCTAAGGACAAGAAAGTAGGCATTCAAGGAATGACAGGTATCTAACTGATTTCATCTTTCAGTTATGATGTTACTAATTATTCAAGTACCACAGTACAGTGCAAAAAAGAAAGATACTTATAAACTATCATTTCATTATCATGTTTTAAACATGTGTTTTAAAGCAAATTTAGTTATTTTATGCTATGTATTTGATTCAGAAAACAAAACATACATAAATCATTACATAAAGTAAAATAACTGATTATATTCAAGAGAGTGTTTAAATATGTCCCACACAAGCTGTGGGAATGACTAAACTGATCCAATGCAACAAAGCATGCAAGCTATACATCTGAAGATAAAGTAAAGAAAAGGAACATATGAGGAGAGTGATATCCATCATTGCTTTGAAGTGTTGGTGTTGATCCTCCGATCTGCAACTTGATTTTCATGTTTTCAGCTTCCTGCTCTTGATCAGAATGATGAACCTGCAATATTTGAAAGGTTTGGTTAGAGCTCTGGATATACAAAATCATCATACGCCTTATCAATAGATATATAAACTTACAATCATGATGCATCAATACAATTGGATCATTATCAGACATATGCAAAGATTAGATCATCAAATGAAAGGCCAAAATCATCATAAGAAAGAGCATTGAACTTTCAAAGGTATGTTTTTATGCTAACTTGTTTGTTCACTATGCAGTTATAGGAGAAATCACATTGTTGATTCATTTTTATGAAATAAGCATGTGGAGAAAATGGGCTTCCATAAGGGTTGAGCCCAGCATGCTCAAAGTAATGACATTAATGCAAAGATATTCAATTGAACAAGCATCATGGTGTTTTCATCACATGCATGTTGCTGCTATATCAGATGTATCAAGTGCAAGAGAAGAGGACAATCATTGTAAGATATACAGTCATGTGCCTTATGCATAGAAGGTACAGTTGCCAAGGTCATGGAGCAGCAAAAGCATATGCCTTGTTTGCCACAGCCACAGTATAATCAAATGAGTAAGGTACAGTCAAGTTGGAACAACATGCCAAGAGGTACAGCCAAGGCATATGGAACAACAATAACAAATTAAGATCAAAGTACATGTGCCATCTGAATGCCATAAAAAGGAGATACCATTCATATATACAAAAGGTACAGTCAAAGGAAATGGGACATAGACTTATTCATTTTTGCCTTTATCATCAGACATGATGCTACAGCTACATCATAGAGTAACTGAGTTTGGGAACAACATATACAAGGTACAGTTGATACTTCTCAATCTCTTTTTGTTGTCTTCATTAAATGAATAAATGCATACATAGCCAACATAAGGTACAGTATGAGGAACTTTTAAAAGATCAATAGATGATAGAGCAGCATAACACATTAGAGGGCATCCTTATCTCATCAATGAACAAGTATAAGCATATACAAGGTGCATCAAGTACAAGGAACTGTATGATTGCATCGTGAGGATGTCCATGCCTTCTATATATTGCAAATATTCATGTTCAACAAGCCATATCTCATCATTGTATAGGTGCAACAAGCTTTATCATGTGCCTTGTGCATTAAAGCTAAACCGAATCAATATAATTATGATCATATACAAAATGACTAAAATGCATGGAACAACGAGAGAGAGAATCAAGAAGGATGCAATGTCTAGGAGTTGCATTAAAGAACAGTGTGACTGCATTATAAGAATACCAATGCCTTCTATATATTGCAATATTTATTTGTCTCAGTAGTATAAAGGAGGAGTAGGTTTTTTACCCTTGCTCAAATATATGCCATAAGACCAAAGCAGAAGGGTGCAGTACCAACCTCAAGAAGGATCATAACTGTCACTACAAAAGCCACTGAGTATGCAAGAAAGAGTCACAATGCTACAGTTAAGAACTCTCGCAAAAAGAAACCCTTATAGCCTATTATGAAGATGCAAGCAAAGAATGATACCACAATGCAGTTCTAAATGGGGGTTCTCCATACATAATCAAAGACAATGCCAAAACCTTAGAGTATGCAGTTTGTGTCATTTTTTCTTCACACAAAAAGAAAGAAAGCAAGATATCATATACATATATGGGTTCTCAGGTCGTAGCCAGGAACAAGTTTTTCTTCACAAAATGTCAAAACCCACACCAAATTGCAGAAGGAAAAGCATCTACAGGTGAAAATGAAGAGTTTTGAGCTTATAAAGGTTGTATTTTGCATTCTTAGAATAAAAGAACAACGTGATGCCATTATTCTTTGCATATAAAAACGGAGAAAAACCTAGTTCGTATTTCTACCTGAGTGTTGTTTTCTTAAACAAACCCTTATCACATTTTGCATAGTGAAGATCAAATATAAAGGAGATACAGGTTTTGAACCCAGAAGGGTTTGTTTAATTTCAGGAAATAAATGAAACTCATTTTTATGCAATTGTAGGCCGTTGCTAAGGAAACCTTTGTTTCGAACAAGGTAAACCCACTTGGGTTTTGAAGTAGAATCTTGCATATAGAAGAAGTGTAGAGATTTCGAGCCATGAAGACACAAAGGAATGTTTAAAGACATGTACATGGCTGCGACCCTTTAAACTATCAAGGGTTCAGTAATATTTCTCACAGAATACAAGAAAATGCCATTCATTTTATAAACTTCCTGAGCTCATGTCAAGTTGCATATGAATAGAAAACAGAGGAATGGTGTAGAGATGAATAGAGAGCTTACCATCATTTGGTATAGAAGACTGGATTCAAGAAAGTGGCCTCTCGAGCTTCTGAGTCAAGCTTTCATGGCGGCTCGATACAAGAAAGAAAAAACACAGTGAAGACATTAATGATGCATTAGAAACCACAATATGGCTGCAGCCAAAAGGCCCAAAACTAGTGAATAAAATCAAGAACCAACTCAATTTTGACACAGAGAATACTTACCTTGCTATTTCTTGTCAAAATTCCTCAAAGGAATCCATCGAAATCCCTTAGAAATTGTAGAGAACCATGAATTTTTCTTCAAACCCTAACAGGAATGGCGGTGGGTGTAGAGGAGCAACAGATAAGAGACATGTGCAAATGATGATATGCTTAGGGTTATTTCCTCCTTTTTGGTCGAATGACCTAATTCGAGATCTTTTGCTTTTTGACTGATGTTTTTGCAAAATCATTATTATCCATTTCCAACTCGTGGTCAACACTTCCCAATCATCAAACCTAATGATGCCACAGGGGCCCGTGAGGGATTGATTCTTTTTCTTTTGATTTTTACAAAGTCAAAACATCACAATGATTTGAAGGTAAGGTTTATGCCTTATAGTGCATGGAGATCAAAAGGAGTTACAAGGTGCTTTATATGAAAAAGGAAAACATGCAAGGTATGTCATGTATGTATTGCACATAGGGAGTCATAAGGATTTTATGATGCAAGGGCAATAATACATGATATTGCATGGAAGTCATAAGGGCTTTACAAGTGTAAAAAAGATATGCAAATTGCATGATGTGTTTTGCATGAGGAGATTACCATAGTGCATGGGAGACATAAGGGAGTAAAATAGGGGTATTTTGTAACTCTTGCATGCATGGGGGTTATTTTGGCAACATCATTGGATACATTAATGTAATTGTGCAAATCCAAAAGGAGATATAAGGAGTTTATTGTGCTTTTGCATGAGTTAGAGATAAATAAATAATAAAGTAATGAGCTATAAATTACTTTATTATTTATCATAGAGATGCAAAATATGGTAAAATGGACAAGTCTATAATAAATAATAAAGTAAATCATCTTGAATACTTTATTATTTATTTTTACTTTGTTTACACATGCCCAAATCATGCAAAATCAGTTAACTGAGGTCCTTTGGAGTTCTTTGCATGTTTTTTAGGTCAAAATTGGAGAGTTTGGTCCACCATTTGGTCAAACTAATAGAGAGGGGCAGTTTGGAGCTATTTTAGCTCAAATTGGATTAGTTATAGCCCTTATTTTTAGGGATTTTCACACTTGCTCGTGGATAAGTTTTTAGGAGATTATTTTTAGAGGTAGTTGACTGCAGTTGACCTTTCTAGATCTTTTTGAGAGGAGATTATATATTGTAAGAAAAACTAAGGAAACTAAGGTTTTTCTAGCTCTTGTATTTTGCTCTCTTGTACATAGCAGAGAGAAAGAGTGTTTTGTAACTCATATTTTACAGATTTATAGACTACAGGGTTTATTCTTTGTCTCTTTATGCAAGTGTTCCTTTATTTTTCATTAAAATCAAGTGTCTACATTTTCATTAGTACTACTTTTATGAGTGATTTGATGAGATTTTATTGTGTTTGATATCAGAACCTTTAAAATCATTGTCTCATTTGTACTTGCATGTATTGAATAGCAGTAAAATCATAGGTCTTAGGTTGTGCAATTGGAATAAGTTTTCTTTCATGTTGTGAGAACCCTATTTTCCTTCAAGGAGAAAGTTATTTCCAGCCTCATAACCATTTTTGTGATCATATTGCCAAGGTGAATTGTGTGGATAGATTTTCTAAGATTCATTTGTGAATTAGATTTGTAGTTTTTTCATCAAATTAGGTGCATCACCACACTTTAAGTTTCAGTTTTAGCAATTTCAGTAGGTCTTTTCAACCCTTTTGCTGCAAAGTGATTAACCCATTTGGAAAATTATAAGGGAACCAACCCATAATTTGGAGGTTCAAGCTCACCATAGGTCACCCACAGCCTGAGTTTGATCCCATGTTACACAAGATTGCTGAGCTTCACAGCTTTGCATAATGGGTGCAATCCTGCACGATAACACTACTATTGTCTACAAGTTCATGGATTTAAAATCTTGGACGCAGACATAATATAAAATTTGACCTAAGATGCTTCCAAGTCTATCCAATAGTATCCCTAAACCTTCAAATTCAACATTTAATCCTTTGAACTCATGTAGATATCAAACTATTATTCATGATGAATATATTTTTTCATTGTCAACATAGTCAACCAAGATTTAAATATTTGCATTTGTCACTACCTTTTTAAACATATTAATATATTTTCACTAAAAGTTGAATATCATTATTAAAACATGTGCATCAAAGCCATCAAGCATTAGAGTATCATTCAAGCAATGAAGGCACTCTACAATCTTTAAAATTTTCATCTTATTCCCTTTTAATGTTTCATGAAAATCATCATCAAAAGCAGTGAAATCAACAATCAAAGAAAAAGAGGATCACCAAATATCATCAAATGCACAAAATATTAAGAAATCACATCTGGGGTTATTATTGCCATTGTTTTCTTCGACATCTTGTTTGTGGGATTCAACGACTTCAATGCAAAGAAGGTGCAAAGGGGAAGCATCTAAATCTAAGATTGAAACTGGCCTCACTAGTGCTAATAGGTGTTCCCTTGTAAAGCAAGGCGAGCTCTCGTGCGCATACGATTGAGAATCAACAATTTCAAATGCATAATAGATGAGGGACGAGGTCATTGAAGAGATCTATGTCATTCACTCATCAGGTTCATTCATGGTGTGCAATCAATGGTTGGCACTCATGTGTCTTGATTTTTCTTATCATCTTGTATGACTGCGTAGTTAGCACCTCGAGCAACAAGATACTTGCAATGCAAGCTAGATTAGTCTTTAGAAACCCTAAATAATAAAATCGTTCCATAATATTGTTATTAAAAATGACAGTAGACAAATTTGTTTTTGTTGTAGTCGTTGTTGCAATGATGATGGTGGGTGTGGCTTTTGTTGCAGAGACAAACGCACCCGTGACCCATCCCTTCTTTGACTGCAAGCGCTAGTTTTATAATAGGGTGCCCTCTATAATAGCTGGTGTTGTTGGATCTCTCGTTACATTTTAGGCCTGCTTTTTTATTTGAGCCTTTTGATCTCTTGTAGGTATCTAATATTGGATGGATTTTCAGCCTTAGCTATCTATCCTATGCCGAAAGTTGGCCTAATTATATTTTTAGTTTGCTGGATGATTTTTTAAGGAAGAAGGATTGTTGTTTTCATTGATTACCTAAGTGTAATAAATAAAGGGACCTTTGAAAGTACCTAGACCTTGAAAGTACCAATCGGCGGACCTGTTGCACTTCAAGTGTGATTGCTAGTTTTTATGTTATCTCGCTTTCACTTAAATGACGTCCCCTTTCTCAGCCCCACTTATATCTGCCCAGAATCCTGGAAAAAAAAACTACCAAAAACAAATATCATTCTGCCGAGAACAGAAAACTTTACGAGTAAGTCACGGTCACAAAATTTTTTTAAAAAAAAAAAATCATGAAGGAATCAATTCCCCTAAGTCCTCACTCTTAACAAGAAACGGAAGAGTACACCTTGTTACTGTCATCAATTTATTAATAATAAAAGTAATTCTATTCAATCCTTTTAGTTATAGTTGGTAGAGGCAGATATCTGTAAATGCTATCCGTTTTTTGTTTAGTATGAATTGCTTTTAGCGAAAGACAAGCAGAGAGACGTCCGCCAATTTTGAAACAAACTCATCTAATTCTTGTCATAGCACTGACAAATTCTGTTTGTGGAAGTTAAAAACAATCCACAGAAATGTGACGTGCCTCTTTGAGCCGTCAAAGAAACAACCGCCTCAGCTGTGGCATTGACCAACTTTATTTCAGACATGTTCACACCAGTTTTCTTCATACTCTCCTCATCCTTTCACATTTACTTTTATCATACTAATAAAACAATACTCTTGATTTTAACAAGACTACCTTAACTTCTTTTTGCAAAGATTATATGATCTAGAAGTCAACTTTGCTTTGTCCAGAATTACGTTTTGATTTCGTAGCATAACAATTATTTTCTTCCAAATTTGCTAAGCCTTGGTCTATACACAGTGAGTGTTATTCCTAAGGTTACTTATACTAGCAATCACACTTGGTGTGCAATAGGCTGGTCAATAGGTACTTTCATTTAGTATAGAGTAAATAGCAATCATATAAATTTAAATACTTAAATAAATCTTTTCTTTTTTTTTTCAATGCAGTATTCTATAAAAAAGGTACAAATCAAGGAGTTGAAGTATATTATTGACATTATGATCCTACAACTTGGTCTAAAGGAATGATGAAATTTGATTTAGACCACTACATGCCTAACATCAATTCCTTTGGACCTTAAGACTTTAAGAGCTTCCCACCAATTGTGAGACTTCTTGCCAAGCTCCTTCAAAATAAAATTGTAGGCCCATGGGCACCTCTAGAAGTGAAACAAACTTCCCACCACAAACTTGAGGCTGCTTATGAGCCATGATATATACAGAAGCTTGAATCTATGGAAGAACTTGCAAGGCATCACTAGACAAAAAATGATCAATAAACTTCAATTTAATGTAAAGTCTAGGATTGCAAACATCTAAACCTTCTAGACTTGAAACATGCTTTTAATTATTGAATCGAGAAGGATTTTTGTAATTGGTATTTAACTTGTCTTGTTTCTTGCAAACCCAAGCTGCCCTATATAATCAAGCTCAGCAGATGTTTTAAGTTTGAAATATTAACTTGAAGTCCATCGGGCCAAGGGTTAGCAATCTCAAGAGTTTTATTAATCATATTCTAGAGGGGGCGTCTCATTTGAAGTTCACTTTGCTTCATGTCCATGTTCTTGATGGACACAAGAAACCTTATGCAATTTAGAGCTTAGTGAGTAGCCTTGAGTCACTGGTATTTGTACTCTCAAGTCCACAATTATAAGTTGTTGCTCAGGTCAATTAGGATTTGACATGTGGATTGGTACTTGGTAGTGATATGTACAAGGGCCCAAGGGAATCAAGAGTAGACACATGACAATCTCTGTCAAGTGTTATTAGTCCTTTGGCCAATGTGCAAGGTTCCTTGGATACAAGGAAGCAGATACAATCTAATTGATCAAATAAGTTTGGATCTACTATTGTCTACAAGTTCATGGCTTTAAAATCTTGGACGCGGACATAATATAAAATTTGACCTAAGATGCTTCCAAGTCTATCCAACTGTCTCCCCAAACCTTCAAATTCAACATTTAATCCTTTGAACTCATGTAGATATCAAATTATTATTCATAATGAATATATTTTTTCATTGTCAACATAGTCAACCAAGATTTAAATATTTGCATTTGTCACTACCTTTTTAAACATATTGAATATATTTTCATTAAAAGTTGAATATCATTATTAAAACATGTGCATCAAAGCCATCAAGCATTAGAGTATCATTCAAGCAATGAAGGCACTCTACAATCTTTAAAATTTTCATCTTATTCCCTTTTAATCTTTCATGAAAATCATCATCAAAAGCAGTGAAATCAACAATCAAAGAAAAAGAGGATCATCCAAATATCATCGAATGCACATAATATTAAGAAATCACATCTGAGGTTATTATTGGCATTGTTTTCTTCGACATCTTCTTTGTGCGATTCAATGACTTCAGTGCAAAGAAGACGCAAAGGTGAAGCCCCTGAATCTAAGATTGAGATTGGCCTCACTAGTGCTAATAGGTATTCCCTTGCGAAGCAAGGCGAGCTCTCGTGCGCATATAGTTGAGAATTGACAATTTCAAATGTGTAATAGATTAGTGATGACCATTGAAGAGATCTATGTCATTCACTCATTAGGTACATTCATGGTGGGCAATCAATAGTTGGCACTTGTGTGTCTTGATTTTTCCTGTCATCCTGTATGACTGCATAGTTAGCACCTCACGCAACAGAATGCTTGCAATGCAAGCTAGATTACTCTCTAGAAACCCTAGATAATAAAATTGTACCATAATATTGTTATTAAAAGTGGCAGTAGTAGACAAATTTGTTTTTTTTGTAGTGGTGGTTGCAATGATGATGGTAGGTGTGGCTTTTGTTGCAGAGACAAATGCACCTATGACCCATCCCTTCTTTGCCTGCAAGTGTTGGTTTCATACTAGGGTGCCCTCTATAATAGCTAGTGTTGTTGGATCTCTCATCACATTTTAGGCCTACTTTTTGAGTTGAGCCTTAGATCTATTGTAAGTATGTAATATTGGATGGGTTTTCGGCCTTAGCTATCTATCCTATGTCCAAAGTTAACCTAATTATGCCGATAGGCATTCCCTTAGTGAGAAGCACTACCTGAAATACATAAACCAATGGTCTAGATTAAAAAGACTACCATAGAATAACTCTGAACCGTTGATTTGTTGGAAAAGATAATAAATGATAAAAGACCTAAAGAAAAATAAAGTTGTTGACATTCTGCTTACTTTTTTACTCGAACAAAGAGCCAGACTATAAGACATAAACTCTATTGTTTCGAACGGTTGTTTGATAAACAACGACCATCGTGAAAGCGGATTCCCCATTTTTATAAAAAGTTAGAAATCGAACATACATAATCATTGAAGTACGTTATGATCATCATTACCAAATGTAGGAGAATAAAATATCATACAAATCATTTCTTTGGTGGTTGAGTCTCCATCTATTTGCATGACTTTGTTGTATATTGAAATGCTTTAAAAACTTTTAAAGTAATTAAAACATCATGTACGGTGAAATGATTACCAGTTTAAATGATGCAGGTGTAACCATGAAACGATTACCAGTTTAAGAGATACGTTAAGTTCTGAGCTTGAGATCTAATTTGAAACTAAAATGCAATAAAAAGTCAAACTCCCTTGAACATGAAGATATTCAGTGAACATATTGAGTGAGGCCAATATCTGTCGGTAACCTTTATAGTATGCATTGGTTTGATAAGACATCTTCAACTACCAAGACAATGAGGTGACTAACTATTAGGTAATGAGATTTAATGTCAAATAAAAATCTAAAAGGAAACCTCTTGCTATTCACGTTGGAAATCTTCTAGATGTTTGGATATCTGATTTATACAGTAAAACACAAGTGTGGTAATCATACTCGCTGCATCACACTCTCCGTCCGACAACTACAATCTAGATGGAGAACATTTAGTCCTGTTTCAAATGCTCTCCAACTACAATATAGAAGGAAAACATTTATTCCCGTTTCTATTTCACCCACCAATCGGACTTACAATCTTTTGGCATTAAATTAAAAATGCCACACCATATTACTCTACAGTGAATTATAAATTCACATTGCCAGTGCACCATCTATAGTTTGAATTAAATTTTTGTTGGCAATCCCAAATTAGACTGTGTAAAGGCGGGAGTGTTTAATCCAAAAGTTTTGGAGTGAGCATTAAAAGCAGACTGTCGGCATATGCCATTCAATCAAATCTTCTCTTCTTCTAAACTGTAGAAAAATGTTTTGAGAGTCTCAATCAATGTAAATGTCAATGTCAACACCATCATTCTAATGCAAAATTTACTTCGTTCCAAATGTGTAAACCATCAGTCTAATCCAAAAGGAGGTGAGTGTGTTTGACAATCCAAAAGGTTTTAAATGCAAGCAGACTGAGGAGACGTTGATGTAGATATACACATCCTCTCTTTCATTCATATCGTCCAATGCCCATATAGAGATTGTTCTTAGACTCATAACTAAACCAAAAACTATACCTACTTTTGTTCTTCACAAAATAGTAGAATTACAATGAAAACACGGTAATATTCAAAAAAATTAAGAAATTCGTGTAATACCTAGCTGATTTGAGTTTAAACTAAACCAAAAACCACCGACATCTAACTTCTGTTTATTCCTACACTCTCGTTCCGTTTCTCATCGCGCTTTAGCATTCGGTAAAGTTAAGTTTTTTTAAACTGTTTCTCCTACTCAGTGCGCATAACGCAACTCACTGTCAAAGTTCCCGCGCTGCAGAAGTTTTGGGGATGCTGGTAAGGTTTTTGATTGCATAAAAAATGAGATAGCGTGGCAACAAACAGGTCTGCAACCTGATCTGTTTACATTTCCCAGCGTACTTCCAGCTTGTGCCAAAATGGGAGCTTTGGAACAAGGTATGGACATCCATCAAAGCATAAAGGATATCGTAGTTGCAACCGCTCTGGTAGACATGCTTGCAAAATATGGAAGCATAGACAAGGCAGGTGAACTGTTTGACAAAATGCCTCAAATAAATGTGGTCTCATGGGATGCCATGATTGCAGGATATGAACAAAATGAATTTGTTGACAAAGCTTTAGAGACTTTCAAGCAAATGAAATTGGCAATTGTAAAGCCAGCATCCTCCCTGCCTGTACCAAAATGAGAGCTTTGGAACATGTATGGACATCCATCAAAGCATAATGGAAGGGGGATTTTTGTCAAATATTATAGTTGGAAATGTTTCGGTAGACATGTATGGAAAATGTTGAAGCATAGACAAGGCACGTGAACTATTTGACAAAATGTCTCATTTCTTCATGGAATGAGATGATTGCAGGATATGCACAAAATGGATTTTGCAAGGATACTCTCAAAATGTTTAAATTAATGAAGCACTTTGGAACATACCTTCTGACATTATAAGTTTTGCTTGTGTTCTATGTGCATGTAGTCATTTAGGTTTAGTAGATGAGGGTTGTACATACTTCAATCACAACATTTATTGCATTACATCTACAATTGATCATTATGTGTGCATGGTTGACCTCCTTGCTCATGTTGGGTATCTTTAGGACACCCTAAACTTTATCATTAAGATGCCAATTAAACCTGTGGTAGTTGTGTGGATGTGTTTTCTTGGTGCCTCCATATCACATATGGATATAGGCTTAGGAGTATTTATAGTGATGTTGCTTTTTGATTTGGATCCTAAAAATGTTGTGACTTATGTTTGATCTCAAACATCTATGCAGTAGTGGGCAGGTGGTGTAAGGTTCAAATGGTAAGGAGATTGATAAAAGATAAAAGGAATTAAAAAGATCGTTGGATGTAGTTGGATTGAAGGCCATAAAATGGCATATGTTTTTTGCATAGGAGATAGATTGCATCCATATCTACACAAGATATCTATGCAAAGTTGGAGTAATTGGCTTGGGAGATGAAGGCAATAGGGTGTTCTCCAAATTCAAGACATTTACTTAGTGATGTGGAAAAGGAGGGAAAAGAATTATTTCTCTACCACCATAGTGAAAAGTTGGCAATTGCTTTTGGTTTGTTAGATGTGTCCCCTAGAACAACTATTAGAGTTGTTAAGAACCTTCAAGTATGTGTTGATGCCACATTGTAACGAAATTTATCTCCAAAATTGTTGCAAGATATATTGTCATTTTAAATAGGCAAAATGTTCTTGTGGAGATTATTGGTGATGCTAAATGAAGTGATTTGAAAAATAGGCTTGCACTATAATAATGTGCACCATATCAGACTTGCACTAATAATGAAGAACAAGGTTTTATTTTCAAATTCTAGAAAGAAAAAAAAGGTTTTGTTTCTGTTTTGAATATTTGGCAATCTAGACTATGATGTCGGCTTTGTAGAATTAGATGCATAGTGTGCAATGGAGATCGCTGCTTATATATACTATTGGGGTATCTTTCAAAGACTTATTTTATGATAACATGGATGTTTAATTGAATTGTTTTCATAAACCTACATATGTATGAAATGAAATGTTGGAGGAGGAGCTAGAGAAAGACAAAAACAAAAGGTGAGGAACACTTCAAGTAAATGGAAAGATGCTTGACCAATAGGGAGAGGAGGGCTCACAATTACCCTTGCCATTTTGTATAGTTATTTTGTTTGGATTAATTGTATTATTTTGCCAATGTTAGGTTAACCATTTTTAGTCTACCTCTATTTGTTGTTAACTTTTAGAGGTACATTGGACTTACATGGAACATAAATTAAAAAAAATGGTTCTAGTTGCACTAGTAGCACAAGGTTGCCACTAACAGTAGATATTGGACACATACAATCCACAAAGCACAAGATCTAACTATGAACAAAGCAACAATAGACATTGGAAACACTAAACGACAAGGACTCATCTTCACGACAATGTCAAAGTAAGAAGTTTGTCAAATCTACAAACATTCCTTGCATTTTCATTTCAAAGATATAAACGTATATAAAACAATATGTATGCAACCCTACATAAGCAAGAGGAGGATCGTCTCAAAAAATGTCTACAAAAAATCACTAAAAAACAAACTACTAAATATATATTTCAAATCATTTTGGGTTTGTTGTCCACGTATGAAATACCATCTAAAATTATTCATTGTTAACATATTTACAATAACTTCATAATAAATCTAATAAAGTCATTATATATGTTGTATTTAAAATTTAGAAATTTAAAAATTTAAAATTCTTCTATTTAAATATTTATTTCATGTATATATGTTCTTGGGTGAAATCATTGTTATTTTATCCTATGTCCATCATTTAAATGTCATTGGATAATAAATCTAAAATTATTCATTGTTAAAATGTTTACAATAACTTCATAATAAATCTAATAAAATCATTATATATATTGTATTTAAAATTTAGAAATTTAAATTTAAAATTCAGAAATTTAAATTTAAAATTCAGAAATTTAAATTTAAAATTCTTCTATTTACATATTTATTTCATAAATATTGTTTAGTGAAATCATTGTAATTTTATCCTACATCCATCCTTTAAATGTCATTGGATAATAAAATATTAAAAAACATTTTTATAGGCATTAGCTTACATGGAATAATATAAAAAATAATAGTATATGTTTTTCTCAAACTCATTATAACTCAATAATGAAAAATTAAAACAATTATGTGGGATTCATATAAACTAGTATATTTATATTTAAAAAAAAATCTAAAGTACGCTGAGAGATATCTTTATAAATTACTTCCAGTTAGAATATTTGATATGCTCACATGAGTTAATTTATTTTTTATTTAACATGTTAAAATTTCACTTCATAACTGCCCAAGTTTTTCTATTTTTCTGTCCATTTTTATTTATTTACACATTTTATGAATTTTGTTTACATGGGAATCTGAATCTTAATTGTTTACAGGAATCTGAATCTTTCAGCCTTGTTGTGAGTGTAGAACGCCTCTCAGTGTAAACATTACAACAGCATAAAATAAAAAATATCAACAAATAATTAAAAATAAAAATAAAAAATCTAATGATTAATACTTTAACTCTAACTATATTTCAATATAATAATAAAACTATCGGCATGCCCATTGAACCTATAGGTCCAATTGCTAGTTATATTTTTAGTTTGCTGAATGATTTTTTTAAGGAAGATCAATGGGTCCAGTTGTTAGTTATATTTTTAGTTTGCTGAATGATTTTTTTAAGGAAGAAGGATTGTTGTTTTCATTGATTACCTACGTGTTAAGGAAATAAAGGGACCATTGAAAGTAATCTACACCTTTGAAAATACCAATCGGCGGACCTGTTGCACTTCAAGTGCAATTGCTAGTTTTTATGTTATCTCGCTTTCACTTCAATGACGTTCCCTTTCTCAGCCCCACTTCTATCTACCCAGATTCCTGAAAGAAAAATCTATCAAAAACAAATATTATTGCGCCTAGAACAGAAAACTTTACGAGTAAGTCACAGTCACAAAACTTTTTAAAAAACAAAAATCATGAATGAATCATTTCCCCCAAGTCCTCACTCTTAAACCAGAAACGGAAGAATACACCTTTTTACTGTCATCAATTTATTAATAATAAAAGAAATTCTGTTCAATCCTTTTGGTTATAGTTGGCATCGGCTGTCAGAGAGGCAGAACTCTCTAAATGCTATCCGTTTTTTGTTTAGTATGAATTGCTTTTAGCAAAAGGCAAGAAATAAATTAAAAAAGAAGTTTGGGCAGAGAGACATCCACCAATTTTGAAACAAACTTCATCTAAGTCTTGTCATCGCACTGACAAATTCTCCTTTTTATAATTGCATTCATTCAATATAAAAAAAAACCAATCTAGAGAAATCTCTAGAAGATGGAGCCGTCAAAGAAACAACCGCCTCAGCTGTGGCATTGACCAACTTTAGGTATTTCAGACATGTTCACACCACTTTCCTTAATAATCTCCTCATCCTTTCACATTTACTTTTATCATAAGCACATAGGTGTAGTGTCTACATTGAATTCTTCAATTATATGAGTAGCTGTTTTCAACGACCCTTCTTAACGTGCATTTACACACTTTCCGTTCCCGGCCCACCACAACATTAAAGTCATCACTTTGGTGACGATAGCAATCTTGTTTTGACAGCTATGGAGATGAGATACCTTGGTATATGACCACTACAGTGTCCCGACCTCATATATTATAATGTTTTCTCATGGCCTACATTCATTAAATCTTTACTTGCATTCCCACGGCACTAAATGGAAACGGGGAGACGTACGATGGAGTAGTTGCGCTATCCCTTAGATAAACTTGACCGTGTTTTCTATAAATAGTTCGTTCAAGACAAGTAGGGAGAAGTGAAAAATCCGTGACCATGGCAACGCATATGAAACCTGGTTCTTTAGAGACTACAAATGGTTATTCACACGATGAGAGGTTAGAGACCCGTCGTGAGGCTCATGGTGGGGGATTCTTCGCTATGGAGTTTTTTTTAAGGGTGTTGGCAGTGGGTGCAACGCTTGCTGCAGCTATAGTCATGTCAAAAGCCAAACAGACGGAAACTGTGCCTGTAGCAGTTGTTAATTTAGTTCCAGTCCTCGCCCCTGTGCCCGCCAAATACCATTATTCCCCTGCTTTCGTGTATGTATGGGCCAGTTTCAAATTAGATTTATAGACCAGTTTCAAATACCAATTTCAAGATTATGAACTATTCTTACTTTTGTAGTGAAGAATTTTGAGTTTCATTGACGTGATTTTGTTTCGTTGCATTTGCAGTTATTTTGTTGTGGCAAATGCAGTGGCATGTGGATACACGGCGCTGTCAATACTCGCTTCTTTCTCTAAGTTGAAGAAGTCCTCTGTTTTGAGTACACTTCTTCTGGCTATTACAGATTTAGTAAGTGTTTAGACATTAGATCATTCATTTTAAGGGTCAAAGAATCAATAGAAATTTTACATCTCATTTACAATAGGATTTGTCTTTTTTTAAATCAAAATTGACCTTTGATCATTGAAATGAATGATATTTAAAAATAGCCAAATTTTTATATCTTTATGTTAGATGACATGATTTTAGCTTTGCAAATCTGCAATAAAATTTGCATCTTGTGGAATTGGGTGGGTGTATCATTCTTAGAGAAAATCTTTACATACCAGTTCGTAGGTAAGATTTGTGGGTAATTATGCATAGTTACTAAATAAATAAGATCTGGCCATTTTAAAAGAAATATGCCTCGTTGTCCGTAAATATGGAGTTGTCATATCTTTATGCCTAAAGCACTAACATGGTGGATCCATCTTTTTTTTGCTTTTGAACTTTCTAATATGATGATGGTTTTTTAACTTTTTTCAAAGGCTGTTGCCACACATTAACAGGGGATGCTGTATGGTTAATAATCCATCTGATTTGAATGTATTTCTTCTCGCTATGATTAATTTCATAATTATACTGAAAGTCGGGCATTCTCTGATCTTTTAAATATAATTTTGTGGAAGACAGTTTTTACGCTTTCAGCGTATAGAATTACCACTTTGTAATTAATTTGTTGACTGTTTACAGTCAGAGCTTCTCTCAATGTAAAAAGGCCAGGGCCTTTGTAAAAATTTTATTCGGATTTTCAAATATCATGTGTTAAATCTGTAATTAAATTTGTGTCTATTAGTTGGTAATGATGAATTAGTTTTGTAGTTGATTTTCTGGGCCTTGTTGCAATGATCTTGATTTTTCATAATGATTCATATGGATTTCAAGGCCTTGTTGCATGATCATTTTAGGTATTATGTGTCATCTCATGAATATAATTGTATGTATTAGGTTGTAGGTAAGATTTATGGGGAACATACATCATTTAAGCTATAGAGCATCTTGGAAAAAAAAGCCTTCCATCTTCTTTATGTATTTAACTCACATGTCCTCTATTTTCAAAGTGCTACATGGTGGAACCATCCTCTAGTTAGTGACATGTTTGTTTTTTTTTTCAATGATGTTTGTTTTTTTTTTAATGGTGTTTGCCTTGTATCTTTGAAAGGGGGAGCTGCTGGGTTGTTGACATTCCTAGAGTTTTTTTCTTTGAGTATTATTCTTAAATATTATCGACTTCAATAGTCAAATGTCAATTTTAACCAATAATACATACAAGAGGGTATATTACACGTATCTAATCAGAATATCCAACTGTGTGTAGATAATGGTAGCGTTGCTATCGTCAGCAGACTCTGCAGCAGCAGCCTATGCTTATATTGGGTGGAAGGGTAATTCTCACTCAGGGTGGAACAAAATTTGCAATGTTTACGATAAGTTCTGTCGTTATGTGGCTGGAGCGTTGGGCGTTTCTTTTGCTGGAATGATTATCTTCTTGATACTCACTATCATGCAGTTATATAGTCTCTACAAACACACCAGAGTCCGCCGATAAAGCACAGATTTGGCCTGACTGCAGTGCTGTATTGTATTATGTTATGTGATAATTTAGTTGTATTTTGAAAGCCTGTCTTGTCTTGCGAGATGAGCAAAGGCGTTATGTTTCATTGTAATTTAAGAAGTTTGCAGTATGCTCTTTGTTTAGGTGGTTTATTTTTTTTCAGGTGTCATTATCGTTCTAAACTTTGTAAAGACTTTCTATATGGTTATGGGATATTTCAGATGGTGAAAATTGTGCCATTATGTAATTGTAACTTACATAAATGAGTTGTGTATGATTGCTTTTGAAGATTTTTCATAGTGATTATTTAATTTAAATTTATTTCAATTTAATTATTTATTTGTAAAGTTGAATTATTCAGTCTATTAAAAGATCAAGTCTTTTTAAATGTAATTCTATAAAAGACAAAAACGAAAAGATTCTGATTGTGTGCTTTGTAAGTTGGTGAAATAAATGTTTTTTTCAATCTTTGAATATTAAATTGAAAATAAAACACAAAAATAATAGACAAAACGAAAAGATTCTGATTGTGTGCTTTGTAAGTTGGTGAAATAAATGCTTTTTTCAATCTTTGAATACTAAATTGAAAATTAAACACAAAAATAATGGTGTAAATTAAAATTAATTAAGTGCTTAGTAAGTTTGGTGAAATAAATACCCTTCAATCCTTAACACAATTGAAATTAAAACACAAAAATAATGGTGTAAATTAAATTAATTAAAAAATTAATTAAACATAAAATTATAAAAAATAACATTAGAAGGATTAATTAAATGAAAAAATCAAACTAAGCCAAAGTGACCCTTATTACACAACTAGCAATCGCACCTTGATGCAATTTGGTTACGTCGAAGAGTTGTGAAAATTCAATTGCTATGTCTTTAAGTGAATGATTATTGTCTTGTATTCCTATGGTCCATCTCATTTTTTGTTTTGTTAAGTCTCGTGAATTAATTGTCACAATTTTTAATGGATTTCAAGATTCTTGTGTTTTGTTTAATAGCTACTTCAAATGTGTGATCTACCATGTTTGGTGTCTAGTCTTTATTTACGTGAAACTCTTTTCTAGATTCTTGTTCATGCATTGGGTTCACTTGCATTTCATTAGTCATCACCTATGCATATTATTTGAAGCATGTATGTTTGTTTATCAGAAATCTCATATTTCAGATTTCGACACCTATATTTAATAGGGCATTTTTTTGCAAATATAAGTATGATCACCACTTACATCATGTTTGTGTCATCTAGCCTACCATCATGTATCATCTCATGGTATGTCACATGATACAAAGATCGATCAAACCTATTGATCCTCATTGCTTTTATAATTTCACACCTTTGCATAATTTGGAGCTCAAATGGATTACAATTAAATTTTCAAGGGAAAAATTTCTAATTTGTTTGAATTTTAGATGATATGGAAATGATCTTGAGACCTAAAAAATGGTGTGCATTCTATATGTCATGGGAGCCCGTTGTGTTTGGTCATGACATAGAATGCACTTCTTTTTGCAAAATCCATCCAAGGAACAATTGTGTGGAAAATTGACAAATACCTATAAGGAAGGAAAAAAATGTATTTAAAAAATATCAATGTCCCAAAATTTGTATTTTGTCAAATATAAAAAATGTATATAAACATGCTATTTTTAAAAAAGGTGTGTGTGGGGGGGGTGTTGAGAGAGGGTTGGTTTAACACTAAGCGCCCGTTTTATCTCTCTACACACTCTCACTCTTTATCTCTCTTTGTTTCTCTTCGTCTCTCTTTATTTTTGGATCATTGACATGAAACGACTGATTGATTTGTTTGTATTTGTAGATGCTCTCTCTCTCTCTCTCTCTCTCTCTCTCTCTTGTGGAGATAGATGATATGGTCCAACCCATACCAAGTCACTCTCTTTTTTCTTTCTCTCTTTCCATTTCATGAGGCTCCGATGGAGCTAGATGATCTAGACCAACTTATTTCAAGTTCCACTTTTAACATTGTAAAAGTACCATAGCTAGATCATTAATGTAGGGTTTTCCATTAGAATGCTTGACCATAGTCCTAAGTTTATCACACAATGAAACACTTTTTGCCACTATGTCTATGTAGTTTTAAAGTTTAGTTTTGTAATCCCATGATGGCCAATGATTTTGTGTTTTGTCTCTTCAATTGTCATGGGTGGTAAAGGTAAAATCTAAAAATAATTATTCATAGGAAGATTATTTCTCTTGATTTTGTTCTTCCTCTGGATCCCCACCTCCCTATTTCCCTTCATTTGTCTCTCCCATCCCTAACCCCCACTCTGGTCGTTAGTGTTGCTCTTAGCGCCACCTTCGTTGTTATTGTGCCTGCTTAGCATGCATTGCCCAAGCATAAGCTTGAGCTCTATCCTACCCCGTCGCAGCTTCAACCTAAGTGCATTCTATAGTTGCCTTCGCCACCTGCTCGCCCCAACACTTGTTCTTATTTTCTCTTTGTGGAGAATGTTACTTCACTCGTGTCTCCTAGTGCTCACCTTATAGCTGATAGCACTCAGGATCCACCTATGGTTTGCAATTGAAATAGTGACTCTTCCGATTCCTCCCCTGTGAGAATTTCAGAGACCATTCCAAACATCTCGACATTGTCCATCATCTTTTCAGAATCGTTGTCAATTGTTGCACCTAGTGCTTAGGAAGATCCATCCCTGTCTGTTGATCCTCCGCACTTAGTTCCAAGAGAGTGTCCTTCGACTGCTCTTGTTGTGGTTCTATTATCAACAATTCCTTTGTCCTGTTGTGAGTATGAAGATTGGGACTAGGATGATTTGTTCATGGATGACCTGTGAGAACTTTACATATGTTTTATGTGTTTGTTTTTTTATTAGTAATGTTTCTCCTGTGTTGTGCTTTTATGTTTGTTAGCTCTGTCTGGAGGACCCATGATGCCCTTGTAGAGACGTGGATATAGGAGCAATGTATCTGTTGTAATATTCTTCTATTTGTTCATTCTGCCTTCTCTATGTTGTCTTTTTGTTTATTGTTGTGACATTTTGGGGGCGATGCAAAGCATTGGAAGATTTAGCTTCCTTCCATGTCGACCCAATTTTTTTTGTCTATTTTTATTTTGATATATATTTGTCTCTTTATGACTTTCTTCCTTCGTACTCAGTTCGATGTGATTGGGGGATGATGATACAGAAAATGAAATTCTATGATTATTACATTCAAATATATACATTATGCTGACCCCAAAGCACGTAGATCCCTTAGTGTGTTTGGTGTTGTTGCTTGTTTCATGTGGCATGTGTTAGCATTGCTTGGTGCCATACCATCCTTACACAAACTCTTTGTGTATCATGCCTCCAACCTCGGTTATCCCTCTTTGGGGACATCCCTTTTCTTTTGCAAGACACAACTTTGAGAACATATCTGTTGATATATGTCTCTTAAATATCTCTTCCCCATTTATCCCTTAAAATCAATTGCATACATGTAATTTATGCAATTATTTTAAGGTGGGGGCATATCTCTCCCACTTTACACCTTTTTACACACACCACTTTGTTGAAACACTCCCTATGGTGTTGGTTTTTGATGCGCTCCATGAAGCATTCACTCTTTGCAACATTAGTAGCTAATGGTCCCAAGTAGATGCACATGTTTGGCTCGTCCACGCTTTCAACTACGTGTTTGGCACTCTTTGTGAGTCACCTAACAACACAATTTGTTAGTCCTAGTGGCCCAAAAGAGTTGGTATAGTTCCTATCTCTCATAGTGTGCTAGCCCTAGAACCATACTTGGCATCCTTTCTAGCTCTCTTAGTGTGCTAGAAATGCCTATTTGTTGCTTTGCATTCCTTCTTTCCTTGTGTGTGTGTGTGTTTGTTGTAGATAGCAGTAGATTGTGCATTAGATATATGATTTGCTAAATAGTGATGTTTGGGCAAATCATATTCAATGTAATCCTTTTAGGATGTTTTATATGATACTGACAGTGCCTCTTATGTAGGTTTATTGTCTAACATTGTGATTTTGTAGGTTCTCAGCATGGGAGCTTCATCTGCATCCTCTACGACATTCATATTGGAGGTATAACATATTATGTTATTTTCTTTCTACTTTAGCTTGCATATGCACGTAGTGTCATACATTTGCTAAAGTTTAGGCTAAATGTAATGTAGAAAATTGTGTACCCTTGCAATTTCACACTACGTTTAGTAATTGTTTTGGTGTTTGCATCTTCTCTCTACATAATAGGCCAGGGTTGTGTGATTTTGGTCTATTTCTTCTACTTTTCTTAAAATTTCATTTACATGGTCCTAAGGTGTCATGTACGACTAGGAGTTAGTTTTATATAGACCCGAGTGCTCCACACAGACGTCAATGTGTCGCACTAGCATCCCACATTTGTTCCCTGATAGGTATCTATTTTTGGGTGTTAAAACACGTCTTGGGTGATCATGAGAATTCCTTGTAACGTCTCTTGGAGTCGCAGAACGACTCCTTGAATGTCATTTCGAGATTTTTCCCTCTTGGGAGGTGTATTTTTTGGAAAAGATTTGGATTCGATTCTCAAACCAACTCACACATTCTCACATCCATCTGAACACTTTGTCTTACACACAACTCTCTACAAGTTTCTTTTGTGCCAATTGGACTCCTACAACAGCTATTGAAGATTTTGGTATTCTTGTGTATTGTGAGAACATTTATCTCGGCTCTTGGGGTTTGGTTTTACTTGTTGTGAGACTCTCTTCACCAAGGTTCAAAGCTGCACATGTTGCTTTTGAGATCTTGGGAGCTTGTTGCCTCCTCTCACTGCTCACATTGGTAATATTGTTTTGGTTTTGTATGCATTGTATTTCATTCTAAATCTATCCTGCAGTTGCATAGTTTTACAATGGTGTAGACCACCATTTCACTTAATCTTGCTTGGTGTAGACCACCATTAGTCTTGTTGAGTGTAGACCACCATTTATCTTTATTGCATAGGCTACACATTGTGAGTTTCTCTCATCGTAGACCAGGGAAGGAACTCTTGTTGATTTACTTGTTTTATTGTTGTTCTTGCCTTTCTAGATATACGTAGGATGTTATATCCCCAAATTTTGTCTTGCTATACTTTTACTTTTTACTTGGACATAAGTAAATTTATTATGATGTTTAGATTAATGACAAGGAAAAATATGGATTTTATTGAATGTCATTTATTGAGATTATAGGAATGATTATGTTATTATTGATTTAATATTTGTATTATGAGATTTGAATTATTATTTGAATTAATTGAATAATGATGCACTGATCACATATTGTTTGGTAACAAGTTGAAACAGGATTATAGGTTATCAGATGACTCTCGAAGAAAAGAGAGTATCTTTCTAGGAGAGAGATATAGACCTTGGGTTACGAATGGTTTATTTGCCAAACCGAGTTATAAGTGTTTAACGAAAATGTGAACCAATGTGTCGTATGAGGTAAGCCTTGTCTTGTCAGTTTGCTTTTGAACCTAATTGACAGGAAGTCGATATTATTTACAATTTTTCTAAGTTGTGTTAAGTCATCTTAGTCGTTAATAATGTTAACGACGTCGTTTGAGTTTGATTTATGACTATTTATGTTTAACGTAAATATTACGACGTTATAGTCGTAAAATGGGTATCATATTATTACTAAGTCACTTGAGGTGTTTTAACCAATTCTTAACGTTAAGACTTTATCGTCGAGTTAAGATGATGTGTTTTATCGACAAATCGTAATGAGGAGACTAGCTCAACCCAATCACGTTATCTGTAATTCTTGTTTTAGTATTATCCTCTTATTGATTAAATCATAAAATCAAATAGAGATAATGATATGAAAATAATATTTGATTTAATCAAATATATATATATATATATATATATATATATATATATATATATATATATATATTTATGAGTCGAATGAGGTATTACCTCATGATATATTATTATGGTTTTTAGTTGAGCAGCCTTAGGCATCTATTGAGGAGTGCCTTAAATGTTAAAAGCATGATGGATCAAATTACTCATTAAGAGTAACTGATTGCTCAAAGTTAGTTTAGTGAGTTGGCAGCCTCTTATAAGAGTGGTGGATAACTCAGCTTCCATCGCTGATCTCCTCAAATGATGTATTCATCATCAACATTTGTCAATGTTTGCATATTTATAGTTGTGTTTGGAGTTGAACCGTAAAACATATACTGTTGGAATTAAATGAGTTTTGAACTACTTTGAGTGGGAATGAACAGTGACGATGACTCATTATGAGTCTGTTTGAGCTCATAAAGCCACGACTTGGCTAATCGATGGGCATCTTTTTGGTGCATATGTTTTGTTTGCTAAGTCTGGATAATCAGTAAGAGAGAACTCGCGGTGGGCAGTAAGGAAGGAGGTTAAAGTAAAGAGAAGAACGTGGTCATCTAGGACGAACATAGAAGCTTACTCCCTGCCTTATACTTTTGTAAACCGTCATTGTCAGGTATACTCTTGCAAGTTATGTTTTATAAGACAAAGATAATTAGAATGAATGCTTGTCATGGGCAGTCGTTTAACTGAGTTTGGTTATCCTTTAGTATTTTGTATAAACTATGTAATGTGATAAGCTGACTATGTCAACTGAATACTATCGATATAACTTGTTTGTTTGAGTTGGTGGTGTATGTGTATGTTTATTATAACCAGAGAAGCGTCAACTTAGCCTGAAAAGGCCGAGGCAAGCTTTTACAAATGATATCAGTTTTGAATTATCATATTGAGTCGATGTTATATCTGTCATAAAATCAGTAAGTAGACCCTTTTTATTGTCCAGGAAATACACGAACTTTCTTTAAATGGAAACTAATATAGTTTTCTAGTGTTTAGAAAACCAGTCACTCTGTTGGATGAGCAATCTTTTGAAATAAGTCGATTACATTATCATAGGATAGATGTGTACTAACTCTCATTGAGAATAGTGTATATGGTATTCGTTTTAGTAAACTTACCAATCAAGAGTAATACGGGATAAAGTATTTAGAGGTGACAATATTATTTTGAAACCAATCTTGATTTAGTTCCTATACTTTGTCTAACGATATCCTATCCAAAGAACCTATATTCTTGGTGGTCTATGATGACTATGGTGAAACCTTTTGAATGGTAGAAGAACTAGGGATAGTTTGATGAACGGGATAAAATGTCAAAGATCTTCTCATGTCTATACTAGAAATCTTGATGAGTTCATCCTATAGTAAACCATTATGTAGTATTAGACTATGTCTATATAGAAATAACTTTGCGTAAAATCATAGATGAGTTTATATATGTAGTGATGATCATTGACATCATGTAGAGTTTTATTGAATAGGTATTCATATTCTTTTTGAATAGAAGTTGATATCTCAGCAAGATTTATTGTATACCTAATTATGGATGAGTTAATCCAAAGGTCAATTATGAACCTTAGCTTGCAGAAATGAGATATGATAAATATAGAAATATTGTATTCCCCAAGGGTTGTTTTGAAACCCTAGAGTTGAATATGAATCAAATGAAGGTTTGTGTCATTTAGACTTATTTAAGTCTAAGAAAACTATTATTATGACAAGATGATTAAAACATTTACGTAAATATAGTTAGGGTGTATAACTGCAAGAATATAATAGTATCCAAGTCGAGTAGGGGTGGGTGAACATAACGACTACGTTCATTATGAACGATATTGATATTAAAAACTTTGGCCAAATTAATGCATTGGTTTTCTGCATGCATTGTCAGTTCACTGTATTCGGTTTGCTCATCCTATCGGAAATCATACTTAGCTAAAGGGTATCTAAGGTTGTATGGTTGATAGAGTTGAGTAGAATACAACACTATGTACTAAAAAAAGGCAAATTACCACTGGTCACCTAAGGTCTATATTGCTCGTGAAGGGTAGGGTTGTTAGACTTAGGGCATACAAGTGAGAGGGGGGGTGAATCAGTTGTATAAAACTTTCCCTTTTTAAACACTTGAATCTTCTTTAGTGATTAGCATAATATTAATCATGAACCATAATGCATTTAAATCAGAAGCAGAAACATATCAACACATATGACACCAAGATTTTGACGTGGAAAACCTGGTTAAGGGAAAAACCACGGGGTGATTAACCCAAGAATGTATTCTCTATTAGAAGAATAGAAAGAACAAAATGGCACATGCCAATTAGGGCTCACTGCCCGAGCACCCTGCTCACAAGAGGCTCACTGCCTACAAGAGAGACACTGTCTACAAAGGAATAAGTATCACCTTTATGAACTGGAGAATAGCATCTTCAGCTTGCTTGAAACAGTTCCATTTAAGCCCAATACTTCTGCTCTACCTTTCCCACTTCTCTTCGCTACCACACACACATCACCACAAGACACACTTCAAAATAAATTCACAGTCCCTTATTTATACAAGGCATCGACTTAGGAACAATCATCTAAGTCGGCAAACACCTACAAGAACATCTGCAAGATGTGTAATACATTCGATCGGCCAGTCTCAAGAAGAACACCAATATCTGTGGTTATTCTTCAAATGCAAACTCTAACTTCAATGCGGACCACCAACATGAACTGGACATGATCCAATGATCATCATAACCTTCCCTGAATCACCAAGAACATCTGCACTTCATCATCCTACTGGAATTCTTCTCTCCTTCATCTGGAGCTTCAAGAACACAGTCTGTCATCACTGTCACAAATGAATAGGCTCTTCTGGACCTTCAAACAATGAACCAATCTGTTTGATACTTCACAGGGACGTCCTCAACACTCCCTCAGATCTGCAGAACAGGATAATGCATTACCGGACCTCACCGGACCTATTTGTGTCACTCTGTCACCTCTGGACACCTATCGGAGCTGGTTCTACTTGAACGACCATAACTTCTTCAAATCTTCATGCGGACCTCTAAAAACTTGACTGGAGCATCTCAAGACTTATATCTACAAACCCTTTAAACCGTATCCTCTGATCCTCAACCTATCTTGGACTTTTACCTTGTTGTCATCACTGTTCTTCACTGTTCCTGATTGAGACTAATTTTCTCAATATCCTCAGCACACAGCTCATCCAATCCTTCTTATTAATGCAACATGAGTATGTTGACATCAATGACAACACTGGTTAAACCCATACTTGCAACAATCTCCCCCTTTGTCATTGATGGCAACATATGATGTGAAAAACTATCAAGACAAGAATTTCTCCTTATTGTCACAACTCCCCCTGTCAACAGTAACCATTCACATGTCTTCTCTCCCTTTACTGCTCCCCCTTTGATCAGCAACCACTTGTTTTTCACATGTCTTCTCTCCCCCTTTGACATCAATGGCAAAGGGCTCATACTTGCAATTCCACCACCTCAGACTCATATCTGCTGCTCCCCCTAAGTAGCAGCTCCCCAACATCAATTCGGATCACAAGATGTGACTATGATACTCACCGGACTGATGCACATCGGTGCACCTTAGTTCATCACCGGAGGGGCAATAACCCATAACTTCTCCCTGAGATACTCAAAAGAGTCCTTAGGTAGAGGTTTAGTAAAGATATCTGTAATCTGATCCTTGGAGGGCACATACTCCAATCTGACTTCATCCTTGTTCACTTGCTCTCTCAGAAAGTGAAACTTGATAGATATATGCTTAGTCTTAGATGCAACACTGGATTCTTAGAAATACTTATTGCACTTGAATTATCACAGAAAATTGTGATAGGCTCCTCATATTCTACTTGAATATCTCTTAGCATCTACTTCATCCACAGAATTTGAGTGCAACTACCTACTGCTGCAATATATTCTGCTTCAGTACTAGACAGGGATATTGCCTCTTGTTTCTTGCTTAGCCAAGAAACTAATCTTTTTCCCAAAAAGAATGCTCCTCCACTTGTGCTCTTCCTATCGTCCACATCTCCTGCCCAATCTGCATCTGTATATGCATGAAGAGAAAAATTATGATCTCTAGGATACCATAGACCATACTCAACTGTTCCTTTTAAGTACCTAAAAATTCTTTTGATTGCCATGACATGAGATTCTCTGGGATCAGCCTGGAATCTCGCCACAAGACCAACAGCCTGCATTATATCTGGTCTAGTTTGAGTGAGATATAGTAATCTTCCAATCATTGATCTGTACTTTGTCTGATCTGTCTTAGGAGAGTCATCATCTTTGTTCAACTTACATCCAGTTGCCATAGGAGTGTTCATTGGCTTTGAATCTTCCATTCCAAATTTCCTCAACAATTCTTTCACATATTTGGTCTGAAAAATAAAGATTCCTTTCTTTGTCTGAGTAATTTGCAGACCCAAGAAGAAATTTATTTCACCGAGTATTGACATTTCAAACTCACTTTTCATTTGATTTGCAAAGGTTTTACACATACTGTCTCTTCCTCCAAAGATGATATCATCAACAAATACTTCAACAATCAAGATGTTTTCATGATCAATTTTGAAATATAGGTTACTATCAGCAGTACCTTTGTTGAAACCAATCTTCAAAAGATGTTTGTCCAGTCTTTCATACCATGCTCTTGGTGCTTGCTTTAGACCATACAGTGTCTTCTTTAATTTGCAGACCAAATCACCATGCTCAGATAACTGAAATCCATCCGGTTGTTCAATGTACACTTCTTCTTCTAAGTCACCATTTAGGAAAGCAGATTTGACATCCATCTAATACACCTTGAAATCCTTGAAGGCAGCAAATACAAGAAATAGTCTGACTGCTTCAATTCTTGCCACCGGAGCAAAGGTTTCTTCAAAATCAATTCTTTCTATTTGAGAGTAGCCTTTGCAGACCAATCTGACTTTATTTCTGATTACTTCACCAACTTCATTTAGTTTGTTCCGGAAGACCCATTTGGTTCCAATCACATTCTTGTTTCTAGGTCTGGGAACAAGATCCCAAGTGTGATTTTTTTCAATTTGCATCAACTCTTCCTCCATTGCTTTGGTCTAATTTTCATCATTGTAGGCTTCATTTATTGTCTTAGGTTTAATATTTGAGATCAGACAATATTCATCTGAATTTTGAGCAATTTTCCTTCTAGTTTGCACACCTTTGCTTTTGTCACCTATGATTTGATCTTCAGAGTGGTTCAGTCTTACATACCTTGGAACTTTGGGAGTTTCTTGCACTTCTGCTTCTTGATTAGGCTCATTCAGACCTATCTCTTCTTCCTGATTTACCGGATCAATCTGAATCTGACTTTCAGGAGAGGATTGAGCTCCTTGAACCAGAACACCATTCTGATCATCTTCATCATACTCATAAAACCTTGAGGATTTCTCTATTCCCTCATCAACCTTCACATTTGTACTTTCTATCGTCTTTCTTAGTCTCTTGTTATAACACCGGTATGCTTTGCTTTGAGTAGAGTAACCCAAGAATATTCCTTCATCACTTCTAGCATCAAACTTGCCTAAATCTTCATCTCTTTTGATGTAACACTTGCTACCAAAGACTCTGAAATATCTTACAGTAGGAGTAATGCCAAACCAGAGTTCATAAGGGGTCTTACCGGTATTGCTTCTGATTTGCACTCGATTAAGAGTATAGACTGCAGTGCTGACAGCTTCTCTCCAATAGATCTGAAGAACATTTGCTTCTATCATCATAGTCCTTGATGCTTCCTGGATGGTCGGGTTCTTTCTCTCCACTACTCCATTCTGTTGTGGAGTCCTCGGAGCAGACAACTATCTCTTAATTCCATGTTTCTCATAGAATTCTATGAACTCACCGGATGTGAATTCTCCACCTCTATCAGACCTCAGACATTTCAACTTTATTCCTGTTTCATTCTCTACCATAGCCTTGAATATTTTGAATTTCTCAAGAGCTTCTGATTTCTCCTTTAGAAAGGTTACCCACATCATCCGGGAATAGTCATCTATTAGCAGCATGAAGTATCTATCACCTTGAATACTTCTGGTTCTTGCCGGACCACAAAGATCAGTGTGAACTAAGTCCAATAGTCTGGTAGAAGACAATTCCTTGCTTTTGAATGTGACTCTGCTCATCTTACCCAACTGACATCCCTTGCACAAGCTGTTAGTAGGTTTCACCAATTTTGGAAGATCTCTTACAGCCTAAGTATTGCTTATTTTGATGATATTATCAAAATTCACATGACACATCCTTCTATGCCATAACCAACTCTGATCAATTTGAACAAACAAACAGCTTTTACCAGTCCCAACCAAATGGAAGATATTACCTTTAGTTTGAGTACCGGATGCAATCTCTGTTCTGGATCTTTCAAAGATTTTGCATTTTCCATTCTTGAATCGGAGATCATAGCCTTTGTCTACCAACTGTCCAACACTGAGAAGATTGTGCTTCAAACCTTCAACATACAGTACATTACCAGTTTTGTTTCTTCCATTAAAAGAAATAGTTCCTCTTCCTCTGATTCTACCAGCAGAATTATCACCAAACTTCACCACTCCTCTTTCATACCTTTCCAAATCTATGAACTTATTCTTGTCACCTGTCATGTGGTGAGAGCAACCACTGTCAATGACCCAATCATTCTTTTCTTCAACTTGGGCAGCCAGAGCTCTTTCTACAACCTTATGATTGATAGATACAGAGGATATTGGTTATTCTTCCTTGATGGCAATAAACACCCATTCACTTCTGAATTTGTTTCATGTCTCTGATTCATCATCTGTTACTCCTTCATTATCATCTTCTTTATGAACATAGTAACAATTCTTTTAGAACCTTGATCTGTTAGGATTTGGCTTTGAAAATCTTTCCGGACATTTTGAGGCAAAATGACCAATCTTATTGCAGTTAAAACACTTAAAAGACAATCTTCCTTCATACTTACTGGATCCTCTTGGCAGTCTCTTTGCAATGAGGGCTTCAAGTTGAGCAGTTTCTACTTCTTCTTCCAGGTCTTTTCTTGCTTTTCCATACTATGACAAATTCCTTGATGAGTTTTCTCCCGGATCAAATCCTTGTTTACCTTTCACAGAGGAACTGGCTTTGAATGTAGATTCAATTTTGGGGGGATCATCTCCAAATTCAGTCATTTCAAAAGCAGCCAGTTTGCCAGCCAATTAGTCTCTTGTGACAGTTGTATGGGCTCTGAATTCATCAATGGCAACAACCTTGATTTTGTAAGAGGCAAGAAGGGATCTAAGAATCTTACCAACAATCTCATTTTCATCCAAGACTCAACCAGAATTTCTAATTCCACAAACTAGCTCATTCACTCTTGGCATAAAAGTGGTAATATTTTCATCATCTCTCATAATCAGTTTTTCAAATTTTCCTTTTAGACTCTGTAACCTTGCACATTTAACATACTCATCTCCTTCATGCAGAAGTTCCAGTTTAATCCAGATCTCATAGGCAGTTGGTAGGTCAATAACATTTGAGAGCTTTGAGTCAGTTAATGCGCTTAGAAGAGCCTCTTTGGTCCGCAGATTGTTTTCGGCATCTGTGATTTCATTTAGGGTTGTCAGACCACCCTGTGGAGGTGTATACGCTTTTGTGACCATGGACCAGTACGTCTTTCCCATACACTACAAGTGACATTTCATGCGACCTTTCCAAAGAGAAAAGTTGGTTCCATCAAACTTCAGACTATCCTTCTTGTATGACGACATCCTGAATCTCCTCAAGCGGTTAAGCTCCTTTTAGAGGAACTTAGCTCTGATACCAATTGTTAGACTTAGGGCATACAACTGAGAGGGGGGGTGAATCAGTTGTATAAAATTTTTCCTTTTTAAACACTTGAATCTTCTTTAGTGATTAGCATAATATTAATCATGAACCATAATGCATTTAAATCAGAAGCAGAAACATATCAACACATGACACCAAGATTTTGACGTGGAAAACCCGGTTAAGGGAAAAACCACGGGGTGATTAACCCAAGAATGTATTCTCTATTAGAAGAATAGAAAGAACAAAATGGCACATGCCAATTAGGGCTCACTGCCCGAGCACACTGCTCACAAGAGGCTCACTGCCTACAAGAGACACACTGTCTACAAAGGAATAAGTATCACCTTTATGAACTGGAGAATATCATCTTCAGCATGCTTGAAACAGTTCCATTTAAGCCCAATACTTATGCTCTGCCTTTCGCACTTCTCTTCGCTACCACACACATCACCACAAGACACACTTCAAAATGAATTCACAATCCCTTATTTATACAAGGCATCGACATAGGAACAATCATCTAAGTCAGCAAACACCTACAAGAACATCCGCAAGACGTGTAATACATCCGGTCGGCCAGTCTCAAGAAGAACACCAATATCCGTGGTTATTCTTCAAATGCAAACTCTAACTTCAATGTGGACCACCAACATGAATTGGACATGATCCAACGATCATCATAACCTTCCCTGAATCACCAAGAACATCTGCACTTCATCATCCTACTGGAATTCTTCTCTCCTTCATCCGAAGCTTCATGAACACAGTCTGTCATCACTGTCACAAATGAATAGGCTCTTCCGGACCTTCAAACAACAAACTAATCTGTTTGATACTTCACAGGGATGTCCTCAACACTCCCTCAGATCCACAGAACGGGATAATGCATTACCGGACCTCACCGGACCTATCTGTGTCACTCTGTCACCTCTGGACACCTGCTGGAGCCGGTTCTACTTGAACGACCATAACTTCTTCAGATCTTCATGTGGACCTCTGAAAACTTGACTGGAGCATCTCAAGACTTATATCTACAAACCCTTTAAACCGCATCCTCTGATCCTCAACCTATCTTGGACTTTTACCTTGTTGTCATCACTGTTCTTCACTATTCCTGATTGAGACTAATTTTCTCAATATCCTCAGCACACAGCTCATCCAATCCTTCTTATTAATGCAACATGAGTATGTTGACATCAATGACAACACCGGTTAAACCCATACTTGCAACAAGGGCCACTTCCTATGTGGAAAATGGGTGGGAGACCCCTGGTTTGTGGATGGAGGTAAATCATTAGAAAGATCCTCTCTCTCTCTCCAAGCAGGAAACATGCCAGGACTTGTGATAAAGATATTAGATATTCAGAAGCAATATTTAAATCCAAAATATATATGTAATGGATTTACAGTTGTAAACATTGTAAATGAGAAAGACAATATGGATTATTGTATTTTGTAAAAAGAAATCTTGTAATTGTAGTTACTTGACTATTTGTTGAATAAAAGAAAATTTTTCTCTATCTCATTTTTACCTTGTTGAGTTACTCTATGGTAAATTTCTAGTTTTATTATGTTTTTTAGAACTTGGATGTTACATATGGTATCAGAGCTACCAGGTTTAGCACTAGGGCTTATGAGACCACTATGCTTGCTTGTAGTCAACATTATGCGGTTAGCTAATGTTTGAAAATTTCTATGCCAAGATGGTACATTTTAAAAAGACAGCAAGAAAGTCTGCTAACTTGAGTCAATGTTTCCTTAAAGCAAAAAGAGAACATGAGGCCATCATCAAAACCTTTGAGGGAACCAATGATGAGAGTGACATTTGGTTAAGTGATATAGAAACTCTAGTGACTGCCTTAACTCGAATCTAGCGAGTGAGAAAGGAGTACTTGGAAAGGGTTAAAGATGAGGAAATAACTATGGTTAGGCAAGATCCCTGCATACCCTCAACTGTTGAGATCATAGAAGTTAGGTCCGATAGTGAGTCAAAGGGTTATATACCTCGAGATTATGTATCTGAAAATGAGTCTGAGGGATATACTCCTCTTGAGCATGACTTTTGAAGTCATTTCTTGAATAAAGAAGGAAACTCTTTACTTTTGAAAAGAAATAATAAATAAAAAGAGTTGTTTTTGTGCAAAACTATTGTTTAAATTGAGTATTATGTTTAGATTTAATGGGTTACATTATAATTTGTAACTAATGGACAACTCAATATTTTTAGGTGTGAGAAATCGATAAACATGGTGCAGACAAGAACTAACCAAGGAGAAAGTGAAGAGGAAAACCACCTGCTAAACAATAAGCTAGACCAAATCATAACCATGCTTGAGGAAACCAAGAAAAGATTGGGTAAAAGAAGGTGGATGATAAAGGGAATACCGATGGAGGAGGTGAAAACTCTCATGGTGAAAGCGGAGAAAATCATGAAGATCAATGTAAGAGTATTGAACCTCATAAAGAGGCAAGGGATAGATTGACCTTGGAGCTCTCAAAGGATATGAAGAAGGTTGTTCCACCAAAATTTGATGGGACAGAAATCGAAGATGCTGCAGAAGCTTGGTTAACAGAGATGGAAAAGTACTTTGAGATAAGAAATTACTCGGAGGTGACCAATGCTGTATGGGGAGCATTCCAACCGGCAGGAGAAGCATCCACTTGGTGGATGAATAAAAAGATGGAATTGAATTTGAGCTCTCTAAGGGTACCTTGGGATGAGTTCGTGGAACTCTTTTGCAAAAGATGGTTACCACAACTCTATTTTGATCAGAAATTGACTAATTTTTAGAATCTTCGACAAGGAGATATGACAGTAGTAGAATATGGAGAAAAATTCATACGACTCCTGAAATATGTTCCACAGTATCAAAAGGATGAGAGATTCAAGATCAGAAAATTCATCATGGGCCTAAATGCTCAAATTGGTGGTGAAGTGGATGTACATGGTCCCACAACAATGGATCAAGTGTATGAGAAGGTGATCAAGCAAGAGCAAAAGCTAAAATCCATCTTGGCTTATCGTGATAGAAGCCGCAAGAGGTTTAATGGAACTCCTAACAATCAACCTTACAAGAAAAGATATGAAAAGAGCTATGATAATAAGAGAAAAGATAAAGGACCTCAGAAGAACAAAGGTGGATCTGGTAATGAGAAGAAGAATGGCAACAACAAAAGAAATGAGGATAACAATGGTAAGACTTTGGATAAGAAAGGACCCATCGAAGGATGTTTTACTTGTGGGGGCAACCATTATGCAAATTGTTGCCCTAACAAGAATCAAAATGATCAATAAAGAGGTACTACACTACCTACTCAGCAAGAATCATTCTAGCAAAGGATTCATGCATCTCTCGACAACCGTCAAGTAGAGTATCAAATCACACCCATTAAGATTACAGGTACTTTGTTTGAAGTCCCTATATCTATTTTGATTGATACAGGAGCCACATAAAACTTTGTTTCTCCTAGAATTTTGAATAAATTTTCTAGAGAAGCTAGTTACATGTCCAACCCCTGGTCAGGAGAATATGCTAACCAATCTAAAGCTCAAGTAGAGTAATATTTGTTTGAAGCCAAGATTGATCTCCCTAGTTTCTCAATTGAAGTAAACCTTTATGTAGCTCCCTTAGGTTCCTATGATATGATCCTAAGAATGAGTTAGTTATGGAAACATAGAGCTAAGGTTGACTATTTTTCAAAAATAGTTGAATGCTTAGATGACTTGGGAAATATGACTTGATTCCAAGGGATTCCAAGCGAAGTTAAAATTAGAACTATATCTGCTAAGCAATTAAAAAGGGCTAGAAGGAAAAGTTGTCAGTTGTTTGCAGTCAAAATGGAACAAGTGGAGGAAGGGGTAGAAAACCCTAGTTTATCTTTTGGGGAAAAGTATGCTTTTCTTTGGGAATTTCAGGATGTGTTTCCAGAAGAACTTCCAGGATTGCTTCCCAAGAGGGTTTTTGATTTTGCTATTGACATTAAACCAGGATCTGAGCCAATATCAAAGGCACCCTATCGTATGACAACAATGGAGTTAATGGAATTGAAAGCACAATTACAAGAATTGTCGACAAAATGTTTAATCAGACCCAGTGTTTCACCTTGGGGTGCTTCGATTATTTTTGTTAAGAAGGATGGAACCCTTCGTTTGTATATAGATTATCGTATGCTTAATAAAGAAATGGTAAAGAACAAATATCCTTTGCCACGTATTGATGATCTTTTTGATCAGATGCGTGAAGCTGTTGTGTTTTCAAAGATTGATTTGCGATCAGCATATCATCAGTTAAGATTAAAGGATGAAGATATTCATAAGATAGCTTTTAGAACCAGATATGGACACTATGAATTCACAGTGTTACCATTTGGTTTGACAAATGCACTTACTATATTTATGAATCTCATGAATAGTATATTCAGAGATTGTTTGGATAAGTTTGTTTTAGTTTTTCTGGATGATATACTCATTTATTCTAAGAATGAGGAAGAACATCAACGACACTTGCAAATTGTTCTGCAAAGATTAAGAGAACATAAGTTATATGGGAAACTATCTAAGTTGACATTCTTTCAAAAGGAGATTCAATAACTAGGTCATATTATATCAGCTAATGGAATATCTGTTGATCCTACAAAAATCACAGCTATTCTGGATTGGCCGATACCAACAAATGTGCATGAGGTGCATAGTTTCATGGGCCTGGCAGGCTATTATAGAAAGTTTGTTCTGAATTTCTCCACTATTGCTAGTCCAATCACTTCCCTGCAAAGGAAAGGAAAGAGATTTGAATGGACAAACAAGTGTCAGGAAGCATTTGATCTTTTAAAAGAGAAGCTAACTACAGCTCCAATCTTGAAAGTTTCTGACCTCAAAGGGCAATTTGAGGTAATCACAGATGCCTCGAGAGAAGGATTAGGAGGAGTGTTTATGCAAGATGGAAGAGTCATAGCATATGAGTAAAGGAAATTGAAATCCTATGAGAAAAATTATGTGCCACATGATCTGGAATTGGCAGCAATAATTCATGCCTTACAGATGTGGAGACATTATCTGTTGGGAAAGATTTTTGTACTTAAATAAGACTATCAAAGTCTTAAATATATTTTCTCACAACCGCATTTGAATGCTCGACAAAGGAGATGGTTAGAATTGATATTTGACTATGACTTTGAGATAAACTACATCAAAGGAAAAGAGAATAGAGTAGCTAATGCTTTGAGTCATAGAAGACATATAACTTCTATTATTTCTATTCGAGGAAATTTCAAGGATTTGGTATTGCAAAATTTGTCTGGTGATGAGTTTTATGAGCAGGTCAAGCAGACTCTGAAAGATAATCCTAAAGATCCAAGGTATGATGGTTTTCTGTTTGAGTCAAATGGACTATTGAGGTATAAAGATAGAATTTATGTTCCTGATTCATCTAGATTAAGGGATCTAGTATGGAAAGAAGTTCATACTGCACCGTATTTGGGATATCCAGGAGTGACCAAACTTCTAGCGGATGTTAAACCTCTTTATTTCTGGAAACGAATGAAGAATGATGTTGCAAGATTTGTAGCAATCTGTTTAAAATGTCAAAGGGTAAAAGCAGAGCATCATCATCTCACACGATTGTTGTACCCACATGATGTGCCAAAGTGGAAATGGCAAGTTATTAGCATGGACTTTGTTTAAGGTCATCCTATGTCAAGGAATAAACATGATGCCATTTTAGTGGTAGTTGATAAACTCACGAAGGTAGCACATTTCATACCAGGGAATTTGATTGATGGAGCACCTGTGTTAGCTCACAAATTTGTGCAAGAGGTGTTTAGATTGCATGGGTTCCTTGAAAAGATTATCTTAGATAGAGATGTGTAAGTAACATCAAGGTTTTGGCAAACTTTTTTTTCTGCGCTTCGGACTAAACTCAATGTGAGTACAGCTTACCATCTTGAAACCGATGGGCAAACTGAGAGAGTTAACCAAGTCTTGGAAGACTTGTTGCGAATGTATTGCATGGATCAGCAATATAAGTGGGAAGAATACTTACCACTTGTGGAATTTGCTTACAATAATTCCTATCATTCCGCTATTAAGATGGCGCCATTCGAAGCATTGTATGGAAGAAGATGTCGAACTCCTATAAGCTGGGATAAGCTAGAGGATAGGATTAACATTGGACCATAAATGCTAGCTGAAATGGAAGAGAAAGTTAAGCTGATCAGAAAAAGATTGGTAGAAGCCAATGATAGGCAAAAGAGCTATGCGGATCCAAAATGTGTTCCAAGGCAATTCTCTATTAGAGAAAAAGTTCTTTTGAGGGTTAAACCTCATAAAAGTTCTATTAAGTTTGGGAAGTCTTCTAAGTTGGCCCCTCGATATGTGGGACCCTTTGAAGTGCTTGAGGATGATGAATCTTTAGGGGAAGGATATGTTACATCCCCAATTTTTGTCTTGCTATACTTTTACTTTTACTTGGACATAAGAAAATTTATTATGATGTTTAAATTAATAACAAAGAAAAATATGGATTTTATTGAATGTCATTTATTGAGATTATAGGAATGATTATGTTATTATCGATTTAATATTTGTATTATGAGATTTGAATTATTATTTGAATTAATTGAATAATGATGCACTGATCACATATTGTTTGGTAACAAGTTGAAATAGGATTACAGGTTATCAGATGACTCTCAGAGAAAAGAGAGAGTATCTTTCCAGGAGAGAGATATAGACCTCGGGTTATGAGTGGTTTATTTGCCAAACCGAGTTATAAGTGTTTAACAAAAAAAAAACCAATGTGTCGTATGAGGTAAGCCATGTCTTGTCAGTTTACTTTTGAACCTAATTGACAAGAAGTTGATATTATTTACAATCTTTCTAAGTCGTATTAAGTCATCTTAGTCGTTAATAACATTAACAACGTCGTTTGAGTTTGATTTATGACTATTTACATTTAACGTAAATATTACGACATTATAGTCATAAAATGGGTATCATATTATTACTAAGTCACTTGAGGTGTTTTAACCAATTCTTAACGTTAAGACTTTATCGTCGAGTTAAGATGACGTGTTTTATTGACGGATCATGATGAGGAGACTAGCTCAACCCAATCACGTTATCCATAATTCTTGTTTTAGTATTATCCTCTTATTGATTAAATCATAAAATCAAATAGAGATAATGATATGAAAATAATATTTGATTTAATCAAATATAATATTATATATATATATATATATATATATATATATATATATATATATATATATATATTTATGAGTTGAATGAGGTATTACCTCATGATATATTATTATGGTTTTTAGTTGAGCAGCCTTAGGCATCTATTGAGGAGTGCCTTAAATGATAAAAGCATGATGGATCAAATTACTCATTAAGAGTAACCGATTGCTCAAAGTTAGTTTAGTGAGTTGGTGACCTCTTATAAGAGTGGCGGATAACTTAGTTGCCATCGCTGATCTCCTCAAATGATGTATTCATCATCAACATTTGTCAATGTTTGCATATTTATAGTTGTGTTTGGAGTCAAACCATAAAGCATATATTGTTGGAATTAAATGAGTTTTGAACTGCTTTGAGTGGGAGCGAACAGTGAGGACGACTCATTATGAGCCTGTTTGAGCTCATAAAGCCACAACTTGGCTAATTGATGGGCATCTTTTTGGTGCATATGTTTTGTTTGCTAAGTCTGGATAATCAGTAAGAGAGAACTCTCGGTGGGCAGTAAGGAAGGAGGTTAAAGTAAAGAGAAGAATGTGGTCGTCTAGGACGAACACAGAAGCTTACTACCTACCTTATACTTTTGTAAACCGTCGTTGTCAGGTAGATACTCCTGCAAGTTATGTTTTATAAGACAAAGATAATTGGAATGAATGCTTGTCATGGGCAGTCATTTAACTGAGTTTGGTTATCCTTTAGTATTTTGTATAAACTATGCAATGTGATAAGCCAATTGTGTCAATTGAATACTATCGATATAACTTGTTTGTTTGAGTCAGTGGTGTATGTGTATGTTTATTATAACCAGAGAAGCGTTGACTTAGCCTAAAAAGGCCGAGGCAAGCTTTTGCAAATGATATCAGTTTTGAATTATCATATTGAGTCGATATTATATCTGTCATAAAATTGGTAAGTAGACCCTTTTTATTGTTCAGGAAATACATGAACTTTCTTTAAATGGAAACTGATATAGTTTTCTAGTGTTTAGAAAATTAGTCGCTCTGTTGGATGAGCAATCTTTTGAAATAAGTCGATTACATTATCATAGGATAGATGTGTATTAACTCTCATTGAGAATAGTGTAAATGGTATTTGTTTTAGTAAACTTACCAATCAAGAGTAATACAGGATAAAGTATTTAGAGGTGTCAATATTATTTTGAAACCAATCTTGATTTAGTTCCTATACTTTGTCTAATGATATCCTGTCCAAAGAACCTAGATTATTGGTGGTCTATGATGACTATGGTGAAACCTTTTGAATGGTAGAAGAACTAGGGATAGTTTGGTGAACAGTATAAAATGCAAAGATCTTCTCATGTCTATACTGGAAATCTTGATAAGTTCAGCCTATAGTAAACCATTATGTAGTATTAGACTATGTCTATATAGAAATATCTTTGCATAAAATCATATATGAGTTTATATATGTAGTGATGATCATTGACATGACGTAGAGTTTTATTGAATAGGTATTCATATTCTTTTTTAATAGAAGTTAATATCTTAGCAAGATTTATTGTATACCTAATTATGGATGAGTTAATCCAAAGGTCAATTGTGAACCTTAGCTTGCAAAAATGAGATATGATAAATATAGAAATATTGTATTACTCGAGGGTTGTTTTGAAACCCTAGAGTCAAATATGAACCAAATGAAGGTTTATGTCATTTAGACTTATTTAAGTCTAAGAAAATTATTATTATGACAAGATGATTAAACCATTTACATAAATATAGTCAGGGTGTATAACTGCTAGAATATGACAGTATCCAAGTTGAGTAGGGGTGGGTGAACATAATGACTACGTTCATTATGAACGATATTGATATTAAAAACTTTGGCCAAAGTAATGCATTGGTTTTCTACATGCATTGTCGGTTCACTGTATTGGGATTGCTCATCCTATCGGAAATCATACTTAGCTAGAGGGTATCTAGGGTTGTATGGTTAATAGAGTTGAGTAGAATACAACACTATGTACTCGGAAAAGGCAAATTACCACTGGTCACCTAAGGTCTATATTCCTCGTGAAGGGTAGGGCCACTTCCTATGTGGAAGATGTGTGGAGACCGTCGGTTTGTGGATGGAGGTAAATCACTAGAAACACGCTCTCTCTCTCCAAGTAGGAAACATGCCAGGACTTGTGATAAAGATATTAGATATTCAGAAGCAGTATTTAAATCCAAAATGTATATGTAATGGATTTACAGTTGTAAACATTGTAAATGAGAAAGACAATATGGATTATTGTATTTTGTAAAAAGAAATCTTGTAATTGTAGTTACTTGATTATTTGTTGAATAAAAGAAAAATTTTCTCTATCTCATTTTTACCTTGTTGAGTTACTCTATGGTAAATTTCTAGTTTTACTATGTTTTTTAGAACTTGGATGTTACATAGGATAAGAACACACGCCTTTCCTTTTGATTTCTATGTTATATCTTGAATTGTTGCTCGTGAAGGTAGAAATACCAACATCGAGACTTGATTGAGGCAAGTCCCTAAGCATCCCAACCATTTTTCCTCTTCCTTTTGCAGGTGTACATGAAGTGAAGGATACCCAACCACACGGAGGTTTCGCATTCCTTCCTTTTGTGCTTGTCCCTCTTCACCTTTCTTAATTTAATTAATTTACCAGACTTCACTGTGTATAGTTCTTGTTGCAATGTGTATTGTGTAGGTGTTTTAGGCTCATCTGGACCTGATAGTTTTATTTTTGCATATATTTTGGACTACAACACCCCGCGCAGATGTCCTCATCGAGCGATGTCATCTAGGACAATGAGCTCGTATGTCTAGCTATATGCTCCATTTCGCTTCTCCTTTTCACCTCTATTGTTCATTTTTCCAGATTATATTTGTAATTAATTCATTTTAGCATTTTGTTCATTTTCCCTCCATTTTCAATCACCTATTCAGGTTGTATTGCTTTGGCAAGGATGCATAGTGGTTTTGTAGTAATCTAGGATAGGTTACTTAACATTTGATACCTCATATAACAAAGCCCAAGTGTAGTTGTAATGGAAAGTTCGTTCAATCGAAGCAAGTAGATTGAAAAGTAATTTTCCCACACTACAGAAGGCTATGTTGGAGATAAGTTGGATGGTCAAAAACCCTCTTCACTAAGATGAAGTCTTTGATTTTACCAACAAAAGAGTGCCTCCTTGGGGTTTCTTTTCTTTCTTTCTTTACTATATTTGCAAGAATGGGTTTTTAATCTTCTAGTGAAAGGATTTTGTGCAGGTAAAATGCAATAGCAACATTGCGAGGAGGATGCTTTGTAGAGATGTTTTTAGTCTATGTATTGATCCTAACTTCAATCAGGGTTTCATGATGAATTTGATTATCATAATTGAATAGATCTCTCTGGTGACACTGACCTTCCTCATGTGAGAGGATCACACAAAGGATGAGATAATCACAGCCCCCTCCTCTACTGCCTAATGCCAAAAAAGTGAGGCACTTTTCTTTAATTTTTTTGTATTTGTGCCTGGCCTAACAATTGCTTGGTTGTGGAAATATTCACTAATAATTTGACTGATGTTATATTAATTTCATTCTCAACATTAATAGTCTTTGATGCTAATTTTATTCTTAATATTCTTAAAAAATATTGAATGAGATTATTTTAATTTATGTTGTCAATTTATGACCTTAGGATTAAAATATTATTTTTTTGGAATATTTTTTGTATTTAGCCATTTAATGTTACTGTGTCAATCATGATACAAACATAGTAGACTATGTAGAGAGGTTTTGTGCACAAGATGTTCCATCTCTCTACACTGTACTTAAACATCACACTCTTCAATGATCAAATAGTCAATAGCAATTTACACTTCATCCCTACCAAAAAGTGGTAATTAATGAAAGTCCATTTCTTCATTAAATATTGAATGAATTGGCATTCACTAAAGGAGCTCAAATTACTAAACAATATAAAAGTGTATATTCATTATGAAGAGCTTGTGAGTGCATGTATATTGTCATGTACAAGAGTTATTTGAGATATTTTAGGCATTTTTACATAGATTTTAATTTTAATTATTTTTTTGTTACTTTGTGATAAGGATTGTATTTGTTTCTACAAGGAATTATAGGTATATTAATGATAATATTGGATAGGTTGGCATTCAAACTTAGAACCTACTTGTGGCTAGTGAGATTCTTGCCACTGAGCCACTTGCCCTTTCATTGTGGAAACTTTCAAATTCTATCAACTAGTGTATTAATTCTAACGCACCCTCTAAGGTACATTCATGTTAAGATCAACTATGATACGAAATTCAAAGTTTCAAACATGATATAATTTAGTTTCAATAAATTTCAAATATGATAGAATTTCAGCTATGATACATATTTTTTAGTTCTAATTATTTTTCTACTGTTTTGCAATTAAGTCATTTTAGTGATTTCTATCTTAAAAATAATGTATTTAATAAACTACATACATTTTGTATCATTTTCCATTTAATTAAGGATTTGACTATAGAAAAATTACCTATCTTTAACAAAATTTTACTATAATCCTTCCTTGTCAAACATTGACAAGTGGCCTGGTAGATAGAAGAGCAAATTGCTTAGATTGAAGAATAGGTCAAAGATAAGGACGACAAGCAAGATGAGTTCACAAGTTAGGCAAATGATATACTGAAAGACAGAGCATAAGCTAGAACATAGCAAAAGAAGGTTGAGGAAGATGTAACAATAATCTCCATGGCACAAGCTAACAAACTCATGGATGAGATGGAAAGGCAACTACAAGAAGCAAAAAAGTTGAACAAGTTAAGGATGGACAATAATTGCCAACACCTTTACCTCAGCTTACTTAAACTCAAACTCAAACTCCTCCATCCTCTCTATAGGGACCTCCTTTACAAGCACCTGCACAAAGTGACTCTACTACCTCTTTGGTTCCTACTTGGCTGGATATTAATATCCAGAAGAAGAGGATCATAAATCCAGTAACCAAATATTTCCCTACAACTGTGGCTATGTGGGACACTCCCAAACCAAAGAAGAAGCCAAGGACACTATCTAGTATCAACCTAGATGCCTCTAGTTTAAGAATTGTAAAAATTGCTACCCTAATTGTCGACAAGGATGATAGGGAAATATTGCCAGTTGATTATTAAATAACCCAAGGTCAACTTGGGTAAGCAAACTAGAGAGGCGTACATTCAGGTCATGCAAATGACAATATCCACCATAGTCTCTTGCATGGACAAATATCAAAAGACTAAACATGAACTAAAGGAGCAAGTTGTAGAACTAATGATAGACATCAAGCAACTAGTTGGTCCATTGAAGCTTGTGAATGGATCCCTTGCACCCCCAATAGTCATATCCCAGCAATAGGCTACTACCTTGGACAAAATGAAGTGCATAGCTTCATCAACCGAGTAATGGATGGAAGACCTATACAATTATGGTTGCAAGGTCACTAATGAAACTATGAGCACTCATCACAAATTTAAGCTAGCTGATGAGAAAATAAAGGAGTTGATAGAAGATTGCCATGAAGAATTGGCTAGACATGCCCAAAATCTCCTCAGATCAACATGATATCAAAGATGAAATTCAAGACTTGGTCAAGGAGAGGATATTGGAAAAAGAAGACACCAACCGGTTGGATGTCTAGATAGAGATTATGGACTTGAGCTCAAAGCTCTTGGAAGGAAGTTTGGCAATGTTGAATGAGGCCAATAGTGATGTGGTGGACACCCTGATTGGAATACAAGAATTGATTCATAATACTTCTGGCCACTATTACAAAGAAGGAGAAGTCGTCAATGATGCTTTCAATTTGAAGAAGCACTTGAGGGATGTTGTATTCCAAGATTTGCAATAGCCTATAGCTTTCAATCCTGCTTCTTTTGACAAGTTGATGTTGTTGAAAGCTGCATTCAAGGAATTTGAGAAAGGTGCATCCAAGCGGCGCTCTCTGCTCTACAAAGTCTCCTCTCCTTATGACACCCACCGCTTCAGATTCCGCTTTATGGATGGACTAGACACGGAAGCTATCAATCAAGCCCTCATGGCATTCATGGAGTATAAAAGAAGGGAGGTTGATGCAGATGAAAACATTGTCGAAGATGCTTCCGATGAAGAGGATCCCAAATGAGGCTGGGTTTAAAATTTGATAATTGTAACTTTATTGTGTCATGAAGCGGCTTTGTCAAAAGACTTCTATTCCCTAGGTTAAACACAAGTTTGCCTAGAGGATTAGTTATTTTAATTTTGATTATATTGTAAACCCAAGATAAAATGTCATGGAACTTGATGCAAGAGCATCCAGGTCCTTCACCCGACGACTATTCTAAAAGTGGCAACAATTTTAAATTCTCTTTCCAGCTCAATTCCTAGGCTGGTGGCCAACAAAAATCTTTCCTATTTTTGGTTGAATCATTCATTCTACTAGCAGTGCACTTTCCTCTCTGTGGCTATACCAATTACCCCTGGTGTTTCTCAAATCTATTTCAAAGCGGAACCTTTATTCCTAGGCATGGTTGGTTACTTGGCAAACGTAGTAAGAATGCTGGCAGCAATTACTTATATCTATTTCTGACACATTGAGAGATTGGGCCGCACCATTCTTACCGCCGCCGGCTTGTAAAGGCATTAAGATAGGCGTTACTTTTTTATTGAGGCAGCTTCTGTTTTCTGCAGTCTTTAATTGGCAATGTAATAAACATCTTGATTTTTGGCAGCGACTATTCATAATAGGATTCTTGCATCCATTATGGGAACTAAGATATAGTTTGAGCAGAGTGAAGTGAAGGAAAAGGTAGAGAAAAGTGTTTGATAGAGCCGCGAGGAGTTGGAACTTAGCAAATCTGTATTTTGTTAGTATTAGGGAGTTGTATGAGTCAAAATATGTATTTTGTTGGTATTAGAAGAGACGTATAAAGTTTGAACTCAGCAGTTGTTGTGAGAAAAGGTTTGTGGAATCTTATTTCAGTCTTCTTTCCATGTTGGTATTCGAGCCTCTGTGTGAGCCAATTGCTCAATTAGCTGTAGGTGACTATCAGAATATTCTGTAGTTCAGTATATGTTTGTTTTAAAGTCTAGTTATTGTTTCTTTGTGAGCAGTTCTGTGGAGTTTGAAGTCTCTATTTTTAAGTTACCAATTTCTATTGTAGTGTTGGTTAACAACTTGTAAGGAATATGTACTGTAATTTATTTCCAACCTAGCATCTAGCAATATATATGTGATGGTTACCTCATCTATTGGGAAGTTATCCAGTCTATGAAGTTGTTAGCTTTGTTAATGGTTAATTTTTGGGGTTTATGTCTGATATTACATGAAAATGAATGGCTTATATTTGTGAAGAGCTTTTGGGATTGGTTGCCCTTCATTGGGTACCTGATCCCTGACTGCATCAAAACTTGTACTACCTAGATTGTGCATTGGATTACTAGGTTGTTGAAGCTAGATGTCGGGGATCTTGTTGCCACCAAAATTAAATGCTCTGCACTTGTAACCATTGGATTGAATCAATTCTGACCATTGATATTGAATCAATTCTGACCATTGATGTGTTTGTGAAAATATGTACTAAGGTTCCTGCCAAATTTATATATAGGCAGTCTTTTTCATGTAATGAAGTTTGAAAAAACTATTGATACTAGTGAAATTTTATAAATACAAATACAAAGCTATTCAATTGCTCTCGTTTAGAAGAATATTCCCTCATGGTTTTCAATTTTTAGATAATTTTCTATTATTTCATGCATGCAACTATATGATTATTTGATCAATTTGTGTGCTTCGTATCACTAGTATTTTGCTAATTGTGAATTACCTTGTGTGATCAACCTAGACACTTTTCTTTTTATCATTTGTGGAAATATTTCATTGATCTGTGCCAATTATTGGATCTTTAATGAGGATAATTTTCATGATTGATTGATTCCATTGAAGATTGCTCCATCTCATTCAGTTGTGAAATTTTTGGCAAAACAAGGATTGATTTACTTAACAAATATATCTATTCATTTGATGCAATGTGGAAATGGAGCCTCAAAATTAAGTTTTCTTATCCTTATCTCTCTCTTCCCTTTACCTTCTGCACTTTTTTTTAGACAAAATAGTTAATCAAATTTTAGTTTATGAATTGAAGCTTACGAAACAATAAAATTGAGTATTAAATAAGTGTAAGTGCATTTTCTATTGCTGAAACTTTAAGTTCAAATCATTAAAAGAGCAATGTTTGTTTGGGATTAGATTTACATAAAGCTCTCTAATATATAAGCACTAATCCAATAGTGAGTTCTAGCAAAGTGACAAATTTTGCAGGCCCCTTTGATTGAAATGACAATACATCAACAACTAAGTTATCCTATACGACCAAGACCTGGTTACAAAAACCTTGGGGTAAATGATCTTCATTCAAAAGGTTAATTCCTTTTAAGAGAGGTGGGACACTTAGTATTTCATCTAAGTTGAGCAATGTGTCAAAGCACCCATCAACATAACGCTAATTTGAAAACTTGACCATGACAATGCCCACTTCACTTCAACGAGTGTGGAAGTGATCTCCACGAGTGCAGATCTAATCCTATATATGAAACTTACCCTAAAATCATGAATTTGAATTGGCTAAAATCTAATGACTGAAACTCGCTTGCCTTTGTGTTTGTGCTCTGAATCTAATAAGGAATTAGTGGTGTTTACAAACACATTTGGAGAATCTGTTCAATTGAGGGCATTATATTCTCCTCAATCATACCCCAATCGGATTGATTCAATGACAATGAACCAAGATTGAGGACAAAAAATAAGTGTACAATATGCTCCTAGGACGATGATGCAATACTTTTTGTCTTTTTGCAATTGAATTCTAGATGTGCCCAATAGATTCATAGATGTGTGCTAGATGATAGATGATTCATAGATGTGTGCTAGATGCTAGCTGCTAAGAACAACACAACACCAAAATAAAAAAGCCTAAACAATGACAGGCCGTCTCCAAGTCATTTGCACAGTCCTAGTTTGAGTGTGTGACTGAGAAACAGCCTTGGGAAGATCTCACTTCTGCCTTTAGACAATAGTTCAAGAAACACAGTTCTTTAGGTCCTCGGCCCAAGGATGGGAACTACCACTAAAGGTCCTCGGCCAATTTCAGAATTAAATGAATCAATCTTTCAGCCCTATGACCCACAATCAAGTGGAAGTTTTTTTGTTTTTTCCATTGATTCAACCAGGATACACGGATATCAGCATCTCTGCCTTTAAGCAGATTACAACATATTAGTTTAAAATAATTGAGGAAATTTCTTCTCAAATACTAGTTTAAAATAATTTTGTAGAAGAATTTTTGGCAAAACTATTTGCTTGCAATTTTATCCTCAACATTACCCATGATCCATCACCAAGATGAAGAGGTAAAAATAACTAGAGGACTACAAGTTGGCCATATATAAATACGAGATACCAATAGGGCCGGAAAAAGGGGATGGAGGGGGAAAGGGCAGGGTTTTTAGAAACCAAGGTCACAAAATAAAATAAAATGGGACAATAAGAAACATTAAAGTGGCAAACAACCATTTAAACACTTCTTATTGTCCCAGTTTATTCTGTGCCATTGGTTTCCTGTGTTTATATGTAGCTAACTTGTTGTCCTCTTATCATTTTTATCTAATCAGGAGTGTGATCAGAATAATAACTGTAGGCACACAGTTTTTTACATAAACTTTGTATACTTATGGACTGTGAAATCTTTATGTTCATTATAATTTTGTACACTTGATACACATGTTTATAAATGTTTTTTTATTAAACATGGCATGGAAGCAGATGGGGCAGGAGTATGAGGGGTAGGGGCAGATGACCATGTCAAACAATGCTGCAAAGAGAGAATGGAATCATCCGAAAGAAACCCTTGGAACTTCAGTAAGGAGGTAGAAAAAGAATAAGAGTTAAAATTAGGCAGAAATAATAAGAAAAAATGTCCCCCTAAAATCAGAAATGTCATTGGAAACATTGGGGCGTTGAATTCTTTTGCAAGAAATAGACCCACCCAAAGGTTATTTCATCATAAGCAGAAAAACATGGAAGCCCTTGAATCCATCCAGGATGGAAGACCTTACAAACTGCATGGCACCCTGTCTGTTTAATTGTGGTTTCCAGACTTTAACCCAATAACAAATCTGAATAAGGGTCCCTCTGTTCAGATTTGCCTCCACAAACTCCCTGCTAAACCCTAGGGCTAGGAGTAGTCAAAGAAATAGTTCCAATAATTTTACATTAGAAATTATCATCTTGTGTCCATTTAAAAGTAAACATCAATCCACACAAGTCTCTGCCTGAATCTGTAAATATTGATTCGAGAAGCCTAGATTTTTTCTCTCAAGACATGGATGATGAGAATGACCCTTTAGATGCTACTCATGCCATAACATTGGCCATATCAGACAAAAAGCCACCTCAATATCAATCTAAGCAGTCCGGAAATCTAAATGCTAACATGAAGAAGGCCAGGAACAAAGGTATATATGTTAAAAAAACATAAATTCCTCTAAAACCAGGTATATATGGAAAAACACATAAATTACTCTATAACCATAATTGCTAACTCCAAAATCTAAGATATCATGTTGGTCACCAATCACATAACATTGAAGGTGTGAATCTATCTTACAAGACTTCCCCTGAACCCAAGATCTGCCCTACCCCATTTCTTCAAAATTACACCCCATCTGAAGTAAAGAAAGGGTTTCTATTCTTTTGAATTTTGGAGCAAAAATAGCAATTTGGTGGTAGGTTTTTTCATTGGAAATTGGATGGATAGTCTGCCCCCAAAAAAGTGTCCTGACTAACTAGTTTAATTCATTTAAAAGCAGGGATGAATATCATATTCAAGACAATGAAAGAAAATAAGTCTATGGCTCTACTGTGTTCTAAGTGTGAAATAGGACTGATTGATTGATATGTTTATGTGCGTCAATAGTCAATGGTAATTGTGGAAAAAGTATCATTGACCAATTCATTCATAAATTCTCAATAAGAATTTTTAAATTTATTTGTGCTTACCCAGTTTCCTCATTAGATTTCACACTGTTTTATTTGATACTAAATCCCATTCTTTCTTGTTCACATACAAGCCCATCATCAAAAAAACTGTAGCCTCCAGAAGCCCATTTGTCCTTAACCACACTGCCCTGTTGTTCTGCTAAACACCCATCTCACACAGTTATTCGTAACAGCAGTAGCATCTCTTTAATATGATGTTGTTGTTCTTATTGTTGTACTTGTGACTCCCACAGCATGCAATTTTGTCATTTGTTTTGAATGGTCTTGGTTCAACAATTTTTTGGCTTGCATGAATGGGAAAACACAAGGCTACAACAAAGCTTGTCTCCCCACCTGACTGCCTCACAGTGCAGATGCCCTAACATTTCAGATGCCCAACCATTTCAGATACCTCATATCTCTCGACCTGATGAGGGACCCTGTCATCCTGTGCACAGGCCGGACCTATGACAGACCCTGAATTGAGAAATGGGTGGCCAGTAGGAACACCACTTGCCTTTTCACTGTGCAGAGCTGGGAGGATTTCACACTCGTACCCAAATGTTGAAACATGCAGAACTAAGCTATAGGCTAACCTTTTAAATTTGTTCACAAGTTTTTAAGCAAATTAAAGAAATTAAACATTAAACATTAAAAGAAGCTATCATAACTATAAAAAACTTTAGGAAAGATAAAAGAAAATATATAAAAGAAAAAATAATACAAACTGAAGTCCTTGTCGATTGGCCACATCTTGCTGAAGGTGGAAGAGGAAAGCAATGAAAGGAGTGAAAGCTAAATGCTTTTCAATATTTGAAATGAGTCGAGTGATCTTTCTGGTCATTGTGTAATGACAAATCAGGCGATGTGAAGATGCACAGTGCAGTGTTGGATCAAATCAGATGCTTCCTGGAGAAGGTCATTCAATTCAATCAACCAACTATTCACTGCAGAGGGGAAAAAATGGTGAGATGGTGCATTGATTCTGCAAGCCTTCAAAGCTTTCTGTAATCCTGCACCTCTGTATTAATGGAATGAATTCTGTGGAGCAGATGTTTGAGCGCATCCAACTCTTTCCTGCAGCAGACAGCAATGTTGATCCAGTCAATAGGGAGATACAAAAAACACAAAGAAAACAGACTTTTTTTGTGAATTGAAGCGTCAAACAAACAATTCATGCATTCTAAAATAAAAACATGCCACAAAATTTAAAAATATTGAATTTGTTCAAACGAAAATTGCAAACTTGCAAGCATTAAAAGGAAAGTTTAAGTTGATAATGGCATATTGGCCAAATTAATCTAAACAAAAGGGCCATACAAAATGACAAAGGTTGGAGTAAACAAGTATCAAGAGATTTTGTCCTATCATCTCCAAGTATTAGAGTGATTTTGAGGAGGATGTTGACCAAGCATATTTTCATTTCCTTGGAGCCTCCCTCTCCTTTTGTTTTTTCACATTCTCTATCCCCTCCTCCAGGGTTTCGTTCCAGACATGTCCAATTTTCCTAAAAACAGTTCAGTGTTATGACACCTCCAGGACATAAAACAGGGCCGTAACAAATAGTCTATCTGCATATATAGGAAGTGATGTACATTATAAATTTAATTTTATGAAATAAACAGTATGGAATAAATCGTCATACACTTACAAATATCACTTCTTTGAAACTGGAACTAAAACCTGGCCCCTTGTTATCACTAAAGGTATGACATGGTGAACTTTGTTATAGTGCATGCCTACGTTTACAGATTACTTAACATAGCATCACCAGAAATCTCTACAAGAACATTGTCCTTGTTTGAAATGATGGAACCGGCTTGCATCTCTAACAACAATTTGTCTTGCAACAATATTGGAGATAAACTTGGTTACAGTGTGGCAGTCAACGCATACTCGAAGGTTCTTAACAACTCTGATAGTTGTTCCAGGTGGTGTGTTTAACAATCCAAATGCAATTGCCAACTTCTCACTATGGTGGCTGAGGAATAATTCCTTTTCCTCCATCTCCACATCATTTAGTGCCTGTCTTGAATCTGCAAAGTACCCTGCTGCCTTCATCTCCCAAGACATTTCCTCCAACTTTGCATAGATCTCCCGTGTCTGTGGGTGTGATCTGTCTCCTACACAAAAAGCATGTACCATTTTATGGCCTTCAATCCAACTACATCCAGGTATCTTTTTAATTTCTCTATCTTTCATCAATCTCCTTACCTTTTGAACCTCATCCCACCTACCCACTTCTGCATACATGTTTGACAGAAGAACATAAGTCGCAGCACTTTTAGGATCCAGTTCAAAAAGAAGAGTTGCTGTAAATACACCTAACCTTATATTCTTATGTGGTCTACAGGCACCCAGCAAACATGTCCACACAACTACCACAGGTTTGATTGGCATTTTGATGATGAAGTTTAAAGTTTCCTCAAGATAGCCAGCACGGCCAATAAGGTCAACCATGCACACATAATGATCAATTGTGGGCATAATGCAATTAGCGTCATTCATGTCATTGAAGCATTTACAGCCCTCATCCACCAAACCTGCATGACTGCATGCTAATAAAACACAAGCAAAGCTTACAAAGTCAGGATATGTTCTAGACTGCTTCATTAGTTCAAAGAGTTTGAGAGCATCCTTGCAATAGCCATTTTGTGCATATCCTGCAATCATAGCATTCCATGAGATCACATTCCTTTGAGGCATTTTGTCGAACAGGTCACGTGCCTTACGTATACTTCCACACTTTGCATACATGTCTACCAGGGCACTTACAACTACAGCATCTGATGAAATTCCATTTTCTATTATGCTTTGATGGATGCCCATGCCCTGTTCTAAAGCTCCCATTTTAGCACAGGCTGGGAGGATGCTGGCAAAGGTTGTGGAGTCTGGCTTTACGCCTGCCAATTGCATTTGCTTAAAAGTTTCTAAGGCTTTTTCAACAAAACCATTCTGTGCATATCCTGCAATCATTGCAGTCCATGAGACCAAATCTTTTTGAGGCATTTGATTAAACAGTTCACATGCCTTGTCTATGTTTCCACATTTTGCATACATGTCCACCAGGGCACTTGCAACTACAACATCCGAGAAAAATCGACTTTCATTTATGCTTCGATGGATGTCCATACCCTGTTCTAAAGCTCCCATTTTGGCACAGGTTGGGAGGATAGTGACAAAAGTTGAGGAGTCTGGCTTTACACCTGCCAATTGCATTTGCTTAAAAAATTCCAAGGCATTTCCAAAAAATCCATTTTGTGCATATCCTGCAATCATTGCATTCCATGAGATCACATCCCTTTGAGGCATTTTATCAAACAGTTCACGTGCCTTTTGTATGCTTCCACATTTTGCGTACATGTCTACCAGGGCATTTGCAACGATGACATCTGACGAAAGTCCATATTGGATTATGGTTTTATGGATATCCATACCTAGTTCTAAAGCTCCCATTTTTGCACAGGGGGGGAGGATACTGGCAAAAGTTGGTGAGACTGCCCTTACACCTGCCAATTGCATTCGATTAAAAATTTCTAAGGCCTTTTCAACACACCCATTTTGTGCGTATCCTGCAATTATTGCATTCCATGAGACAACATCTCTTTGAGGCATTTTGTCGAACAGTGCACATGCCTTGTGTAGGCATCCACATTTTGCATACATGTCTATCAAAGCATTCATAACTAAGACATCTGACTGAAATCCACATTTAATTATGTTCTGATGGATATCCATACCCTGATTTAATACGCCCATTTTGGCACAGGCTGGTAGGATGCTAGCAACGGTGGTGGAGTCTGGCTTTGCACCTGTCAATTTCATTTGCTTTAAAGTTTCCAAGGCCTTTGCAGCAAATCCATTTTGAGCATATCCTGATATCATGGCATTCCATGAAGCCACGTTTCTTTCGGGCATTTCATTGAAAAGCCTTAAAGCCTCGTCAAGAAAACCATTTTGTGTACAACCTGCAATCATTGCAGTCCAAGACACAGCATTTCGTTGAGGCATTTCTTCAAAAAGCTTTAAAGCCTCCCCAAGAACACCATTTTGTGCATATCCTGCAACCATTGCAGTCCATGAGATTACAGTTTTCCGAGGCATTTTGTCAAACAGGTCACGTGCCTTGTCTATGCTACCACATTTTGCATACATATCTACCAGGGCATTTACAACCACAACATCTGATAAAAATCCCCTTTCCATTATGCTTTCATGGATGTCCATACCCTCTTCCAGAGCTCTTATTTTGGCGCAAGCTGGGAGTATATTGGCAAAGGTGAACTGATCAGGTTGGACACCTGTTCGCTGCATTTGGTGAAACAGAGTCAATGCCTCGTGAGGATACCCATGTCTTCTGTAAGCTGCAATGATAGCATTCCATGACATGCTATCTCGTTCTTTCATGTCATCGAAAACTTTACGACCATTCGTCAAACTCCCACATTTTACATAAATGTTGATAAGCTTATTTTGAAAAGTTATGCCTGTAGCAAACGCAAATCCCTTGTGTGTGATGAGAGAGTGGATTTGTTTACCTTGTGAAAGGGCATTCTTAGCAATGCAGGCCTGCAACAATTGAATATATGGAGATGAGTGTACAGGGGGGTTATGTGTAGTAAGCAGAATGTGTAGCGCTTCCTTCAACCGACCCTCTCTACATAATGCTGTGAGTTTGATGTTGGCAGTGGGTTGCATTGCCATTGTATGATTTTGACTGGAGCATTAAAAATGTGCATTGCTGTTCAATCTTCTTCTAACACGAATACAACGAAACACTGTCATGGTCTCTGTCCTCAAATGTGGTTTTATGGCCATTATTTATTATTTATTTCTGTGAATGACAATGGTATTGCAAGTGATAATCAGTATGTCGGAGTATTTTGACTTTCCAATCCTATATTTCAATTCCATTTCCTCTTTTCTAAGCTTACCACGAAGTTGAAGTTACATTAAGCAAGCTACACAGCTCCACGCATAAAAACCCTGGGCCACAGAGTTCAGGGAGTTATTATTACCCCACACAGAAAATTTATTGGCATGTTCCAAGCTTGTAGCTTAACCTGCTTTAACAAGCTGGAAGTAAGATGATCATTTTATTGGAGCATGATGCTTCCCATTATGGTTTACTGAATTCATTAGCAGATAAGTTGGATGGCATATCTCAGTAATGGATGGAGAGGTAGTTCCCATAAAAGAGGATATTACAGCATGGTCTTATTCAGTTGCTTCTTGTTTATATTTTTTAGGGTTGGGGTTTTATATGATTTTTTAATTAGTATAGTGTATAATTTCGAATCTTCTTTTAGTTATAGATTAGGATTTGAAAGTTCATTTTAGACGGAGAGAGGGAGCTTAAATTATGCAACCATTATTTAACCACAAATTTGCTAAACGGTTACATGGGATTTCACCATTACAATTTCTAATTCCATATTTAAAGAGTTTTGAGTCAATAATGGAAAGGTTTAGAGAATTAGATAATATGTGTTAGTATTAGACATCAATTTAAGTTAAATGACAATAAATTTTATAGCAATTTCATTTTCATATTAAAAGTTGTCATCAACTGAAGAATATTGCAATACATCTCATCCATATATAAACCTAGAAAATTGTATTTAGAGTTGGGTGCCTTGAGAGAATAGGATAAAAAGCTTCAAAAATTCAATTGCTCTATTGGACTTTGGATCCAATTACAAGATACATGGTATATAAATCAAGAGAAAAGATGCTAAACTCAACGTTGGACCATGTTACAAGATATTTTTTGGTAAAACTTTCCATTTTTTCAACCCCAATAGACAAGTTCATAATGTATTATAAATAATGAAGGAATTCATAACATTACATGTAGAGGAAGTAAGAGCAAAATTCGAAGAAAAGAACATATGAGTACCACAAAGGAAAAGGCATATGACAATTAATAGAGTGGATGGACCAAATAGATGTGATACCTCAAAGCTTAAGCTATAAGGTCAAAAAAGAGAAGAGCTAGAGTATGGAGATGAGGACCCTAAAACTTAGAAGTGCAAGTTGAAGAAGGGGAAGGGGAGTTAGTAGTGAAAATGCAAAGAAATCTCAATACTTTTACCAATCCCTTAGAATTAAAGAAGAAAATATAGCATAGGAGGGTATATCCAAGATAGGAAGGATTTGAGATTATTGGGAGGAAAAGGAGGTGATGAAGGTGGTAGAAGTGCTAAAAGATAATGAAGACCTATTCCCTAGAACATTTATTAATCTAAATTAAAGAGGAAGTGGGGGCATGAAAATACAACTAAAGGAAGGAATTAAATCTTAAAGAATTTAGAGACGCTACCACTTAAACCCAAATGTGAAAATTAAGGTTAAGTAGGAGTTAGATAAGATGTTAGTGGGAGGAATTATTAAAACTGTTGAGGATGCAAAGTGGGTTGGTTTAATGGTCATACATCATAAGAAAATAGGAGAGGTTAGGATTTGTGTAGATTTTAGGGAATTGAGTAAGGCATATGTACATGACCCATTCCATACTCCCTTTATAAAGGAGGAATTGGAATCAATGGTTGGTAGATAAGACTATTCTTTTATCGACAATTTCTTAGGCTATCATCAAGTAAAAATTCAAGAAGAAGACCAACCTAAGATGACTTTTTCCACAAAATGGGGACCATTCATGTACACAGTAATGCCATTTGGATTGAAGAATGCACCTGCTATTTTTAGCAAAAGTGTGGTGAATGCATTCAAGGAGTTCATACATGATTTTTTGGAAGTGTATCTAGATGATTGGGCCATTTATGGATTGATGAAAGATCATGTTCAAGTGTTGAGGTTGATATTATAGAGATGTAGGAGCTTGAGGATATCCCTAAACCTCAAAAAGTGCACATTTGTGGTGTCATTTGGTACCCTACTAGGGCACATCATTTATAAAGAGGGTAAGATGGTTGACCCCTTAAAGGTAGCAACAATTTTAAACCTCCCACCTCCTAAGCCTATATATTTGCTCAAGATCAAGACATTCCTAGATCATACGAAATATCACAAGTTTATTAGGAACTATATGGAAATTACAAGCCCAATAGAAGAACTCTTGAAGAAAAGAAACATTGAGAAATTTAAATGGCCTAGCAAGTGTCAAGAAGCATTCAATATCATGAAGAATAAGATTACAGAAGCTCATATCTTAATATTTCCTGCTTGGAACCTACCATTTCATATTTGTGTGGATGCATTTGGCACCACAATCAAGGTTGTATTGGCATAACCAAGAGGAAATGAGGACCACCCAATTGAATTAACGAGTAGAAAACTAACATAATCATAAAAGAATTATAATACAACTGAAAGAGTAGCACTGGCAATGGTGTATGCACTACACAAGTTTAGGCACTATTTTTAATCCACACAATTCATCTTTTATATAGATCATGAACCCTTAAAGTATTTAATGAATAAACCCCTAATCCAAGATAGAATCTATAGATGGCTAGTGTTGTTTCACGAGTTCAATTTTTAAGATTATGGTAAAACTAGGAAAAACAAATTAAGGTCTTGATTATTTATCAAGGATATACATAGGAGAGGACCAAGGGCCCATAGATGACGTGTTACCCAGTACACACCTATTTAGAGCGAATGTGGTACCAATGGAGTTAAGAGAGGTTGTAGAGTTATTATCAACAAGAGAATTTCTAGAGGGAAGTACAAAAGAAGAAAGGAATAGATTATTGTGGTAGTCTCTACCTTATACATAGATTGAAGGGAAACTCCATATTGTTCGTAAGGATGAGTTAATTAGAAGAATAGTGCTTAAGCATGAAAGAGAATATATTTTGAGAGAGGTACATGAGGGAATATTTGGTGCTCACAATTTGGGAGATGGAACTGGTAAGAAAGTCCTATTGGTCGGTTTATGGTGGCCAACTCTCTCTAAAGATGCACATAGGTATGTCTAGAAGTGTAATGTCTATCAAAGGATAGGAAGATCCACTTCAAGGGATGAGATGCTCTTGTAGCCATTTTTGGTGCAAATCCCATTTGAAAAATGGGCTATTCATTTCATTAGCCCTATACACTCTCCCGCTCGCAAGTTCCATGCATGCTTCATAATAATTAGAATTGAATACCTTACTAGATTGGCAGAAGCAAAGGCTACTAAGGATTGTACTACCAAAACTATTGAAAAGTTTATATATGCCAATATCATACCATGATTTAGATACCCTTTAAGCATTACAAGTGATCAAGGCAAACACTTTATGAACAAGACAGTTGTGGAAAAACTAGAAAATTTTATGATCATCCATAACAAGAGTAGTCCTTATCATCCTCAAGCCAATCAGGTTAGTGAGGAATTCAATAAGATTTTGGGCACCACATTGACAAAGATGTCTAATGAATATACCATAAACTAGGATATCAAAATATGTGCAGTGTTTTGGGGCCCTATTGAACAACTTATAAATGACTTACCAAGTATTGCTCCTTTCAATTGGTCTATGGATTAGATGTTGATTTTCCAATGCAATAAATGGTACCTAATCTAGATTGGAAAACACACAATGATTAAATGATAAAGACTCTATTCAAGAAAGATTAGTGGAGTTAGAAAAACTTGATGAAAAGAGGCTTATAGCTATCTATGACCAAATACAAGAGAAAAGATGCCAATGGCTTGGAATGATAGGAAAATCAAGAACAAAGCCTTCCAAATTGAAGATACAATTCTATTATATGGCATTCGGTTAAAATAGTTAGGAAAATTAAAGATGTGGTGGCTTGGGCCATACATAATTCATGATAGTTTACCTTTAGGAGCTATAAAATTGAAGACTAGAGTACAAAATTAATTATTGGATGGATATGTTAATAATGCAAGGTTGAAACCTTATTATGTAGGGGATTAAGGGAAGGACTCAATCAAAATAAAGTCTGGGAAAGAATAAAGTATCTTATAACATATGTATTATACTTGTATATTAGAATGCACATTATTTAAGTTCTAAGTTTCACAATCTGACGGCTGCCTACCTATCAAATCAAAATCAAAAGTAATAGTAGAAATGGAGGGAATGCGGGTAGCTGATTGTATTAAATTCAAAAAGTGTCATTGAAAACTTATATAAGGGATGCGGGGTTAGCAAAGTATACACACAAATGGTTAAACATTGAATTTAAGATGAGTTGAGAAGTGGAGGATAGACCTACAAGTTTGAACCGAACACATTGATGATTTGTAAGGAGAATTAATAAGTTGAGTAGAGATTTAGTGAGTCAAAATTGAAATCATATGGAGAAGATTGAGGGTTGGAGTAATGATAAAATCAGGTGCACAAAAAGGAATAGGGTTATAGTCAAATGAAATGGATACACCAACACTGATTGAAGCCAAGGATAACCCTTAACCAAGATATAAGAAATACTCATCAAAGTCAATGGAGGTAGATGAGGATGGTGCCTTCTCCAACATACCTATCAATGTACTCTAAATGGAGGACCTCTAAAAGTATATCCATGTCACCCTCACCAAAATAGATCTTGAGCAATTTGAGTAAGGAAGATTACCTCTCACCAGAGTAAATAAGGATACTAGATTGTGAGAGTACCTATACCAGTACAGGAGGGTAGGAGATTTAAAAACTAGATATATGGGCATATTTTCCAAAATTTTGTGAGGAACATGCTTAGGTCAGGTTGATTTTGAGCTACATCCACTCACATTTCATATACCTTGACTGACCCTACTAGATCACGAAAAAGGCTAGATCTTAGGAGTCATAGGGTTGTTGGATAAAGGAGAGATACCTGTAAAGAAAAAGTGAAGAATGACCAAGTAATGGTGTTGATTGGAGCAACATTTAATGGGAGAAATTTGGTAGTGAAGGACTTCTCAAACCCTACTATGTGGTATTCTACAATGGGGATTACCTAGAAGGTTTATTATAAAAATAGGGATAATTTTGCTACCAACACTACAATCCTAACCACATACAAGATGTTGGTCAATGGAAAAGAATTTGACTTGTCCAAAATCCTCTATGAGTAGTTGTTGGAGAACCTTAACAAGACAAAATAAAGTTAATACATATTATAATATGGATCCCTAATTTTGTGCCTTGCATTCTATTTTATGAGGAAATTACCAGGCATTCCTATATATCATTAGTCAAATGAGAAACTAGTAGGAGCACAAATAAACACACATAAGATATTTCCAGGAAGTAACCAAATATAAAGAAGTATATAATGATTTTTCGACAATTTTTAGTTAGAGATGCAAGCAAGGGACATAATTTCATATCATATAGTTAGAAAATATCAAAACCAGATCATATTTACAATAGACATGGATTTTGTGTACATTAAGGCAATGGAACATGTAAGCACTAAAAACATGCATGAGCTTGCACGAGGATCCCATGATGATATGTAATCCTAATCACGTACACAAAAACATGAATAATAATACCCTCTCAGTAGTATTCCTCTTGGTGACACATGTCAACTTTTCCCTTGTCGATTCTTCTTTCCTCTAACCATTCTTCTTTCCCCTTTGTTGATTTTTCTTTTGTCACATTCTTCCCCTTTCCTACATGCTTAGTTTTCATCTTTTCATGCTAATTCCAACTTTCAACACCTTGTTCTAAAGGTCACTGACCCTAGGAAGCCTCTAGACAACCCAACAGACCAAACCCATGTCTCAGTTTCTACCCAACTTTCCTCCTCTATGGGTCACCCCTATTAATGACCAAAACTCCCTGGGTGACCCTGGTTGAGTACATCCTACCACCTATTTCAGATGCCAGATCACCCCTTCAGACTTTCATCAAGCATACACAACTATTTATCTTCACCCAAGTGTCACCCTTTGCGGGTTGCCCATGGGTCACCCAGGGTGACCTACCCTAGTGAAAGGGGTGACCCTGGGGCAACCCTTGCAGTTTTTAAACGTGAGTTTCTCCTTCAATTTGAGCACAAAAAGGATTTGTTTTCGCCCAGTTTGCATGTAATTTCGAGCTAGACATAGAGGAGGCCATAATTAACTCAATCAATACTCCCAATCATGCAAATTTAGCCCAATCTATTCTTGTTAACTCTTCTTCCTCTCATGCTAACTCCCATTTCTTCCTAAGTGATAAGTTTTCAAGGCTTGTTCACTCCCCAATCAATTCAATCTTCTAATCAATCAAGCAAGTTAACTCTCCAATCAAGGGAGTTAACTCCTCAATCATCCCCACCCTTCATGTGCTCTCTCAATCTATAAATACCCCCTCCTCCAAGCAATAGAGGAGGCATATTCATTATTGCAATCCATCTTTTGCTTGACTTTTGCTCTCAAATTAGCATGCATATGCTCGTTGCAGGATATAGGTGCCTTTTATGTATTGTTGTTATTTTGTCAAAGCCTTAAAAGGCTTCATAGCGTTGTTATACTTACCAATTCTCAAGCCATAGTGCTCTTATCTGACATTGAGCTCAATTTAAAGCTTTCCAAAAGCTCATTCTTATGCTTTCCCTTCCCACTTGCCGCCAAGAGGACGACCCCGCTACTACATGAGGACAAAGAGGTTGCCATACAAAAGGATTCCTGAGGGTAGTGAAGGCTCATGCATCTCCATATTCCAGGTGTAGTAATTAAATCACAAATCTTGCTCTTGGAATAGTAATTTCATCATTGTGTTTTCCTTGATAGGTTAGTTTAAGTTGCTTAGATTAGCTTGTTTTAAATAGTTAAATTGCAATTTTAGATTAGTTTCATTTAATGCACTTTTCAGTTCTTAGTTTAATCCAAATTTGATCTTGAAAAAACAAAAACATAGAATAATTACATTGGGTAACTTCATAGTAGTTTGCATACATCTTTCAATTCCTAGGTTAATCTAATTCATTTTATTTTAAAGGTTGGAGAAAAGAACAAAAAAAGTTGTTTGCATACATTGGAAAACCCACAAAATACCAGAAACATTAGAAAACATCAAAAAGTGAGACAAGTACACACAAACCCTTGATTTCACCACAAGGTCAACATAAGGTCAATACAAGTCAAAACTCCTCGATTTCATCACGAGGTCAACAAATTCAAGAAAACACCTAGAAAAACCTTGGTTAACATCATGAAGTCAAAAAGTAAACTCTTGGCCAACTCAAATTTAATCTCTATCCAAGCATTCGAATGTGTCCTGGAATCAAAGGTGAGTGGGTGAGGTCAATCCTTGAGGAGATTGAAGAGATAAATCCAAGACCAAAACTCACACAAGAACAACAACACTTCATCAGGGTCATAAAACAAGAACAACAAATTCAACAACACACAAGAATTCAAAGCTATATTACAATGTGCTAGAGACATAAATGAAGCAAATCAAGATCCACCTAGGCATTGGAATCTCAAAAACCCCAATAGAAGACAAACCACAATTGACCCTTTGGGTCATATAGTCATCTCAACATCAACTACCATAGAAAGAACAAGGCAAATCCAAACACAATAATAGGCCCCTAATTAGGTCGGCCACTCTTCGTGAGGTCCTGCTCCCAAGCAAACATGACAACCCCCAGATCTTGCCTCCACTCAATTGGCTTTTTCCTTGAGAGAAAGAGTGACTTGGAGGTCGCTAGAAGAAGGAGAGGATCCATGTGATGTGTCAGAGCTGACTTATCCACGATTATGCCTGTGTCACATTTTGAAGAGTACATAACCTCACACATCTTGGGCATCATAGTTACCATATGAGGTTTTCAAATAGACTATTGATGCAAATGCACAAGCTTTATTGGCCCTACAAAGGACCCTAAGGCAGAATGGTTTGAAACATATAAGGAGTTTATGAACAAGAAAACTAAGTAGGAGGTATAAGAAAAACTTTAAAAGGAGTCCACAAAACAAGCCCTTGCACTACATGAGCCTATTACACCAATTATCATAGAAATATTTGATTCTCCACCCATTGAAGAAAAGCAAAGGCAAACATAAAAGGTGTTGTAAAGGTTAGATATATTAAAAACTAGCTCTCCATCATTCAAAATTAGAGATTCAAAGACACATCAAACCTTAGGACAGGTAGAATTAGAGAAGCAATCCCCACAATATTTGTTGAGAAGAAAGTTATTTACCACACCCCGCAAAAGGAGAAATAGGTGAGGAGAAATTAGATTCTGCAACTGAAGCACTACTATAAATGAGTGTAGAAAAGAAGGACATAGTAGGCACCTATCAAAATAAGCAAAGGCAAAAAAAGGTGAAGAGGCCTGTTGGTTCCCAAAAATGACTGCAACCCAAAACCCTAAAACATTTCAAAAATCACCTAGGCCATGGGTGTCATCAAGGTGATTGAAAGAGGTTTATCAACACATTAAGGGGAATTTTGGCCAACTGACAAGAGTGGGTAGACTCCTCTGGACTTCAAGCTTAGCTAGACCTAAGAGGGATATTCATAGAGGCATGAAATAAAATATAAATAGACAAACACAACCATACCCAATGTACACTTGACCCTAATAGTTGTCACTAGGTCAAGACAAACTAGCTACACAAGCCTCTATATTAAGCTGATTCAATTGTGCAAATGTACATGAACAGGAAAGATGATTTTTTCCCCTAAACCATAGGTGGATGATTTGTTTGATTTAAAAGACGATTGATCCCTCTCCAATAGGGATCGATGCCTACTCCATTAGGCAACAAAGTCATAAAATGTAAGGAGGAAATAAAATACATAGCAGGGGATCAACAAAACTAAACATATATTTACATATATATCATAGATGGATCTTTATGCAATGGACATACTTAATAATCTAGGAAAGAATTGCAATGATTCATGAGAAACAAAGAAATGGAAAATACAAAGCCTTGTATTAGCTTGAGTGTTGTCGCACACCTCCAAATCCTAGTTACAATCGTGCCAGCAAATGTGGCAAGGGAAACATACAACTGTGATTATACATTCACTAAAATCATTACAAACTCCCATGGAGACATACCAATGCATACAGATCTACTTTACACATCCTTCCTACACTCTGTTGGATACATCCCTTCACTTGCAGACCAGACTAGCGTGATTTGATCCCCTAAAATCTTCCTTATGTGATTCTAGACCAGACAATTGGTTCAGTGACCAACCCTTGGAAAAGATCTTTGATCTTCTATTTATAGCATGAGTAAATCCGATCGAAGAGTGAAATGGGAGGGAAAAACTCACCAACTCCACCAACCACATTAAAAACTTGTTTCTCAGCCACCCACTTTGCAATTATTACATTCCCAGAAGTCGTCGGTGTATTTGAAAGAGCAAGGAAGGCCAGGAAGTTGATCTCTGACAAATTAGACTTCAGAGCCCAGGCCTTCCACCTTGTGCCTACCTTGAAGAAGATGGAAGGCCGAAGGCCCGACCTCCAACCTCCTAAACACTTAGTCAAATTATGAAAACACCTGGGGTTGGCCCCCGGGGCTTCTAACTACCAACTTCCCTGAAGGAAGGAAGAAGAATCAATCTTTGATGTCCGCCATCCACCTCATACTTAGAATAATTTGAACAAGTAGACTAGTCGAACTTCGGCCCCCAGGGCTTCTTCTGGACACTTGCCTTATAGAAGACCAAAGGCAAAAGGCCCGAACTCCGACCTCCGATACACTTAGATGAATTTTTCAATAACTTAACACTTAGGCAATTTTAGCCTTGGAGGATTCTGGAGCCAGGAGGGAAAGCAAGATGGAAGAAGGAAGCCCAAAACTCTGACCTCCAACAAATGTAAAAAAACACAAGGAAACATATAGAATATTTTACTTAGTCATTTTTGGGCTTTCTTTCCTTGTTTTTTTCAAAAGGCAGACATATGAAAACCTATGAAAGATGTCTCCGATTGGTTGTAAACTATAGGTTCAAGTGGGATTCAAATGGAATCTGGGGGCAAAATGGGGCATTTTGGGGATAGGTTTTTTAGGCGTCAACAAGGCCTTTATCTATCACATTGTCCAAACAAGAAGAGGAAAAAGAAGAGGGAGAAATAGAAGAAGGAAAAGGAAAAAGAGCTTAATAGAAACCTCAATACTACCACCACAAGTTACAAGAAACCAATTGGGCAAAGGAAAAGAAGAGGAAGAATAGGTAAGCAAAAAGAAGAAACTTGAAATACCCACCACATCATTGAAGGTTACAAAAATCCAAGTGGAGAAGGAGAAGGAGGAAGTATTGAAGGCATAAATCCTCTATAAATTAATGTTTACAAAAGGGAAACCATTGTAGGTAGTGCAAACATACACAACAACCTCTACAACAAATAAGGAAGTTATTATTTGAGTTATGCTTCACTATATTTCTGGAAACCCTTACCCCATGGTTGATATAACAAAATATTTTCCCAAGGAGTCAATACAAGTAATTAAAACAAAAAGAGAAGAAGCAACTCAAATAGAAGAGAACATCAAGAATGATGCATTGGAGAAAATTTCCTAAGAACTAAAGTTGTCCCCAAATAGGACACAATTAAGACACCTACAAAATGAGGAATTGAGATCTAAGTAGAAGGTTGACACTTTGTTGTCACAAACAAAAGAGGCCAAAGAACAAGTGAGGAATGAAACAATTGATGCAACAAGGAAGGCCTATGATAGCCTATTTGTAGAAGAAAACTACAATGGAAGAGGATAAATTTAAGAAAATAAAAAGCCAATAGATTATGGAACAAAGGATATAACAATAGAGGAATTAGTCTAAAATATACAAGATAGTGTGGCATAGAAAGATAAGGAAGAAAAGAGCTTGAAGATGTTGAAATGGGGCAAAACATAAGTATTGGGGTCCATTGGTGAAGAAGAAAATGTTGAGGAACAACAACAAAAGGAAGAAGAACAAACAAATCAAGATATCCCATCGCAAGATGACACCTTAGACAGTGGGCTTCACCAAGGTGAAGAGGGGGAACAACAGACAAACAAGGGTAAATGCATTATGGGGGAAATAACTGGAGAGCATATATCGAAGTGCCAAGAGGTCATCACTCCACTCGCATCTCAAGTATTTGATCTAATGGATAATATAAAAGAATTTATTGCCTAATAGAAGCAACTACAAATAATGGTCACTTGGTGCCAACTTTTCTCACATCCACACCATTAGGGCCATAGGTAGATTTATCACAAATCTCACCAATTCAACAATTTGAGATGGGAGTTGTACTATAGAGCAATGCCAGAGATTGCTTGTTGACATAATATATGGCTACCAATTTGAGACACTAAAGAAGACAATAGTAGAAATTCAATCACAACTACTACAAATCAATGTAGATTCTTCTTTACCTCTAGAGAAAATAGTTGGGAATAATGATTATTGGGTTACTTACAAAAATGTAGAGTTGGGACACATAAAAGGCTAAGCTTAAGGAATAAATTTTGAAAGAATGAGAGAAAAAGCAATCAAATGGTATTATGGTAAACTGATGCAACAACTCATACAAAGCTAAATACTAAAATTAGCAACATGGGGGGACATGCAGAAACATAAATACACTATATCAATATTGTTTGGGTTAGCCCACCTTCACCAAAACTTTGAAAATCCAAATAGATAACCTAGAGACCCGGATACTACAAGACTCCAACTCATATGATGCCATGTAAGACTTAGATGGAGCCATTGGGGTGTAGATTGAGTTCATCTTCATACTCAACTCAATCATTTACATGAGCTAAGGACTTGCATTATATCTCTGATGAAACAATTAAGAGAAGTGATTGGTTTGCAGTTAGCTCTATTGATAGGCCTCCTAGTAGATGCACGATAATTTGTGAATTCTATTGGGAGCCCTTCTTCTATCAATAATGGTGAAGTTTTATTGATTAAAATTAATGGACAAGTCCACAACCTGCAATAGGCCACTCTTTTTTGGACTAATACTTATAACTAGTTGCCAACTATTTACAAGAATATCCTACCTTAAGATGGATTTTGACATATTTATGGGAAACAATTTCATAGCAATACAAGACTATACATGGCAACTAGCTAATCAATTGGTATTTTGGTAGAAATAGCTTTAGATTTTCTTTTTGAGTAGTGGAAAACAAAGCCAACTTGTCTTGAGGACAACAATGTTTAAGCTGGGAGATGATGTTGTCAGGACAAAGTTAATCCAATCCCATGAGGTTGAAAACTCGAAAGTGTCACGTCTCATTTTTATGGACTATATTATTATTCTAAATTAGTGAATATTTACTATGGTAATTTTACTTTGAGTAAGATCCACGTGTGTAAAGGTAATTATCATGAAGTTATATTTGCGTAAATTGGAAAATTGATTTAAATATTAAATATTATCAATGCGATTATAATGTTTTGTTTCGACTATGTTTTGGGGAACTAACCTATTGACGTCGAGTTGAGTGTGAATGAATGTAGGTACTCGTCGAAGATGAGAACATGGTTGAGGTAGAGATGTTCCAGCCACTTGGCAAGAACTATTTGGGATGGTTAACTCTGATGCAATCACACACTCACGTAGTCTCATATTGCATTTTGAATGGTTTATTATGCATTAATTGTGTGGATAATTTAAATGTGACTGATGTTTAGATTCTTAGAAAATATGGTGTTTTTTAATTGTTAGGAAAATCCTTTTCGAATGCATGATTTAATTATAGATATTAAAAGTTCTTTTGATTATATTAAATAGTGAATATATATATATATATGTGGTTGTATTTTTATTTTAATTAATACTAAATAATAATAAATAATGTTTTCCTATTTATATAAATATGGATGTTTGGAAAACAATATCTAAGTTAGACTTAAAGCAATTATATTTAACTACAATGGATATATATATATAATTTGAAATACTTCTTGTTTGATTTAAGTGATTATTTTATTTCGAAAATAAATAAATTATATTAATAATACATATTATATTTAGAAAATCTAAATTAAAGAATGGAAAGAAATCTTCTATCATGCAAAAAAAGAAGCGACAGGAAGAGCAGAGAGTAATGGTTTGAGTTAAAATTAGAGCCCTTTTTAAATACAAAAACTCATGCAAAACTAAGGGAACTAGCAGTTATCCAAAGGGGAGTTTCAAAACCTAATTATTGAATGCCAAGAATAAGATTAGTAGAAGATTTTAATAAAAAGGGAAGGCATGGTAGAGAAGTCTTCAACCCATGGTTTTTCAATGGCAGAAAGGAGAGGATCGTCAGTACTGAGCAAAGAAAGAGAGGAGCCAACGATAGGAGAGGAAGAAAGCATGGCTACAGAAGCTGAATCGACCCTGTGGCCAGCAATCAAACTAGGTATTTTCTATGAAATTAAGTTGTAAGAATCTAAATGGGTATACTGTTAAAAATAGCGCTATGCATTTGGTCCTTCTCTGAATATATTATGATACTTGATCAACTTAATTATTGAATCCCATAGTTACCCCTGTTGCCAGCTTTTCTTTCCTTTGTGTTTGATTTTGGGGATTGACCTTCTTGTTTATTGGGTGTTGGCCTGAGTTACCCCTTTGAATCTGCTTTTAATGCATCTACCTCCTTACCCTATTTGACCAAGTGGATACATCAGTATGGTCAGCCGTATCTTTTCCCCAAACGGCCTACTAATCATTAGCTAGTAAAACAACCTTATTCCTACCACTGTGATGACTAATTTCTGTCATAGCTGAGTGTTAACTCTTGGCCGATCTGTGTTGATTCTCTTTGATCTCTATTATAATATGAAGCGACCTTTTCTTGTTATTTTTGTCAACATGTTTGTACCCCTAAAACATCATGGTTTGAGCGGCCTTGTGGTTGAGATAGCCTCTTAAAAACTTAGACAACTCAACATTTAAACCCTTGTTCTTACATCTTTCATCACTGATTATCTTACTTTACAAGCATATTACAGAAATCTAATTTCTATTCCTATAGTTTTTCTTTTACTCTATTGCAGAGTTCTTTTATCACTGTCGCAGTTTAAATCATAAATCCATGAAGCTTAAATGTGTTAGTTCATTGGAGTATAGTACTCCTATAATTGTTTGTCCCAGTAACTGTTTCATTTATACCTTTATCGCAATTAAATGTTGTAGCTGTTAATTACTCTATCGCAACCATCATGTGTTTTTTGTAGTAGACTTAATATAATTGTCTGTAGCCTGGTTTATAAGTTCCTATAGTCTGATTTATAAAAACATCTGTAGCTTATTATGTAAGTTCCTTTAGCTGTTGTTAAATTACTACTGTTGTAGCAGTTACCTTATACCTGTTGCAGTCTTTTATTTACTGTAGCTTGACTGTTATACTCCTATAGCTTCATGTAAAACTCTCTGAATAGTTATGTTTTTCCACAGAACAAAGATAGCTATTTACTGATTGTTATTTATGCTTATTTAGTGTTGAAACCTGTTTAAATCTCTATTACAATAAAACTCTATGAATGATTAAAATCATGAAACGATATTGGATGGAAAGAGTTTAGACATTGAATATTCTTCAAACCTTTTTAAACAACAAATTAAAGATAAAAACCAGTTTATAGACTCCATGTTCATGCTTGCCTGAAAGAATGAATGATGTACTTCTTATTGCTTGTGGAAAGTGTGTTTCTGATTGATGATTTATGGATGAATTATAGGAGAACATTTATTATTTTATTATTGAGGAAAGATAGTAATAATATTTGAAATCAGTATGCATGGATACTCATTGTTGAGGTGAAATCATTAGTTTCTACAATCTATTTAAACCAAGGAAATATGAATTGAGAATATTGATTTTAAAATGATTTATGATGATCTTCATTACTGCTTGTTCGAAAGGTGTGTTTTCTTTATTGATGCATGGGAAAGGGATTAGAGGTGGTTATAGGTGATTTTGATTTATTTATTTACTTATTTGGCTATTGACTTATTTATTTATTTATTGGGGAAGGAAAGTAGATTTTTATCTAGGAATGTGTTTGGGTTCCTTTTGGGCTAGGATGCTGAATGTGGATTATTAGAGATGGCTTTTCCTCTTTTCAGGAATTGAACCAGTAACTATTTTAAAGGTTTAGATCTAAACGAGCTGTCATTGAAATAGATGATTATTTTGTCTAGCAAACTTATTGATATATATCTCTACCACATCCTGTTGTGAGACAATCTGTATTTCATTATTTGGAATTGCACATATGACATCAGGTTGCATCGGGTGTTCCCTCCTGCCAGTTGTTTCTAGGTAGCTAGACATTTCATGCAGGGTTGGATTTCCTTCGTTTCATGAAGGGATTCGGGGAAGTGTAATTGCTTCAGGGTTGGGTGGAAAAGTGTCTGATCCATATTCCTACTTCTCGGCTCGCAGGAGAACCCTTTGGTTCGTGGCGATTGATGAGCGTATTGATTTATTTATTCTTGTTGTACATGATTATTGTAACTTGAAATTGGATGTATTATGGCATGAATGCCAATGGACTTTGTATATGATTTTATAGTGCTTTCACCTGGATTGAGCACATGATTTTTGTAAGATTTAATGATTTTTATTGATTCATATTTATGAGACTTATCTTTTATTTGTGATATTGTAATTAAGCAGATTAATTACACCTTTTTAGCTTTTATATTGTATTAATTGGATTAATTACATCTTTTTTACTTTTGATATTGTGATGTTGTATTTAAGTGGATTAATTACTTCATTTTACTTCGTTTTACTTTTGTGATGATTTGAGGGCTTTTACATTTGGTATCAGAGCACGGTTCCAACATTGGGAGCTCTAGGTGTGTGTGTTGTTTAGTTTGATCGAGCATGTGTGGGTCCTTGTGTGTTGGTTTGCTGTGAATAGCATGTGCCTTCTTTTTATGGGGTTAGATAGACCTTGATGATTGTTCTTGAGTATGAATGAACTAGGTTCATTTTTTTAGAGTTATGCATTAGTATGTGAAAGAGGATGTTGGATCATATGTTTGACTCTCTCTTTTTTTTTTCTGGTGAATGCTTGCTTGAAATGCATATTGTATTGTTTTATTGAGAGCATGATCATGAATATGGATTCATTATATGGTTATAAGAAAGATAGTATTGCATTGCCTTATTGAAGTTTTAAGGAAATAAATGATAAACATTGCTTGTAGGGAAGAATGGTGTGTTGTGATATCTTGGTTTGTGAACCTGATTTTGTCTTAGATTAAATCTTGGTTGTTGAATGTTTGTTCTTTTGGGAGGTTGCCTTCCAGGACGAGTGCCGAATATGGGGAAATAAGGAAGTAGGTCTTCTTCTCAAAACCTACGCACCGTTAACCAGTTTTTAAATTTTGATGTTGAAATAGATGTGTACCATTGAAACAGATGGATTGTATGACTAGTTTTATGTATTTATTTCCCTGTCATATCCTATTAATGTGATGTTGCATTCAAGTTAGGGATGCATGTAGGTTGATAGGCACACACCAAATTCCGCCCTGTCATTTTCTAGGTCCCTCGAGCAAGGTCTGACATTCTTTAGTTTGATTGTGATTTCCTGGATCAGAATGTAATCTTTGTTGCTAGGTATCTTGAGTGATGTTGTGTGGAAATGATATTATGATATAGAAGTGCTTGGAGTCTTAGAGGACTTGGTTGCTTGTGCAATTGAGTGTGTTCTCTTAACTCACCCCAATTTTGGTACCAGGCATAGTGTAGCATCGTACTCCCTCTCTAGTGGCTAGAATTAGTCACATAGTTCATGTAATGTGAAAACTTTTGAATTTGATATTTATCTTTTTGACTTTGATAATTTCTCTAAACGTTGTAAAGACCAACATTGAAAATTTTATTCTTATTTATGAAAAGTATAGCCATCAAAATTTGATATTTATTTATCTTGTGATCTTGATGGTCATGTTTGATTTACTGTAGAAATTGAGCTCATTTTATACCTTATTGTTGGAATTAAATTTTTCTATTCTTCAGAATTTATTTATTTATTTATTATTGGTGGCTATGCTTGAATGTTTTAAACTATTGGTCATGTATCATGTTATGTTTTCTATCATGTCCATGATGGGCCTCTGATAGGTTGTGTAAGGGAGTAGGATGCAAAGAATATACTATTTCGTAGTGAGTGTGTTACTAAGAGCTTTGGTAGATTGAGTTAATTAATTATTGTTAGATGTATTAACATTGTTGAAGTGTTGAGGAAGTTCTGAATTGGATTTTGGTGTCACTTTGGATCACTTGAAGTAAGTTGAAATTTTGTTTGAAGTTAAAGGTTTATGGGGTGAAAAGGAAATTTTTGATAGAAGAATTGGAAAAAGTTAATAAGGAATTGATGAATGTTAAAAGGAGTAGTATAGAATATATGGAAAGAATAAAGGAGTTAGGAAAGGAAAAGTATGAAAAGTTTTGTGAAAATGACCTTTTGGAAAAAGAATTGGTGAAAAAAGAGTTGAAGTTGTTTAAGGAATGAATAATTGCAAGAAAAGTTGAAGAACCTAGAAGGAGAAAATTCAAAATTGAAAGATCAAAATGATGAGTTAAAACAATTGTTGCAGCATGCAAAGAAGAAAATGAATGTTGAAATCAAGCCGTCAGTTTGTGAAGTCTCATGTGACATAGATGATTTATGTTCTTTTTATCAATCATGTGGTAGGTTTGTTGAAGTTGTTTTTGCTAAAGAATGTAAGGATGAAAATGATAATGAATCTGCTATCATAGCTAGTTGGTTGGATGATAATGTTGGTTTGAAAATCTTGAAGAAAATTGAATATATAGGCGAATGTTTGGGTAACCATGGGCAAGGAATCAAAGAGCCCATTGAGTCAATTGTGGGGATTAAGTATGAAAGTCTTAGGTATCGAGGTAAAAGAAAAAGAAAAGACAAATGTTTTTGCAAGTACTAAGAAGTCATTTCAAGAAAAGGAGATTTTACATTGTTCACATTGTGATAGAGAAGGACATAGAAGAGAAAATTGTTGGAATTTACATCATTGCAAAAATTTGTGGTTTGAAAAGAAATCATAGTGAAAGGACATGTTGGAATAGAGAGTTGAAAAATGAATCTAGTAAAAATTGTTAAAAATGATTTGTGGTTGGATAAATGTATTTGATTAGCAAAAGAAAAAGGAAAAGAATTGAACAATAGAAACAAAACAACGGAATATAGTGAATAGCCAAGTGCAGAGAATAGTAAATAAATTAAAGAAGTTGAATTGTTTTAGCATTGTGCAGATGCACGAGGAAGATAAGGAAGAGTTTTTCGAGAAATTTTGAATTGTAGATCAGGTTGAAGATAAAGTTTGGTTACAAGTAATGAAAGAGGAAATGGATTCCATTGGTAGGAATGATGTGAGAGTTATAGTTTCAGATGATTTGTTTGCACACTAAGTGGATATGATCTAGTTGGTGTACCTTTGGAGTTTTGTCTTATTGTTGGAGAACTCAACCAATGTTTGTTTGGAGGACTGATCTTTGGATATTATATTATGATACCATGCGATTGCATGTGCATTGTGATGATTGATTTGTGTCTATGATGAATTGATTTATGCCTTCTTGAAGTGCATTAAAGACGTGATTGTTACTCTTATGCTAGAATAAATGTAATTGAGTGGTAGTTGTACCATATGTTGGATTATATACTTTGAATTGGCAGTTGTGCCATGTGAATTTGTTGATTGATTATATACTTGGATTTATTTGATGGATGCCATGTTAAATGAAAAAATGATGTATTGTTTTGTATAAGGTTGAGTAGGACCTATACTTTCGTGGATGTTGCCACATGGGAGGATGTAAAGGACATTAATATGTTTAGTTTGAATTGATGAAACCTTAATGATACTTTGAGTTACGATTATTGTTTTAAGATACTTTGATACATTGTTGGTGGTAGATTAATAAATTATTATTTTGTTGTAAGACATCGGGACGATGTCTCTTCCAAGTGGGGAAGGATGTTACGTCTCATTTTTATGGACTACATTATTATTCTAGATTAGTGAACATTTACTATGGTTATTTTACTTTGAGTAAGTTCCACGTGTGTAAAGGTAATTATCATGAAGTTATATTTGCGTAAATTAGAAAATTGATTTAAATATTAAATATTATCAATGCGATTATAATGTTTTGCTTCGGCTATGTTTTGGGGAACTAACCTATTGATGTTGAGTTGAGTGCGAATGAATGCAGGTACTCGTCGAAGACGAGAACATGGTTGAGGTAGAGAAGTTCTAGCCACTTGGCAATAATTATTTGGGATGGTTAACTCTGATGTAATCACATACTCACGTAGTCTCATATTGCATTTTTGAATGGTTTATTATGCATTAATTGTGTGGATAATAAATGTGACTGGTGTTTAGATGCTTAGAAAATATGGTGTTTTTTAATTGTTAGGAAAATCCTTTTCGAATGCATGATTTAATTATAGATATTAAAAGCTTTTTTGATTATATTAAATAGTGAATATATATGTGGTTGTATTTTTATTTTAATTAATACTAAATAATAATAAATACTATTTTCCTATTTATATAAATATGGATGTTTGGAAGACAATATCTAAATTAGACTTAAATCAATTATATTTAACTACAATGGATATATATATATTATTTTAATATTATTTGAAATACTTCTTGTTTGATTTAAGTGATTATTTTATTTCGAAAATAAATAAATTATATTAATAATACATATTATATTTAGAAAATCTAAATTAAAGAATGGAAAGAAAGCTTCTGTCATGCAAAACAAGAAGCGACAGGAAGAGCAGAGAGTAATGGTTTGAGTTAAAATTAGAGCCCTTTTTAAATACAAAAACTCAAGCAAAACTAAGGGAACTGGCAATTATCCAAAAGGGAGTTTCAAAACCTAATTATTGAACGCCAAGAATAAGATTGGCAAAAGATTTTAATAAAAAGGGAAGGCATAGTAGAGAAGTCTTCACCCCATGGTTTTTCAATGGCAGAAAGGAGAGGATCGTAAGTACTGAGCAAAGAAAGAGATAGGAGCCAACGACAGGAGATGAAGAAAGCACGGCTATAGAAGTTGAATCGACCCTGTGGCTAGCAATAAAATTGGGTATTTTCTATGAAATTAAGTTGTAAGAATCTAAATGGGTATACTGTTAAAATAGTGCTATGCATCTGGTCCTTCTCTGAATTTGTTATGATACTTGATCGACTTAATTATTGAATCCCATAGTTACCCCTATCGCTAGCTTTTCTATCCTTTGCATTTGATTTTGGGGATCGACCTTCTTGTTTATTGGGTGTTGTCCTGAGTTACCCCTTTGAATATGCTTTTAATTCATCCACCTCCTTACCCTGTTTGACCTGGTGGATAAATCAGTATGGTTAACTTGATCTTTTCCCCAAACAACCTGCTAATCATTAGCCAGTAAACCAACCTTATTCTTGCCACTGTGATGACTAATTTTTGTCATAGCTGAGTGTTAACTCTTGGCTGATCTATGTTTATTCTCTTTGATCTCTATTATAAGATGAAGCGATCTTTTCTTGTTATATTTGTTAGCATGTTTGCACCCCTAAAACAACATAGTTTGAGTGGCCTTGTTGTTGAGACAACCTCTTAAAAATTTAGACGGCTCAACATTTAAACCCTTGTTCTTACATCTTTCATCATTAATTATCTTACTTTACAAGCATATTACAGAAAATGAATTTCTATTCCTATAGTTTTTCTTTTAGCCTGTTGCAGAGTTCTTTTATCACTGTCATAGTTTAAATCATAAAGCCATGAAGTTGAAATGTGTTAGGTCATTGGAGTATAGTACTCCTGTAACTGTTTGTCCCAGTAACTGTTTCATTTATACCTTTGTTGCAGTTGAATGTTGTAGTTGTTAATTACTATATCATAGCCATCTTGTGTTTTCTATAGCAGACTTAATATAATTGCCTGTAGCCTGATTTATAAGTGCCTATAATTTGATTTATAAAAATATCTGTAGCTTATTATGTAAGTTCCTATAGCTATTGTTAAATTACTACTGTTACAATGGTTACTTTATACCTGTTGTAGTCTTTTGTTTACTGTAGCTTGACTGCTATACTCTTGTAGCTTCATGTAAAACTCTCTGAATAGTTATGTTATTTCATAGAATAGAGACAATTGTTTACTGATTGTTATTTATGCTTATTTAGTGTTGAAACCTATTTAAATCTCTATTACAATAAAACTCTATGAATGATTAAAATCATGAAACAGTATTGGATGGAAAGAGTTTAGACATTGAATATTCTTCAAACCTTTTTAGACAATGAATTAAAGATAAAAACCAGTTTATAGACTCCACATTCATACTTGCCTGAAAGAATGAGTGATGTACTTCTTATTGCTTGTGGAAAGTGTGTTTTTGATTGATGATTTACGGATGCATTATAGGAGAACATTGATTGTTTTATTATTGAGGAAATATAGTAATAATATTTGAAATTAGTATGCATGGATACTCATTGTTGAGGTGAAATCATTAGTTTTTACAATCTATTTAAACCAAGGAAATGTGAATTGAGAATATTGATTTTAAAATGATTTATGATGATCTTCATTAGTGCTTGTTCGAAAAGTATGTTTTCTTTATTGATGCATGAGAAAGGAATTAGAGGTGGTTATAGGTGATTTTGATTTATTTATTTACTTATTTGGTTATTGACTTATTTATTTATTTATTGGGGAAGGAAAGTAGATTTTTATCTAGGAATGTGTTTGGGTTACGTTTGGGCTAGGATGCCGAATGTGGATTATCAGAGATGGCTTTTCCTCTTTTCGGGAATTGAACGAGTAACTATTTTAAAGGTTTATATCTAAACGAGCTATCATTGAAATAAATGATTATTTTGTCTAGAAAACTTATTGATAGATATCTTTGCCACATCTTGTTGTGAGACAATTTACATTTCATTATTTGGAATTGCACATTAAGGCATCAGGTTGCATCGGGTGTTCCTTCCTGCCAGTTGTTTCTAGGTAGCTAGACATTTCGTGCAAGGTTGGGTTTCCTTCATTTCATGAAAGGATCTGAGGAAGTGTAATTGCTTCATGGTTGGGTGGAAAAGCGTCTGAGCCATGTTCCCGTCTCTCGGCTCGCAGAAGAACCCTTTGGTTCATGGTGACTAATGAGCGTATTGATTTATTTATTCTTGTTGTACATGATTATTGTAACTTGAAATTGGATGTATTATGGCATGAATGCCAATGGACTTTGTATATGATTTTATAGTGCTTTCACCTGGATTGAGCACATGATTTTTGTAAGATTTAATAACTTTTATTGATTCATATTCATGAGACCTATCTTTTATTTATGATATTGTAATTAAGTGGATTAATTACACCGTTTTAGCTTTTATATTGTATTAAGCGAATTAATTACATCTTTTTATTTTTGATATTGTGATGTTGTATTTAAGTGCATTAATTACTTCATTTTACTTCGTTTTACTTTTGTATTTAAGTGGGTAATAGACATGAAGGGGTAATTTAAAATGCATCTGGGCATGCAAACAAGAATAAAGATGGAGAGGATGCCATGTAGATGAAGGGATGCAATCTTCCACTTTTAGTGGGAAGATGTGCAGCAATTACAATATAATGGATATGTAATTAAGATGCATTACTTGAATTTGTACAAATGTTTGGTTTTCTAAGTAAATAGACACACATTAAATCACCTCTCCCTCCACCACTATAGAGTTTTTTTAACACAAGAATTGGAGACTACTTTTCCTATACATAACTATAAATGTTTTGGCATTAATTCCTTGTTTACCCTCTAAGAGGGTTGGTCCTTTAGGGCCCTCTGAATTGTCATCAATGAACAAAAATTGTCTTGTTGAACAACCTAGTTCGGTGTTTTGGCAAGGACTCACATTTTACAAGTACTTGGTCTCTAGTTGCAGTCACACAACTTACACACTAGGTGGTGGTTAATTCCCCGTCTACTCTCTAAGAGGGGTGGGTCTTTCATGACATTAATTCTTCGTCTACCCTCTAAGAGGGGTGGATTCTTTAGGGACCTTTGGATTATTGTCAATAATCATGAAGTGTTTTGTTGAACACCTTTGTTTGATGTTTTGGTGATGACTCACATTTTGCAAGTACTTGGTCTCTAGCTCCAATCACACAACTTACATAATAGACGGTGGTTAATTCCCCAATGCCCCCATCTATCCCTTAAGAGGGGAGGGTCCGCCACCCCTCTCTAAATTGTTCTCAATGAACATGAAATTGTGGAACAGACCAATTTGATGTTTTTGGCAAGAACTAACATTTCACAAATACCTTAATCTCTAATTACAATTTCACAAATATTTTGTCTCACATTATAATCACATAACTATAGTGCCACATGGAAGATACTAAAAAGTTGACATGTCAACAAATATTTAGCATAAAATAAGGCCACCGGAAATCTAGGGTGCATAACTACTAACATGTCTGCCTGTTAGTACTGCCTTAATGATTTGCCAATTTTTTTCTTTATTAACATAACAAATCTTATATATTGTCGTACGTTCCCTTTGAGCAGAAAATTCCCTCTTCAACAATACCGAGAAACCATAATGGAGAACAGCAATATTCCAATAATAAAAATAAGCATCGCCTCCTTCCAACTTGTAACAGTAAGTTATATTACAAGCTTGTAAAATGTGCATAATGTTTTTTCACCGCCTAATAAGAAATCTAGGCTCTGTGGCCTTATTAGGGTGGAGACTTTGAGCCTCTGGCTCTGCTTTGAAGGAAATGTAATTTAACACTGCAATCCGCACTGGAATGTCAATCACTGCCCCGGACTGTTGTAGCCATTAATCTAATTCATTGATATTATGCATTAACTATGGGTGTAAAACTTTTTTTACTGCTTAAATTCAGTGTGATATTGTACAACAGGGCTCTGTTTGTTTGGGTTGCCCTGAAATTCTTTGTAGATCCACTTATATGTATCATTTGCTATTTACAGAAAAAAAAAATGACCATAAAACTACTTTGGAGGACACAGACGGTGACAGTGTTTCATTGTGATTGTGGTAGAAGACTGACTTTATTGAATAACAATGCACAATTCCAACACTTCAATAATAATTACACAATGCCAATGCCATCCACTGCCAATCGTAATCTGATAGCATTATGTAAAGTGGGTCAATTGAAGGAGGCGCTACACATTCTGCTTACCACACGGAATCCCCCTGTGCACTATTCTGCATATCTTCAACCATTGCATACCTGTTTTGCCAAGAATGTGCTTTTACAAGGTGAACAAATCCACACTCTGGTCTGTCTCAGGGGATTTGCGTGTGTTCCGAGGACGTTTTCTCAAAACAACCTTATCAACATGTATGCCAAGTGCGGTAGTTTGGAGGATGCTCGTAAAGTATTTGACAACATGACAGAACGAGATGTCTCTTCATGGAATATCATAATTGCAGCTTACAGAAGACATGGCTATCCTCTCGAGGCATTGACACTCTTTCATCGAATGGAACAAACAAGTGTTCAACCCGATCAGTTCACCTTTGCCAGCATTCTCCCAGCCTGTGCCAAAATAGGAGATTTAGAAGAGGGTATGGACATCCATATAAGCATAATGGAAAGGGGAATTTTGACAGATGTAGTTGCAAATGCCCTGGTAGATATGTATGCAAAATGTGGAAGTATACATAAGGCGCGTGAACTGTTTGACAAAATGCTTCAAAAAAATGTGGTCTCATGGACTGCAATGGTTGCGGGATATACACAAAATGGTTTTCTTGACGAGGCAATGAGAATTTTTAAAGAAATGCCTCAAAGAAATGTGGTTTCTTGGAATGCCATGATTGCAGGATATGCACAAAATGGGTTTGTTGAGAAAGCCTTGGAAACTTTTAAGCAAATGCAATTGGCAGGTGTAAAGCCAGACTCCATGACCTTTCCCAGCATCCTCCCAGCCTGTGCCAAAATGCGAGCTTTAGAACAGGGTATGAGCATCCATCAAAACATAATCGAACATGGATTTTTGTCAGCTGTTGTAGTTGTGAATGCCCTGATAGACATGTATGCCAAATGTGGAAGCATAAACAAGGCATGTAAACTGTTTGATAAGATGCCTCAAAGAGATGTGGTCTCATGGAATGCAATGATTTCAGGTTATGCACATAATGGTTTTTTTGATAGGGTTTTGGGAACTTTCAAGCAAATGCAATTCTTAGGTGTAAAGCTAGCCTCCTCAACCTTTGCAAGCATCCTCCCAGCCTGTGCCAAAATAGGAGCTTTAGAACAAGGTATGAACATTCATCAAAGAATAATGGAAGGGGGTTTTTGGTTGGATGTTGTAGTTGCAAATGCCCTGGTAGACATGTATGCAAAATGTGGAAGCATACAAAAGGCACGAGAACTGTTTGACAAAATGCCTCAAAAAACTGTGGTCTCTTGGACTGCAATGATTGCAGGATACGCACAAGATGGTGTTCTGGACGAGGCATTGAGACTTTTCAAAGAAATGCCTCAAAGAAATGTGGTCTCGTGGAATGCAATAATTGCAGGATATGCACAAAATGGATTTGTTGAAAATGCCTTGGAAACTTTCAAGGAAATGCAATTGGCAGGTGTAAAGCCCGATTCCACAACCTTTGCCAGCATTCTCCCAGCTTGTGCCAAAATGGGAGCTTTGGAACAGGGCATGGACATCCATCAGAACATAATCAAAAGTGGATTTTGGTCAGATGTTGTAGTTGCAAGTGCCCTGGTAGACATGTATGCAAAATGTGGAAGCATATACAAGGCACATGAACTGTTTAACGAAATGCCTCAAAGAAATGTTATCTCATGGAATGCTATGATTGCAGGATATGCACAAAATGGCTTTTGCAAGGATGCTCTCATACTCTTTGAACGGATGAAGCACTCCGAAGCATGCCCTGATCATGTAAGCTTTGCTTGTGTTTTATTAGCATGCAGCCATGCAGGTTTAGTGGAAGAGGGCTCTAAATATTTTAATAGAATGAGTGACTCTTGTTGCATTACACCTACAATTGGTCATTATGTGTGCATGGTTGACCTTATTGCACGTGCTGGCTATCTTGAGGAAACTCTAAACTTCATCATCAAAATGCCAATTAAACCTGTGGTGGTTGTGTGGACGTGTTTGCTTGGTGCTTGTAGACCACATAAGAATATAGAGATAGGAGAATTTACAGCAGCTCTTCTTTTTGAGTTGGATCCAAAAAATGTTGCAACGTATGTTCTTCTGTCCAACATCTATGCAGAAGTGGGCTGGTGGGATGAGGTTCAACTGGTAAGGAGATTGATGAAAGATAGAGGAGTTAAAAAGAAACCTGGATGTAGTTGGATTGAAGAGCATAAAATGGTACATACTTTTTGTATAGGAGACAGATCGCACCCACAAACACAGGAGATCTATGCCAAGTTGGAGAAATTGTCTTGGGAGATGAAGGCAGCAGGGTATTTACCAGATTCAAGACTTGTACTGAATGATGTGGAGGAGGAGGAAAAACAATTATTCCTCTGCCACCATAGTGAGAAGTTAGCAATTGCATTTGGATTGTTAAACACACCCCCTGGAACAACTATCAGAGTCGTTAAGAACCTTAGAGTATGTTTTGACTGTCACACTGCAACCAAGTTCATCTCCAAAATTGTTGCAAGACAAATTGTTTTGAGAGATGTAAACCGGTTCCATCATTTCAAACAAGGACAATGTTCTTGTGGAGATTATTGGTAATTCTAAGTGAAGTAATCCGTAAACTAAGGCTTGCACTATAATGAAGTGCACCATACCAGACATGCAACGATAAAGAAGGGAGCAGGTTTTATTTCCAATTTCTGAGCTTTTCTTTTTTCAGACTTCAGTGTTTGGAGATTAGACCACACTGTTGACTTCATAAAATCAGATGTGAATAGGCAATGTGCATCACTCCCAATATATACACACAGGATATTTGTTCAAGCCCTTTTTTATGATATCATGGAGGTGCAATGAAAATGAACTGTTTTCAGAAAACATGCACGTCTTGAATGAAAAGCCGAAGGAGGAGCTCGAAAATGGAAAGAAGCAAAAGGAGAGGAATGCTCGAGGGAAATGTAAAGATGCTTGGCCAACAAGGCATGCGAGAGAAAAGCTTACAATCGATGCACTGCTCAGAGATGATGGGAAGAGCATCTCTTGATAGTTCTTTACTCCAACCTTTGTCATTATATACGTTCTTTTGTCTGGATTAATTGAATTATATTGTGTCTACGTCAGTCTGCCATTTGGGATTAAATTACATATACCAGATTTGAACAACTTGATGGGAGACACACTTGGTTTGGATGAACATTGCAATTATACATCATTAAATTGGATTCTTTCTTCGTGTACTGCAAACACAACAAATGCTAGTAAATATTACATTGTGCCCAACAACATATGAATTGGAGATATGTTTTATTAGTTGCATGCCTTGTAAATGCTTGTGAAGGCTGAATTCAATGTAGCCTAACTGAAACTTGTTTACAAACTTCAACCACAACTATATTAAGCTTCTTGAATTTTTGTACAAATTTCAGAGTGAGGAAATAAAACAATCCCCACATAAATAATCTAGGGTAAAATAGTGAATCAAGAGTGACAAGCAAATAACCCTCGGATTAAAGAGCTGAGATAGTAACTCTACATAAATACGCTTTTCAAAAATGATAAAGAAGGATCAAGGATTTAGCTTCGTGCAGTTTGGAAGTATTTTATTGTAGACTGTTCTCAGTAATCCAATTAGGTGCTCTATGGTCAAATATGGGATTGCAATGCTCTGATAGATTGCTAAATGATTCACTCTTTGTTTTGGTTCAATCCCATGGCTGCGGATCTGATCCACGTGCAGATTTGACTCCAAATCTATAGTAATGATCCTTTGATGTGGCTTCGACCTCTGTGTTGTCAATCCTTAGAAACCTGTTCATCTTTGATATTTGAAAATGGTGGTCTCTACAATTATTGTTGGATTTTTTTGTGCAAGGAGTTTCACCTCAGTCAAACCTCTTAGATTGATTTAACGATTTTAACATGTTGAAAGACAAGTCAAGCAGCTATATGAGATGCCTAATCTGTCACTACTGCTGCAATTGTTGATGTTAGCCGATGTTCCTATGCTTAGATCATAGTATAAAATCATGCTGAATTAGTGAGTTGGTGCATAAAATCCGCCCATGCACAGAAGATGCACAAATGTGGCTTGGACACAGAAAAACATTCATAAAGCATGATGTTTTTTCCTATCTAACTCTAGACGTGCACAATTGAAGTTCACACAACAGTTGAGAGTCCTTGAGCAAATTGGAAGGAGTTTATAATGGATTTGAAGAGCAAATTTGAGGAATTTTGGGTTTCAAGGTTATTTTTTTTCTTTTTCTTTTTTTCCAAGCAAGTAAATTAGTTCTAGCATGTTAATAATAGATTTGTAAATATTATTTACAATTTTACATGCAATGTATTTGATTTACAAAAAAATATTGTTGATTTATGCTAGTTTTTTTTTAACAAAGGGTTTTACGATTTAGAGTTAAAAAATGTTATTTTGGTTAACCATTAAATTAATTAATGGCATTGCTATTCAATTACCTATTACATTTGAAATGCATCTTATATATGAATTTTACTTTAATTTTTGTGTTTAAATCACTAATTTTTAAATATTTTTTTCATATTTAAACATATTGCAAGTTAGCATACAATGGCATCCAGCTTTGCATCGAGCTTAAAATTAACTATTGGAAGTCATCCCACTAGAAGTCATGATCCTGCTAGGAAATATGCCACAATGAGACCAATATTGGGAGTGAATTTACCTCTTCTTCATGAAGAAGCTTAATGGGGGCATCGACCACCTCAAATACCATATTGCATGCATTCCTTGTCATGACTTTAAGTTGTGTGAGAATCTATAGAAGAGGCAAAATGAGAGATGAAAATAGTCCTTGCATTGTTGGATGAGAAGAAACTAGAGAGTGTGAGAACACAAACAACCATAGTAGAAACCATTAATTTTAACATGCTAGTGAAAACAAAGGTAGATATGACAGGATTGTGGGCTCTAGTTGTGCTCCACACATACAGGGAACGTCCACCTCATTTAGTTTGAGTAGAGCCCAATCACATGGTTTTTTTTTGTCTCCCAAAATGTGCTTAGAGCACAACTTTTGTTGCAAGGTACAAGATAGAACAAGGAGGTGCACCAAGAAGTAGATAAGGTGTGTGCGAATTTCTAATTTTACAACTTTCCAAGTCAATGTGGTGAGAAGCCTGGACATTGAGGGAATTTGGTGATGGCATTGACAATTGTAGTCAAAGAGTACAAGATGCCCTCTCCAAGGGACTTAAGTGGGAAGTTTCTCCAAGATGCTATTGTAGATGCAAAGTTAATTTTGGAAGAACAAAAAAGGTAGTGGCAAAAGTTTGGATGCACTATTCTTCTAGATGGGTGGATAAATGGAAGGAACCACTCTCATCAATTTTTTGATGGCTTCGAATAGTGAGATGATTTTTTTGAAGTCAATTGATGCCTCTTACAAAGTAAAAATGTAGAAACTTTGAGTCTAATGTTAGATGAAGTTGTCTTATAAGTGGGTTCAGAGAATGCAATGTAAGTTGTCACAGACAATGTAGCAACATATGTGGTGGCTTGAAAATTACATTAGAAGAGACTTTGTCAATCTTTTGGACCCCTTGCATGGCACATTGCCTTGACCTTCTTTTGGAGGACAAGCAAAATTGATTGGGTGAGACCAATTGTAGAAGATCTAAATATATCACAAAATATATTTATAATCATCCTTGGGTTTTCAAATTAATGAGAGTCCCACCAAGGGGAAAGAGCTTGTGCAGCTGGGTGTCACAAGGTTTGCAACTAACTTTTTAATGAACGTTGCAAAGCATTACTAGTTTGTTGACATCATTGAAGTAGATGTTTGAGTCAAGCATGGATAGACTCAGTATTTTCAAAGAAGGCTATTGGTGTGAACAAAGTGTTTTACCTAACTAGTTTACTATTAGGTCCTATTCACACTTGCATACTTAAGCTTACTTAGGTTACTTATATTTTTGTCTCAAGTCATAGGATTGAGACATTTGTTATGATCTTAATTTGACTTAGGATTTCATCCTTGTCTTTATAACAAGGGTTTTATCATTGTATTATTGTATCATTTTGTATGCACTTAATTAATTCTTTGGCTTCATAGCATTTCCATTGCTTCTCTCTTGTGGGGAAGGTTGTTTGGTTGCAAGTGATCCTTGGCTTTTGTTGGGTTGGTCAAAAAACTTTTACATGGTATTAGAGCTTTCAGATATGCAATTCCTTTCTCTTTTTGGAGAGTTTCAACCAAGAGCTTTCATACAGTGCATCCTGGTACCAAATAGACCTCACGGTTGCTTTGAAGGCCCAAAAACCTATAAATCCATAAAGGCACAATAGGTTTGGAGACTTTTTTTTGAGTTTTTAGGGGTTGATTGTGCAACCACTATACAAATCTATACAACCATATGACCGCCATTAACGAAGCTCAAAATTTGTAGAAAATATTTATTAGCCTGCATCAGAATTGTACTACCACTGCCAAATCTAGTACAATTGAATTTTTTATTAATTTTTTTAAAAGAAAAAAAGGGCTTTTCATTTGCGTGTTAGCCTCCAAGGCCTCATCCCTTGGTCACATGGGTGACCAGCACCCAACTGCTATCCACCAACCCCTAGAAACTTTGCCCTTAGTCACATGGGCGACCAACACCAACTATAACTCCTCTAACAAGCTCTAAAGAAGTAGTTTTACAAAAACATACATAATTTGGGCATACAGTGTCAGATTTTCAAAAACAAATAAAAGTTGGAAAGCTAATTCCAAGCACTACAAAACCATCTAGTTGGTTTTTCTAGATTTTCTCTAGGCACCTGTTATTTCAGTTTAAGTTAGTTTTTCTATTTTGACTAGTACTTTGGCTATTTTGCAAAATATGGAGCCATTTTTTATGTTGTGAGGGTTCTATTTTCACATGATTTGATCTCTAATCTATATAAGGGGAGTGTATCATTGTAAAATCATGAATTTTTCAATACATCCTGTAGACACCTAAAATTGGCTTGCTTCGCAAACTAATTTTCCATATCTCTACACCCTCATTATTCCTCTTATTAATTAAATAAATTCATTTTATTTAATTAATTTATCCCTCATTGTCTACCTTGACCATTTACCCATTCCTTGTGATAAATTAATTCATTTAATTTATCACTTTTACCTTACAACTATATCCTCATTTGATTAAATAAATATTCACAATATTTATTTAGTTAAATTCTCCTTTTCCCTAATCCTCATTAATTAGATACATCATGCTTATCTAATTAATCTAGTCTACTAATTGACCTACCCTAGCCTACCTATCCCCTAGACCCAGGTTAATTAAGCTAAACACTCAATTAACCTTGCTTATCCCCTTCTTCCATGCACCTTTTGAATAAAAATCAATCTTTTATTCAAAGGGTCCATGCACCTTTTGAATAAAAATCAATCTTTTATTCAAAGGGTCAAATCCCCCTTAACCCTCATTTATCACTCTCTTACACATGTGAGAGTACCATCTTCACATCTCCACATAAAAGTGAATTAAAAATTCACTTGTCATGTCCCCTCTTCCCAAAATGAATCTTTTATTCATTTTAATCCTCCACACCTTTCCCCATGTGAATTTAAAATTCACTTTTAATGAGAGCCCTCCAATCCCATTGACCAAGATTCAACCCTTGATCTCCCTCATCCACTCTCCTTGTGACACTTGTCACAAGGCTATGAACCCAATCCTAACCCTAACTCTCATTGATTCCTAGCCCTTGATCTCACCTTCTAATCCTAACCCTCCATCCTCATTCCCAAAACTCTATAAATGAAACCCTCTCCAAGCCATTTTAGAGAGACTCAATCATGCACCAAACCTCTGCCAAAATCTCTCCACAATCTCCTTATCATGCCACCATAATGTCAAAATCTTGCCTCAATCCCATCTAATCTATCCATCCACCTTGTTTCTCTTCTACATTTGTGTTGAAAAGGTTTGAGCAATCCACATTAGTACATTCTAATCACAGGAACAATCTTGAGGAGCTCTTGGGTGCATCTCCTTCCCGCATGGATTTGTGAGGTCTTCATGAGGGTATAATCGTTTTGTTTATGCATTAGATTAGTAGTTAAACTTCATTTTGATCCACTTATCACACATCCTTCCATAATCACCCTAAACAAAGGGAACTAGTCTTGAAAATATGGCATCCTAACAGATCTCAAGTGGCTTCATCTCTTGCCCTATCTCTATGGACTTGTCCTTGAACCAAGTACACCTAATCAGAAGCAAGCATAAGATATCAGAAATGATCATATCCTTGGATTGATTGGTTCAACTATTGATGTTGACACTTTTTGGATGATCTCATATTTTATCTCTGAGATTGAGTGCCCATGCACACTTTGGACTAGAATTTGGGAGATCTATGAAGACACACATATTTCTCCATTCTTTAATGATCTTATTTTGGCTAGTCTTCTACCTCTTGATGCTTGTGATAGCCTACCATATGATGATGATACAAAACAGTAGCTTGATTATTTGGTAGGTCTTGATCATTGTGATGACATTAAGGCTTCTTCTGCTTCTCTTCCTATTGAGATCACACCTCCATCTCTTGTTTCTTTGAGTGATTCTTTGTAACAGGAACATCATAATCTTCTAGATTCATTGGGATGAGTACTTAACAAATATTGCAAGTTTGTTTTGTGAGTCCCATCTTACAGATTTGACAAACACACTTGAGGACATTCATCTCCTCTTTGATGACAACCCCATCATAGCTATTGTCCCACCATCATCTTTGTCTTTGGATCTTGTTCTTTATCATTTTGCACATGGTCATAATTTTTCACCTTCCTCATTTATTGTGCGTGTAGCTGATTTGATTGCGGCATCATTTCATATTGACATGGTGACATTGAGCAGAGTTTAGAGACACCATCATCATTCTTCATGATCTTTCCTTCATATTCCTATTCAGAATGGGAAGACATCCTACATCTATACTTGGTTTTGTTTCTTCCCAAGGGAGGAACATTGTTCGGTGTTGTTGGATATTCATCATCATCCTTTGTCAAATATCCACCATCACTGCAAGAGATTATATACAATGTGGGGGGACTACATAGTATCTATTTTTCTCTCCTATGGGGGGACCATTGATTGTATATCGGTGATAAAAGTAGTCCTTGGGAGGTTGTGTTCAGTCCTTCTTTCTTTCACTTGTACATGTTTGTTATGCATGTTTTCTCTCTTTTGGAGATGATTTTTTTTCCATAGGGTTTTCTCCTTTACTCTGTTTGTGAGAGATTTGTTTGTACATGGGTTCTTAACATGGCCTTGTAGACGGGACCCATCCATTGTATCTTTGCATATTCTCCCTAAGTTACACTTAAGGGGGGGTGTTGGTGTAAATAAAGTGTTTTACCTAACTAGTTTACTATTAGATCCTATTCACACTTGTATACTTAAACTTACTTAAGTCATAGAAAGTTCAATGCTTCTAGCAGAAAATTGTGTTTGCTTTTTTTGTCTTTACTTTTCCTTACTTATCCCTTTTAATAATTCCTCTAGTTTTTCTTGCTATCTGTGCCAACCCCCCCTCTCTTTTTAAGAAACATCTTTGCAATCTAATTCATTCACATTCTTTCCTTTCCTCCTGATGATGGATCATGGAGTGTGATCCGAAACGTTGAGACAAAAAAAGCAAACACAGTTTTCTGCTAGAAGCATTGAACTTTCTATTATCATGGACTGTGGAAATATCATGACTACAATTACTTAAGTCACTTATATATTTTTGCCTCGTCATAGGATTGAGACACTTGTTATGATCTTAGTTTGACTTAGGGTTTCATCCCTGTCTTTATAACAAAGGTTTTATTATTGTATTATACCATTTTGTATGCACTTAATAAATTATTTGGCTTCGTAGCATTTCCATTGCTTCTCTTTTATGTGGAAGGTTGTCTTGGTTGTAGGTGATCCTTGGCTCCTGTGGGGTTGCTCATAAACTCTTACAAAGACTAATGGAGAGAGGACCATAAAGATAGTCTTTAATAATGCATTTGTGAAGAGAGCTACAAAGATTGTCAAAATAACTTCAAACTTCAATTTAAACTTCAAATTGTATCCTTTAATTTTAATTTTTATAAGTATATACTTTCATTATAAGTTTGTAACTTTAATTTGTTTATACTTGTAGGTGTTAGAGCCTTCAGTGAGGGTTTTGTGCTTGGTGGATAGGGATCAAAACTTAGTGCAATACATTTATGAGGCCATGGATAGGGCCAACGAGGCCATCCAAAACTATTACAAGGGGATAAAGATAGATTTGGTCTAATTTGTGAGATCATTGATCAAAGATTAAACAATCAACTCCATCAACCCATTCATGCAGCGGGATACTACCTCAACCCCGAAGTTTTTCTTCTCTGATAGCTTTGTAGATCCTAATAGGGGGATTATGGATGGTTCGTGAACATGATTAAGAGGATTACACCTGAGGTTGTGGTGAGAGACTTCATTATTTTAGAGTTGCACAATTGTAAGCAAGCTAGGGGAAGGGTATTTTCTTTGTCACTAGTTATCAAAGGGAGATCCACCTAGACACTAGGTAACAAAAACTGGAGTATTTACTTATATCTTACAAGTTACAAAATTACAATTATTAATATTATTTACTTACATAGTTTTGAATATCTTATTTGTAGGTTCTTGGTGGGAAGATTGGGGTGGAAATACCCCAAATCTTCAAAAGCTATCCATTCGAATTCGTACCTTGTAGTGCATCTAGATGTGAGCACAACTAAAGTTTATTTTAGTCCATTCACACAAAAAAGCACAACAAGTTGACTCAACAATACCTCAATGGCCTAGTTTTTGTGCACTACATCCCTTATCTTTGGACAAGAAAGGTGGACACATATACATAGGGGCTTATAGTCTTGGATGATATTGATCTCTATCCCTATAGCGACTGGATTGTGTAGTATGAGGAGACACCCATGTTTAGAGAGTACACTACTGTTGATTTTGAGAGGATACTAGTGCTAATTTTGAGAGGCAAGCTATGGACTGTGTAGATGCAATAGAAGTATGAGAGTTTGGATTGGAGGACATCATTGTAGATGATATCTAACATGAGGTAAAGGAGGAGTCACTCTCATTTAGTACCAGGGTGGAGTCATAGGCAGAACCTTCTAGGCCAAGCGAGGAGTTGCAACCGAGTGTGAGGACTAGAACCTATCCTCATTTTTCACTAGAATGAGGAAGAGAAAATTGTGAAATCTTATAATTTGTAACTCACTTGGATGTGCAATTTATGATGATGATTTTCAAAGAAAATCATCAAAAATAAATTTATTATAGTTATCAGTTTGTTATTGTATTTGCATGATGATGCAATTTTGTACTCTATATGTAGTCAATTTTAATAGAAAACACTTGCCCAACATTTATATAGACCCGCTTAATACATTTTCTAATTATATTTTGCATAAAATTTATATTTTTTGAGAAATTTAAGTACTTTTTTAAGTTGTGAAGTTTTGCTGAGTTGGAAATTTTTGGTCTATTGAGTCCAAGTCAAGTTTGAGTTTGTGAACTATGGCTTGCATAATTCTCTCTAAGTAATAATGTGATGGTCAAGGTAGGAGATGATAAATTAGATCAGGGGTTGTTCTTTTATACAACACCCTAGCATGCAAAACACACACTTTGCACTCAAGTTAACAAGTGACAGCTAGTAGGGAAGGGGTCAACTTGGGCCTAATATAAAATTTGAATTTGAAATGTTGAGGGTCAAAACCACAACTATAGTTTAGAACTAAGTTCTAAATTGCACCTATGGATTCAACCTATGTCAAGAAATGGGGAATTTGTAGAATATATTTGAATCCTTAGAATCATGGGTGGAATCAAATTTAGTTAAAAATTGGGTTAGTTGCTTTAATAGCCTTTTTTTGTTTCTAAATTTTGTAAGGGCTAGTAATTAGATAAGAATTTTGAAGACCCTATAATCGAAGATCACTTATCTCATTAAGGATTATCTAAAGGACTATTGAATGACCTTAAGGACTGACAAATGACCTTAAGGATTGACAAATGACCTTAATGTTATAAGCATATTTATAATATTTTCTAGGTATTTAGAATTATAGATTCAAATTAAATATGAATTAACAATTTGATTTTAAATTTGTTATGAGATAAGACTAGATGACATGTTTTCATTACCTATGGTTAAGACTTTGAAATTATGGTTTTAGATTAAGGACTAATGCCTCAAAGGTTAACTCTAAGCTACCTAAATTACTTAACACATGAGATGCTATGGCAATTTTGTCTCAATGTACAAGCCATCACTCATGTGGAAGGGTCAACCAAGTTGAAGGGGTGGAGTGAACATCTTTCTCGGGAGGATTTCTAATTGTTTCAGTGATAGTGCATAAACGAGCCAACAAGAGAAAAATAAAGCAACTAGATGTCCGTTGAAAGATTAGGTGTCAAGAGCCACAAACAACATGAATAAAATGATTGTAAGAATTGTCAACTAGGTCAAGCCTAAGGATAGTGCATAGGGAGTTAATAAGTTTGGAGAATGCATGTTCTTGGGTAGATGTGACATTAACTATCTAATTGCATTTCCAAGAGGATAACCAATCAGACAAAACCAAAGAATTGCATGTGGCATGGGGAGTCTCAAAAAATAAATAATCCCCTGACACCAGAAACATTATAAAAGTTCATCCTAAGAAATCAACAAACCACCCTAATCAACCAATAGGGTCCAAGAAGGAAGAGCTCAAGAGAACTTGCATAAATAGCATAAGGAGCCTTGTAGAAGGTGATGAATCTATAAACACTTGTATGAACCAAGCTACAAGAAGCATCTGAGATGAAGGGAGTCAAGAAGGGCTTTGAGAAGTTATATGCTCTAGTAGACATCAATGTTGATAAAATGTGATGGATATGCTAAGGCAAAAGCCTAGTGTTGTTAGCTTGTGAATCAATTTCCTATGTGTGTATGTGCTTGTCAATTGTGCTTTGCATTGTGTATGTGTGTTCTTGTCAATTCTGTTTAGCACTATGTGTGTATCATGGGATGAGTCTCTATGATAACCATGGATTTTGTGAGTCTCATGATGTGAGATTGAGTTGTGATTATTGTGTACAACTATGGTCTAGTCTTGCACTAAATGCATGTGAGCTAATGACAAGAATGACTCTATGAATTTGAGGCCTCAATGAGTTATATAAGTTTCTCTTACAAAGAATAGAGATTCATGGTTGTTTGTGTTTAAGACAAATGATGTCATCCTAGTTGAGTTGGGATATTGTTTGTCATGGTGAATAACTAGACAATGTTGCCTTGCCATGGCGAGGTGTTGCCTTGAATATACGGTGTTCTCAAGATAATGGCCTTGTCGCAATTAATAATTGGAAAGTGTTTCCTTACCATAGCGAGGTGTTGCCTTGTCACCAAGGTGGTTCTTGTTCACTAGGCTTTGGGCCTAGTAGAGTGGCAATAGCCCTCCCAAACCATGTAAATTGATTGCATTTATAACTTAGATGTTGAGATTTGTCTTGTATTTGTGTAAAGGCATGAATGTTCATGTGTAAGCTAGTTAAGCTAGTGAGTTGTGAATTGTATGTATCTGTATGTGTGCATGCTCATGTATATGTGGGCTAGATATGCTAGTGAATTGGAAGCCTGGATTGGTTGTGGTGGAATGCCACATTTATCAAATGGGTTGGATAGTAAGGGCCATCGTCAATGGTGGGGTTAACTAGGAATTTAGTATTATTAGGTTAGTTGCAAAGATTGTTACTCACCATGCACCTCATCAATACTCCTGTGAAGCCAACTGCTCAGCCGTGAGGGTGGCTGGGTGGAAAAGTAAGCTAGATACTTGGTTGGCCCCAAGTAAGGAAAATTTACATTCAGAGTCTATGTTTGGTGAAATCTAACACTTTGCCCAGTTTATTTAATTCAAGGCTAGTTATGATTTTTACATTGTCTACATTGCTCATGATAAACATCTGGAATGACCCGATTCTAGTTGTTGCAGGCTGAGAGGAATCCAAGCATTAAAAACTAATACCGAAGGGTTTCAAGGATTGCCTAAGGTTATTCGATTTAGGAGTGAAGGTGGACAACTTTTTATTCTCACTAAAAATATGAAACTAGTGGCTTGAGGGCTGAGAGCATCAAGTTCATCAATTGGAAATGGTTGAACATAAAATATTGGTTAAATCCTTTAGTGTGGCATGTATCTTAAGCTAGTAATAACTTCCAGAAGAATCTAAGTAATGTAATATTCAATTCATGAAATAAGCTGAGCATGTTTTGTGTTTATGTATGTCAAAATTGATCTAAGGTTATGTGTGAACCTCACCAGAAGACTTGGCAAGTTGGTCCTTAAAACTAAGACAAGATTTCAATGTGCTAATTAAATTGGTTAAATCTCTAGCTTAGCTCTGAGTCCTTGGATGTATGCAAATGTAAATGGAGAAGCCAATTTAAATCTAAGTTCTTGATGTTTCCTGCAAAGTATTGTTGTATGCTTTCTTTCACTAACCTGTAATCTAGATCGCATGATCTCTTGATAGCATTCCATGATAATCTGTTAACCCATGCTAATGGTAACTCTGGACTTTGGAGCAAAGGCTTAAGCCTTCTATCCTTGGTTGGGCCCTTAGAATTTGATCATGAAATGGTGGAGATCTCATAGACCAGAATTGTTGCATATGATTATGCAAAACAATCAATTTCTTAAGCCAAAGACTATCAATTTTTATTTCCATCGATGCCATGGTGACTTAGTTTTCCTCTTGACCAATGGCACAATCACTCGTTGACACCCTTAGGAACAACTCTTTGAGAGTGCATGAGTCATAGATTGATCTATGATCAGACAATCACTATAATCTACAGATTTCAAAAGCTTTGAGAACTCCTTGGGAGTGTGGGAGCTTGCTACATAGTGCCCCATTGGCATCATCCTGTATAAGCACTTTACCTTGGATAAGGTTGTGGGAATTGCTCTTAGCATTCGATTGAGTTGTAGGATGTTAAAGGTCCCTTAGAGGATGCCATGTGTCATCCAAGGATCCATATTTGTTTACATTGCCTAAGGGTTGGGTCTCATTCATTAGTAACCTTAAATAATTAGCACATTGTAAAACAACCCAACAGTTGAAATTTTATCGATAGGGTGTTTTATCAAAATTTTATTGATAAACAAGGTCGATAAAGTCGAGATTGAATGGGGTCAATTTTTTTGAAAATAGTCAGCACGACAATGTGCCCGTTGTTTACATGGGGCACATTCATTATGTTGATGCACCCTCATTAGACTATGTCCATGTGTTGACATTGGACTATGATTGCACGACACTCCCCAAAGACCTTGCATCTCAACAATGGACTTGGATCCATTAGTGAACCAATTTGGATTCACTTTCTCATGTCTATTATCATATCACCTTAGCATCTTAAGGTTTTCTAGACCAAGCCTTCCCTTTATAATGCAGTTGAGCGGTGAGCTCAAGTCCGCTTGTAAACAAAATTGATGATCATCTAACCATCTTGGCAATGACCCCTGAAGTGTGTTTGGGAGTGTCTACAACCAACACATGGCTACTCAGGGATGGTTTTTATTGGCTCTTTAGACCAATCCACATTAAAATTGTGGCATCTAGCATAGTATGATAATGTGCCAAGTGTCCTCTTTACCGAGTTTGTAAGGATTTGATGGTTGGTCTCAAGCCTAGTCTTACCTAAGTCGATTGTCTTATAGTCCATTCTAGGAATCGTCAAGTTTGAGCAGTCCTTCAAATTGGAGACAAATGACTAAACCTAAAGAATGCTTATGACTAAGATCCCATAATGTCAATCCCTTGAGAAGCTCATAAGGACTTACCAGAGGATTTGATTGTGGTTGCTTGGCCCCATTCGTTTACTACAAATAATTTAGTATGAGTTATAGCTTAAAGTACAGGTACAATATTTACATAGAAATATGTCACTATGCAACTAGTTATTACATTCTAGACAAATAAATCAAAGTGAGTTCAAAATGAATAAGAAAAAGTACAAGGTATCCACTTTTCCCCCTTATACGAGAAAATTTATATAATAGATGTTTAAATTCATAATGTTCAAATCCTTTTATTAATCTTTCTTGTGGTTAACACTTTTTATGTATTATAAGCTATAGAAATAGAAAGAAGACAAAAATGTTCTTCTCAACAATCTAAAATAAGAAGACCTTAATTTTTACTTTGAGGACAATGCATTTGATAACTTTATAAGATATTTTTAGTTTTATTTTTTTTTAAAGGTAGAGTGACTTTAGTTTTCACATATTTGTTTTAAAATGTTGTAAAATATTTTTGAGGGAATCTATTTTGTGACTAATATTAATAATATCACATTTAAGGTTCATAGGTAACTCTACAAAAATTATAATGATTGCATACTATATTAGTATAAATGTTTTAAGTACATCTATTCATAATATACTAATAGATATCAATCTCGAGGTATCTATATTGGATTTGTGACATATGTTATATAGGTACCTCAAAATTGATATCTCTCAACATCTTTTAGATAGATGTATTTAAAAAATATATTTACATATAAATGGTGGTTAAATTTATGTTAAATAATAAAGATTTGACATGTAAACGATGGTCAAATTTACATTAAGGAATTTTTGTTATCCACTCACTCCATTACAACACCCTAGTTGTCATTGTACAATTACACATATTAGTGAAAATAAATTACATTTTAATGGAAACAACTTTACTTTCATAACTATAATAAAATAACTACACAATATGTACAATCCATAGATATACTTTAAAAATAGCCAAAATGATAGTGTGACCATGTAGGTCCTGAGGCATATGTGCTATAGACAACATTTTCTACTAACAAAAGATAATGAAATTCTCAAGTGCACAATAGGCTAATGTTTAGGTCATATAAAATGCTAATGTTTCTAATATCTATAAAAGAAGTTACCAAACACTTAGTCCTTCCTCCACACCCAACAGGAAGAAGCATGCTATTTCAAGGTTGATCATGTCCACTATTTGACATTACATTACTCTAGTTCAAACCCTCCATTCTCAACCAAGTATCTTTATATGAAGATCCAATAAGGGAAATCTAGAGTGAGAATCAATTATTGCCCTTAAGCACCAAACTACTACACTATTGGAGTGAATGGAAACTATGTGTCAGAAAACCATCCTACATTGTGCTAGTGGCTCTGGTCTTGTTGTACATTGCCTTCACTACTAGAATTAGTGTGTGGACAAGCAAGGTCATTATGAGGCATCTTGCTCATAAATATAAGGGATCTAACCCCAATCTAGGAAGATCTAGGAAGTCATGGGATCTTGCAAGTGTTTTAATTTTAAGGTCACTTTGGATGTTTTATTTATCTGATATAGAATCTCCTTTGATACATATACACACATTTGTACACACTTAAATTAGTTATCCTCAAAACATTTAGATCTAATATACAAGTCTAAAATGTTAAAGAGTTTAGAATTATTAATAATCTTAAAGGTGCTACTGAATAACTTATAGACACATAAAATAGCCTTATTGGTCAAGCACTGATGAAATGACTTTGCCAAAGAAAAAAGTGCAATGCTAAGATGTCGAAGAGAGGATTCTCGCCTATCCAAACCTCTTTTAGGGTTTTATCGAAAAGTACTAATGTAAGAGATATGTTGATAAGATAACAAGTAGTATTAACTACTTCTACCCAAAACATTTTATCCAACTTAGTACGACTAAGCATACCCCTAACCCTTTCCATCAACATCTTGTTCATTCTCTTTGCAACTCCATTCTATTGAGAGGTATATGGTGTTGTCTTCTATCTAGATATATTAGTGTTCTTACAAAACCTCCCAAACTTTGCAAAACAAAATTGTCCACCATTGTCCATTCTTAGAATCTTGATATTTCTTATTTATCTAGTTCTCCACAAGATCCTTAAACTCTCCAAAGCTACTAAAGACCTCATAATTCTCTTAGAAAAAACACCCATGTTTTTTAGAGGAGTTGTCAATACATGATACATAATATAAGGATTTTGATAATGAAGCTACATCAACAAGACCACAAACATCACTATGAATCAACTCAAAAATCCCATCTAATCTAGCAGAGCTCAAATTAAATTTAACATGATTTTGTTTCTAATATATGGAATGCTCATAGAAATCAAAATCCAAATAACAATCTTCAATCCCCTTAGCCATTCCCCTAGAATTCAAGGCCCTAAGACCTTCTCACCTACGTAACCTATTCTATCATACCACAACTTCAAAGTGTGTATGCTAAAATATCAAACAAAATGATGAACAACACATCAAACAAAACACCTATTTCATATCTAACACTACCTCAGATTGAACAAAGGGTTAGCAAAAATTAATAAAAATTAGCAATCTCTCACCAACACCAATACTTGTTGCACCAAAAATGGTGGTTGTTCTCCAATGGATTGTTGTTGAGATTGATTGTTGGTTGCTCACTTGTACAATATGACATTACATTCCATAAACTTGTTATAAATGGCTTGATTGAGGGTTGATTTATAGACTTTAGATGAGAAGGATCAATGGGTGAGATTGATTTAACAAATCAATGGATGAGGTTGATTAAGAGATTGGGGTGCGTGAGAGACCACCAAGTGACACTTTGATTGATCCACGTAATGAGGGTTTGGCTTGAGAAAATGGAGGGTAATAATTTAATTAGGATGGATGGCTGAGATTGAATTTGACAAATTAGGGCAACAATAAAAGCTTCTAAAACTTATCCTTATGTGAATGGTTAGAATTAAAAGACTTGTATCTGAATGGATGGTGAAGATGTAAGATTAGTTTGATTTTGTAGTACTGTTTAGGTTTAAGGAATCTAGGTGGAAGCCATTAAAAATATAACATCCGTTTAGCCTTTATTTTTATTTTTTGAGAGCAATGTGGTAAACAATGGACGTGATGGCAGCCTCCGATTTCAGCAGGTTGTTCTCTGCAACACATCGCCCTGTTTCACTCAAAATGAGCGTTACGATTACTTACTGCATATATCAGTTTTATTGTTAATAACGAAAGGTTTATGAACCCATCACACAATTATTCGAGCAGTTGCAGTGAAATCTATATTACAAGATGTGAGTAAATTTTGTTTATAGCTACAGTGTTTCCTTGTCACTCCCTACATTGAATACAATGCACATTTCAAACGCTTCAATTATCATATCAAAATGCCAATGCCTTCCATTGCCAATCTCAATCTCACAGCTTTGTGTAAAGAGGGTCGGTTGAAGGAGGCGCTACACATTCTGCTTGCCGCACACAATCCCCCTGCACACTCTTCTATATATCTTCAACTGTTACAGAGCTGCATTGCCAAGAATGCGCTTTCAGAAGGTAAACTTATCCATTCTCTCATCAGTCACGGAGGATTCGCATTCGCTCTGCGCACATATTTTCAGAATAACCTTATCAACATGTATGTCAAGTGTGGTAGTTGGATTGATGCACGTAAAGTGTTTGACGAAATGACAGAACGAGAGGTTTCCTCATGGAATGTCATAATTGCAGCCTATAGAAGAAATGCGAATCCTCAGGAAGCATTGGCACTGTTTCACCAAATGCAACGAACGGGGGTTCAACCTGATCAGTTCACTTTTGCCACCATACTCCCAGTCTGTGCCAAAACAAGAGCTTTGAAAGAGGGTATGGGCATCCATGAAAGCATTATGGAAAGGGGATTTTTGTCCGATGTTGTAGTTGCCAGTGCCCTAGTAGACATGTATGTAAAATGTGGAAGTATACACAAGGCACATCAACTGTTTGACAAAATGACTGAAAGAGATGTAGTCTCGTGGAATGCAATGATTGCAGGATATGCACAAAACGGATTTGTTGAAAAGGCCTTGGAAACTTATAAGCAAATGCAATTGGCAGGTGTGACGCCAGTCTCCACAACCTTTGCCAGCATCCTTCCAGCCTGTGCTAAAATGGGAGATTTGCAACAGGGCATTGACATTCATCAAAGTATAATTGAAGGTGGATTTTTCTCAGATGTTGTAGTTGCAAGCGCCTTGGTAGACATGTACGCAAAATGTGGAAGCATAGACAAGGCACGTGAACTGTTTGACAAAATACCCCACAAAAATGTGGTCTCGTGGACTGCAATGATTACAGGATATGCCCAAAATAATGTTCTTGATGAGGCTTTAAGGCTGTTCAATGAAATGCCTCAAAGAAATGCAGTCTCGTGGAATGCAATGATTGCAGGATACTCACAAAATGGGTTTGTCGAAAAGGCTTTGAAAACTTTCAAGCGAATGCAATTGGCAGGTGTAAAGCCAATCTCCACAACCTTTGCCAGCATCCTTCCAGTCTGTGGCAAAACTGGAGCTTTGGAGCAGGGCATGGACATCCATCAAAGCATAATCAAAAGTGGATTTTTCTCAGATATTGTGGTTGCGAGTGCCCTGGTAGACATGTATGCAAAATGTAAAAGCCTACATAAGGCACATGAACTGTTTGACAAGATGCCTAAAAAAAATGTGGTTTCTTGGACTGCAATTATTGCAGCATATGCACAAAATGGTGTTCTTGACGAGGCTGAGATGCTTTTTGAAGAAATGCCTGAAAGAAATGTGGTCTCATGGAATGCAATGATTGCCGGATATGCACAAAATGGGTTTGTTGAAAATGCGTTGGAAACTTTTAAGCAAATGCAATTGGCAGGGGTGAAGTTAGACTCCACAACCTATGCCAGCATCCTCCCAGCCTGTGCCAAAACTGGAGCTTTGGAACAAGGCATAGATATCCATGAAAGCTTAATTGAAAGTAGATTTTTGTCGAATGTTGTAGTTGCAAGTGCTCTCGTAGACATGTATGCAAAATGTGGAAGCATACGCAAGGCACGTGAACTGTTTGACAAAATGCCTCAAAGAAATGTGATCTCATGGAATTCTATGATTGCAGGATATGCACAAAATGGCTTTTGTAAGGATGCTCTCGAAGTCTTTGAACTAATGAAGCACTCTGGAACAAACCCCGACCATGTGAGCTTCGCTTCTGTCTTATTGGCCTGCAGCTATGTAGGTTTAGTGGATGAGGCCTGTAAATACTTCAACGGCATGAGCAACTCTTATTGCATTATGCCTACAATTGATCATTATGTATGCATGGTTGACCTTCTCGGCCGTGCTGGCTATCTGGAGGAAACTCTAAACTTTATTATCAAAATGCCAATTAAACCTGTGGTGGTTGTGTGGGCATGTTTACTTGGTGCCTGTAGACCACATAAGAACATAAGTTTAGGAGTGTTCACAGCAACGCTTCTTTTTGAGTTGGATCCTAACAATACTGCGACTTATGTTCTTCTGTCAAACATCTATGCAGACATGGGCAGGTGGGCCGAAGTTCAAAGAGTAAGGAGATTCATGAAAGATAGAGGAATAAAAAAAATACCTGGATGTAGTTGGATTGAAGGCCATAAAAAGGTACATGCTTTTTTCGTAGGAGATAGATCACACCCACAGACACAGGAGATCTATGCAAAGTTGGAGAAATTGTCTTGGGAGATGAAGGCAGCAGGGTATTTACCAGATTCAAAACATGCACTGAATGATGTGGAGGTGGAGGAAAAAGAATTATTCCTCTGCCATCACAGTGAGAAGTTGGCAATTGCATTTGGATTGTTGAACACACCCCCTGGAACAACTATTAGAGTCGTTAAAAACCTTCGGGTATGTGTTGACTGTCACACCGCAACCAAGTTTATTTCCAAGATTGTTGCAAGACAAATTGTTGTGAGAGATATGAACCGTTTCCATCATTTCAAGCAAGGACAATGTTCTTGCGGAGATTATTGGTGATGCTAAGTAAAACAATCTTTGGACATGCTTGCACTGTAACAAGGTGCACCGTGTCGGACCTGCACTGAAAAAAGAACAGAGCAGGTTTTATTTTCACTTCCTAAAACATGTATATTTGTACGTCTCTGGAGATCTAGACTGTGCTGTTGACTTAATAAAATCAGATGTATAATATGCAATGCACATCACCGTATGTATATACTGATTGGGTGTTTGTGAAAGCCCTGTTTTTATGATACCAGGGGGGTGCCATGAAATTCAACTGCTTCCAGGAAACCTGCAAATCAACAAAATATGCTATAAGAAAACTGCGAAGCTTTGGGCTTTCAAAACCTCCGCCTGCCATGCCCAACAGAACACCGTTTTAAAATCTAAAATATCTAGAACGGCCGAAAATCCAATCAATTAATAAAGTCAGTGACATCTGCTAACACTACAACTGTAGGTTAGCTTCCACAACCTCATTTTGAGGGTCAATTTTTTTCATAAGCATCAAAGCTCACCTACAAATAGCTATTATCTCAAACACTAATCTAATAAAATTATGTTTGCAAGTTTGTTTACAGTTTAATATTTAGAATGAATGCCCTGGAATGAACACCATGCACTTCTTGAATGAATAGGGCATTCTGTTGTGCAGGCTCCAGCAGGTTCTCTGGCAAAGTTTCCTGGATCAACTTTAAAGTTTACAATTAAATATTTAGAATGAATGCCTTGGAAGGAATATTCTTGTTTTGTTGGTTATGTTGTGTTAACGCTATTTTGAAGAAAAAATGAATGGAGCGGTCAAGCTGTAAAGGTTATATTTCATGCCTTTATAAAGCTTGTATATTGATAACATAAAGATAAAGCGTTTATCTCAGTTTGAGTACATATTGAAAGCTTCTTTGATGTTTTCTTTAAAGTTTGAAGGATATGATTCAATCAACGCTCAGTTTGAGTACATATTGAAAGCTTCTTTGATGTTTTCTTTAAAGTTTGAAGGATATGATTCAATCAAAGTTATTTTGGTCTTGCAGATCTTTGACATGCTTTTCTTTATAATTGAATGGTTTTTTGAGCAGGTTGGTGCAAGCTTTGGATGAAAGGAATAAAACCATGTTGCATGATAATATTGATGAATACAAATTCTTCTTACCATTCATGTTTGAGTTTTGCTCTCTCATTTTGTTGTTTGTTAGGGTGGTGTAATATTTCTAAACAAATTTTATGACTTAAAGCAAATCAGCATTTACAACGCTGAATTTTCTGTGTATGAAAGTTGATTTTCTTTGTCAGGATTCTATTTCTGATTTTAAAGCAAAAGTGACAAATTGTTGTCAATATGACATTAAATCATTGCAAATCCCAACGAATCGGAGGCTTTGTTATGCATGTTCTATAACAGTTCAATTTTTACTTATATTTTACTATATTCAAAATAATGATGGTGTAGTAAACTCAACCAAGCAATGGATGGCCAATCCTCAAAGTGATTGAATGTGAGACTGTGACCTGAAGATTGTGCACTATTTTGAGCCATGCCAAGAACGAGTAATGGAATTTGGGGAATATTCTTAGCTTGTTTTAGAATAGGCGGCATAAGATTAATGAATTATTTGAATGGAAGTTAAATGTTACTTCTAGAGTAAGGAAAAAAAACATGTAGGAAAATGGTTAATGATATAAAGTTACATGTAAATTTACTCATACCACATACGTGAATTTACTCATCTAGAGTATCAATAGCAGCCTCATCTCCTTTCATGAAAAGCCACTAAATTTTAAAATTTTTAAGGTATGTTAGCTTGTTTGGAAGAACCCCATTTCGAATCATTTTAATAAACACATTTTCTACCCTTTCAAACATTTGATTTTCCAAAAGATCCATCAAGGGAGAGTTGTAGGCAATAAGGCTGGGCTTGTGTCCAAGCTTCTCCATCAAATTGAAGGCTTCCTATTTTTCTTGGACTCTTCCACCAATTCCATATGCCTTGATGATGCAAAGCATGCTCTTAGTAACTCTACATCCTTCTAATCTCATTTTCTTCAAATTGGAAAGTATCTCATCAAACATCTTTGCTCTACCCAAGATACCAAGGATGGTTTAATAGGCACCTTTGTTGTGTTCATAGTCCTCATATTTATCAACCCAACTGAAAAACCCCATGGCATTTTGGGCTTTGGATTGAAAGTTCGACAAGTTCACCACTAGATTAGGTTATAGGTCCTAGGCCCTAAGTTCCATCACGTCCTTCCATGGATCATTCAATTGAGTAGTTTTGTATATTTTATTGAAGACATCCTCTTGATGCACATGCATTACAAGAGTGACATTGGCATCAAAGGCCCTAGGCCTATTCCTTTTTGGGTATCTTAACCCATTGGTTTGTTTAGGGCTTCGTTGAGTTTCAATAGTAGCAAGGATGAGCATCACAAATCATCCCATGAAATATTGAATTGGATCTTTGTTGTACTTGTGTGTCTACCTTACTTGTGGGGAATCTCTGTCTTCTGATCAAACTTCATAGTTTCTTCAACTCCTTCATAATGATTTGGTTATTTGTTGTTCCTTGTGATTGTGCGTTTTGTTGGTTTCATGTCTTCTTCTAAGTGGCAAGTATTTGGAAAATCCCCTTCGGTTTTCATGTTATGGGCTTTACTGACAATTATTGCTATTTGGAAATCTTTTTTGTACTTTGTTCTAGATTATTAGTTAATATATTTATCCTTATTTGCCAAAAAAAAAAATCTCATTATAAAATCTATAAACTATACAAATAATTAAATATTAAACAACTTAATTAACAAGGTTGCCTAAAGACCAGTACTAGTATGTTTGTTTTTGGAAATAGGAGATGGGTGCACTTGGAGACACCATTTATTTTTTAATATAATTTAATAATATAAGTATAATTTAAGTAAAATATTTATACAATATATTATATTTAATATCAATATATAATAAAATAAATAATTAATATGTGAACATCAATAACTAAGTTGCCCATGAAGGAGAATAGGCCCAGTGAGATGGTGGGATTCCATAGCATTCACCAAAGTCCTTCCATAATGTTCATTCTGTTGGTGGCTCTCAACTTACTTTACTACTGTAGCACTCAAATTATTCCATCATTTAGAATGTTGTTCCAAAAAGTCCGATCATGCACTGGGCTCAATCTGACATACATATTAAATAGCCTCTCAACAAAGTGAGAATCCACTTCAAGTAGTGGTGGCTAATCATGAGAAAGAAAAGAAGTGGACGGATTGGATAAGCAATAGACTAGGAATGTACGCTCATGGTTAAGATAGAGTCCATTTTGTTGGCAACATAGGAATGCTTCCCAAAGATTATTAGCCCTAATAAAAACACGACCCTAAATAAAAATATTGCCAGTGATAGAGAAATACATCATTGCTCGCATGTATGATGAACCCTGAGCCATCTTGGCACTATATTTAGACCTAAACCAGACCCAACAAATACAGGAAGTGAAATAGCCGAATATGATAACATTAACAAGGAGACGTCTTTTGTCAATGTAGGGTGCTTGGAGACATGTTGGAGACACAACCAAACATCTGGTGCAAAGGGAGACATATCCAGCGAAGTCTTTGAGATGGGAGACACATACCAATCTTCGCGGGGGAGATGTGTTTCCCCATAACACTATTAATTCATTAAAAATCCATCATAAGTAATTAATGACATGACCCTCAATTATATATAAGTTAAATAGAACAGCCCTAGAAAGTCTTTGAGAAAGTGTGGGAGACAGAAGAGGTTTATCTTAAAATTAATGTCTAACTTCATTTTCTTAATTAATACTAATATGATTAATCCTTTGCTTGGAATCTGGCGGACTTTTATTGTTAACTAGTGGAGGTACTTTTGTAGTCACTGTTGACCTCGTAAAATATTGAAAGCTTGGATTATGGTAAGGAAATTATAGCTAGGTGGGGAAGCCTCAAAATATTAAAAACTACTGGTAGCGCGGAACTTTCAAGGTAGGTCGACGGAAATTTCAAGGCCATATCCTGTTTTAGTCTTTGAAGGTTGGTTGGAAAGAGCCCTTGACAATGACAGGTGAGGATGGGAATTGTGAGCTGGGCGGTCATCCTCCATAGCCTTGAAAATTCCAAACTGAAAGAAAGATTTGATATAAATAGGAGCACCGTTGAGTTATAAGAAAAAAAGGAAGCGATGGCTGGAATGATTGCTCACCTTGCAGATCGTCTGACTTCCATGCTGGTGGAAAAGATATTCCAAGAGGCATCCCTGGTTAGCAATTTCAGAGAGGATTTGGAACTCATCTGTGATGAGCTTCACTCCATCAAATGCCTACTCAATGACGCCTGTGGAACCACAAACTCCAGTTCAGTGAGAAATTAGTTGCAGAAAGTTGAAGATTTTCTTTATGACGCTGTCCACTTAGTGGAGGACACGTCTCAGCAACAAAACAGCATTAGTTCCCGCTATCTAGTTGGCCGTAAGATTCGGTTGTTGAAGGACAGAATTCTAAGCATTCACCGAAGCTCTAAGTATCTGAAATATCTTGTAGACATGGATGTGAAGCCCCGTACTATTCTGGTTAATGGAGATTTCGTAATGTATAGAAGAAGATCAAGTGGTCTGCTAATGGATGGTAGGTCGGTGGGAATGCAGAATGATATTGATCTAATTGTTAAATGGCTGCTCACAGATGGCCTTCAAATCATTGCAGTAGCAGGGATGGGAGGGCTTGGCAACACTCTGCTGCTGCAACTCGTGGTAAATAGCCAAGAGATCAAAGATACTAGAATGGGTTGTGAATACCTAGTACAAGTATGGATTTCTGAAGGATTTGTTAATCCTGAAGAAACACAAGATCCATACGAGCTGGGACGCCATTATTTAAACCAGCTTGTTGATCGTTGTATGATTGAATTTGTTCCCTACGATGGAAACGATGACATTATCAGGTACTGTAAAATGCATGATCTGCTACACGAATTAGCTCTTTTAGAGTCTCAGAATCAGACAAAATGTTTATATCAGACTGGGAGAAGCTTGAAGATTTTTCCGGTAGAAAAGTGCCAGGGCCTACGGAGGATTTCACTGATTAAAAACGAAATAACTACCGTCGACAAATCCATCCGCTTTCCTGGGCTCCGTACCTTACTCCTATGGAATAATCTTCATCTCAAATCAATTTCTCAACAGGCTTTTAGTAAAATGAGACATTTGTGTGTGTTAGATTTGAGCCAGACATCTATCAGATCATTACCCAGGTCTATTGCAAAGTTAACACATTTGAGACTCCTCAATTTGTACAGGACGAACATTGAGAAGCTGCCCAGTTGCTTGAATGCTCACAAAGATCCAATCCCTCGATGTTAGCTGGTGCAAAAACTTGAGATCTCTGCATTCAGGTATAGGTAAACATCAGTTTATGTTATATCTAAATATTGAAGGCTTTACAAACTTAGTATTCGTGCCTCTCGGAGCATTAATGGTCGTTATTGGGAAATTTTTAAACAGCGCAATATCAAAATCAGTTGCGAGTAGTGGGAAGCATATGTCAAATTCATTAGAACCTGCTACCAACTAGCTTGCGTTGTCTTTTAGAATGTTGCGTGCTTAAGTGTTGAATGTATTCGTAGCTTTCATCCAACTATTTCCTTTGTTTCCTATGGGTGTTTATATTTTTTAAGAATAACACTACTTTTTATCGTTGCAAGTTGACTTTTCAGTTCTGAAATAAAATTTTCAGACCTTCGAGTTGATGTTTTTTTAATTAGATTTTTCTCTGTTGAGATGTTACTTAGGATTTGAATTTAGATATTCAGTGTGAGAATTCTTTTCGCATGTGATGAGAATAAGGAGATAAGATATTTATAGTATTTTTGTACAAGTATTATATATTTATATTTTTTAGAGTTATTATATACTCTATTTAGTCAAATGGGTCTTAAATATTTGTGTATCAATTATTTGATAGAACTCTTAGGTGTCGTTTATAAGAAAGAAGTGACTTCGATTTTTTTTTTTTTTAAATTATGAATAAGCATCATATATTACTTATAAAAAAAGATAATATTACACATATTCACAAAAAAAAAAGATGGGTGGAAGAAGTTCCACACCAAAATCCACATGGGGCCATGCCTAAATTATCAAGAGACAATTCAAAGCCGCTAAACAGTGAGAGCTATACCCATAGAGGGTGGAGGAGAATCACAAACAATGAGTTTTCCCCATACATCAACATGGTCCAAGTCATCAGGAACATGCTCCCAATTGATGATCATTCCATCTTCATTTTTTTCCTTGGCAAGTTGAGTGTCACAAGTAGGTGAGATAGCCAAAACAAGGCAAGGAAATTTGATAGGAAGCATCTAGCTAGGTGCCCCTTAGTCATGTAGGTGAGAGGAGGTTGAATGTGGGCAAGATGGCTAAGATCAATTACAAGAAAACTAGTTTCTAGTTCTTCTTGGAGGGGCCAAGAACCACATGTCTAAGAATCATGACCTCCTTGAGAAGATCAATTACATTCATGTCAACATCCATAGAGTGGAGAGTGACCCCTATTGGAGGTTGGAGTTGGTGGTACCTTGGTAATTATACATGGGTTGTTACCCCAATGATCTAAAAGCAGTTGAAGATGCATCACTTCAAGTGTAACTTTGTTGGCTTGCACCTAAATCTGCATATGAACATTGGAACAAATCGTAGCTTTAGTATAAAATAATAAATGAATATCAATAGAACAACCGATGAAAATAATAGAGTGTTTATCTTTCTAGATGATAAAAAGAATTTTTGCCCTAAAAGTATGCCAAATTTGGGTGAATTTAGCATGAATTCTAGTCCAATCTCCCAATAAGACCATATGCCATGAGAAAGGCTCTGATCTAAAAGGCTTAAAAAAATCATGAATCCAATTCCAAGCTTCCTGAGCTCTGAGATAAAATAAAAAAATTGCTTGAGAGTCTCATGTTGTCCACATAATAGGTAGCAGGGATTGACATTTCTAAAATGAGTTTATCTGGTCCTAATGGGAAGGCCCAAATAAAGTACGCACCATGCAAAATGATCAATCTTTGGCTCAAGAATAGTTAACCAAATAGTTTAGAACATGCATTTCCAAGAGCCCAACGAAGATTGGAGAAGCCATTTGTGGTTCAATTTAAGCACCATGTGAAGATGTAAAGATAGCCAAGCATATCCCTTTCAAGGTTTGTAGTTGTGAAATGGTGTTTCTAGGTACCATTTCCAATCTTTCAACCAATGTTTGATATAGAAAACCCCTATATTGTGAAGCATATTGGGGGGAACTCAATTAATAATAGTTTGGTAAGTCTCCAAATCCTAGTGAGAGAGTCTATATTTTAATTTGGCCTCAAGTTAGGAGAGAAACTCCTTGTTAGTTTTAGAAAAGGATCGGGTAGAATCTTGATACCCCTATTATAGTTCATTTCAAACCATGAATCCATGGAGCCTTAGCAAGCAAGCAATCATAATAAGAAAGAATAAGAGACCACCAAATGAATCATTGATTGAAAGATAATCCCTTATGGAAGTCATTGCCATTCCATAAGAGCCAAGGTTTGATGGCCTCCCATGCTTTCCATATACTTTTAATAACAAAAGTGACCTGAATTTGAATAGGTTCCTTTATTTTAAGAAGGGTATGGAGACCAAGACCCTTCCAAGCTTGACACCCACTAAGCACTCCAACAGAGATGCAATGTCTACTCAAAATGTTTCAAGCTTCATTTCCTTCAAGGGTTATGATTATCCATTTAACACATAGTTCTAATCCATATTGTTGGACTGAAATCAAACCTAGGCCTCCAAAATCATAGGGAGGTAGAAAAATTTCCAAGCCATGTGATGTAAGCCTTTAGTAGTATCAATGAAGGCTCGTAGAAAATACCTTAGAAGTTTTTCAACCTTCAGGTCTAGGAAGCTTTAGAAGGAACCCAACATGAAGAGTACTAGATATGTGTAGCAGCTAATATTTTGGAACACACCTAAAATTTCCTTGTCAAGGAAAGAGGCTTAGTAATCTAGAAGGTTAATTCTTCATAATTTTTGCAATAATTGCCTACCACAAAGAGGAAGGAGAGACTTAAAAGGAAAAAATGAATGCCAAGGAATCTAAAAATTCCCCATGATCAATCCATTTCCAGCCATAGGAGTCAAGCTAGGCAGGTTTGTTAAGTTAATAGAGATTGTCGGTAACATTGAGTTTTTTGCCATTGATTACTTGACCCACAAGACTTACAAAAATAAATTATGCATTACAAGGCTTGAATGATATTACTTTCTTCCTCCAAGAGGGTAAGGAAATAATCATTGCAAAGTGACCATTGAAAAACTATATTGTGGAATTGGGCAAAGAAATGCCTTTAACCAAGTTCTATGAAATAACATTAGCTAAGAGATAGCCAAAACCTTCTACAACAAGCACATAAAGAGTTGGGACCAAAGGGAAGCCTTGACAAATGGATCAAAAAATCCCAAACAAAGGAGTTTTCTATCTATTAATGGTAATGTAAGCATAAGGATAAACAAAAAGCATTTTATTGAACACATGAATTGGCAACTAATCCTAAATATTGAAGTATAGCAAGAATAAATGGCCACTCTATGCAATCATAAGATTTTGAAATTTTAATATTATTAAACATGGCTTTCTATTGAAAATGTATGCCTCATTTCATTCCTTCCCAGACCACAATGATATTATCAAGAATATACCTAGATTTTATGAAGCCATTTTTCTTAGGCCAAACAATTTGGGGAAGAAAATGACTAAGCTTTAGAGAAAGTGCCTTAGAAATGATTTTGTAGGAGACATTAAGCAAGGTGATCAGTCTCCATTTGTAGATTTCCTTAAGGTCACCAAACTTAGGTATGAACTATATATTTCCTGTGTTTAGAATATTTCCTCAGGAATTAGAATGAAAAGCTTCAAGATAAACTTTATGTTCAGACCTTCACCAACAAACTATCAAAGAGATTTATATAATTCATTGGGAAAACCATCACAACTAGGGGACTTGTCATTGGCCATGGAAAATATAGCTTCCCTAAGGTTGTATTTGGTAAACAGATGGTCTCATAAAAGATCCACTAGGATTGACTAGCCTAGCAAGGAAAAACACTTAAGAATTGTTGTAGAGCATTCCCTCAAATTTAGGAGTGGCTCCCTAAGCTTTGAAAACCTACTCATAGTGATGAATACAAGCTTGAAGAATACTAGGCAGTTTAGTTAAAATATGTTGGCCTTCTTTGATGCTTTTTATAGCTTGATAAGTATGATAGGTGGTAGAACCTATCAAAACTCCTTGGAGACTTTCACAAATCTTAATCTAGTGAAGTCTAGATTTAGTTTGTGCCCCTCTAGTCATATGGTTATCAGCAAATTTTTTTGGTGTAGAAGCTTAACAACTCTTAGCTATACTTGGATTTAGAGAAAAGGGATAAGATTACAAAGCAGTCATTGCTTGGTCGAGCTTTGTGGTGGTGGTCTCATATGAGTGGTGATAGAAATTGGCCAGTTGGAGGCCATAAATGTGAAGGAAGTGAGATGTGCATTTGAGAGCACCATTCCACCAATCAATCCAACCTATATGCTATGAGGGATGTGACTCAAAATTCCACACAAGTCAGATATGGCCCGACGTGGATTGATGAGTCAACAAAGACATGTTAAGGAATAATTGAGAATTTTTATCCTTAGAAGCAACAAATTACCATTCAATACAAAATCATATGGGAAAGTGATTTGAAAATACAATGTTCAATAAAGGTTCGATTAGTAGATGGGAACAACTGGAAAATGAAAAGAAAAATTGCATTAATAGAATGGCTTTATCAAGTCATTTGTACACTCCATTAGAGTCAGCCCTCAAATTGCTCCACCTAAGTCATGACATAAGATCATGATGGTGGCCAAGATTAGGATAAAAAATCCCTCATTTATTATGCATGTATTACCATGCCCCTCTTTCACTAGATGTCCAATGTATAAGTAAAGCCCCACATTTATGACTAGCCATTTCAACCATATTAAAATCACCATATAGAACCCAAGTGATGACAAGAATTGAATCAATGATCCATCACCAAAGGGAAGATCTATCAATAGCATCATTAGAAGCATAAACACTAATAACTCCAAATGAATGATTATTAATGTTGAAAATGACCCATAGAGTTGTGTTAGTGGGATCACATCCCTGGTCAACTAATATGACTAAAAGTTAGGAGAGATAAATGTGAGAACACCACCATGATTGCTACATAAAAATGACTTGCTAGCCAAATTACATAGCTAGAAATTTAGAAAGAAAAAAATAGAAATTTTACTTCTTGTAAATAGAGAATGTCTAAACCTAGAAGCATTTGATGAGTGTCACGTACATAATATTTTCTTGTGAGGTCTGTCAAACCTCAGATATTCTAGGAGACAAAATTCATTAGTAAGAGTCAAAATTCATATCCTCTCCATTCAACTCGTTAAGAATTTAGCATAGTTGTTTTGCAAGAATTCTTTATTTAAAGAGGCATTGAAACAACCCAGATGAATTACCAGTGGACTATGTCTTCTTTTCTCAAGAATGTACCCACCTTCTTTTAAATGTCTAGATAAACTATGAGAACATATTTTATGCTAGAGCACTAGGAGACAAGAAGCTGAAGATTGAACAATAGCCTCTATCTAAGAAGATAACACATGTGTCAAAAGTAGTGTTTTGGAGAACTTAGAATTATTTACCTCATTAGACAAATTACCATGTGATAGAACAATAGTTTTCCCTACGTCCTAAAGTTTTGAAGTAGCACCGTCTTGAGTTTTAGGTGGCTGACCACCATCACCGATTGAGGTTTTCTAGTTGGTACACCACCATTCCCAACATTATGATTATTTTTCTGACTAACAACTATTAACCATCCCTCTTCTTTTTGGGGAGTATTTTTATTAATAGGATGATGAGTGGGCTTGCTGCGAGGAGTAACAAGGGGCAATATTTGATCTTATTATTAGAAGATTGACACCTGAAATAAGTGTTAGGTAGGTATAGATAAAGAACATGTTGTGTCTCATTTGTCCAATATGTATGTTAGTAGACTTCTTTAGATCCTTGGAGAGATCAATTTTGACACAAGCACGCTTTTGTGGATGAGCCGAGAAAGTTTATCTAGCACAACACAAATGACATTAACTAGTGAGCCTACTATTTGGGGAAAAAGTTCAACATGGTAAAGGCAACCCAAGAAACTACACCCAAACAGGGACACAAAGAGTGCTATCCACTAAGATTAAAATGTATTAGGTCTAGGGTGTGAAAAAAATCAAGGATGCATGAACAAACCAAGGGCCATGTTTGAGGATAGAATCTTTATGAATAGCTTTAGTAAAATGAAAAAGGAAAAACCCAAACTTTGTGAGGTTTTGAACAACATCAAGGAAGACGACGTGTGGGACCCAAGCCTTGGTCACCCATTCTTGAAGCATGCTTTCAAGGGGAACCCTCCCAAAAAAAAACCATTTTTGGTAAAATTTTCAATCCAGCAATAAGCACTATCCAATTTAGGAATGGGAAGAACCACATCTAAAGGTGTTTTAGCAGACATACCTTATGGAAGACTTTGGGAATGAACTTCCTAGGTTTCTTTGGTGGTGGATCCATCATTATGCACTATAAAATATTCAACACCAACAACAATTATTAGATTAATGAAATTTAATGCCATTTAAAGGGAAACAAAAATTCCCATGGGCATGACATGTAGAGAGGCCTTGCAAAATACAAAAAATATAGATTCCTACTATAAAGAGTAGTATGTCATCATAAAGACACAAGTGAAGCCAAGAATTTGAAGGCATTTTAATTTACTAACATTGATGATTATGTCCAAAGATACCCAAGAGTGTCACAATAAAAATATCAATAAATTTATAATCATATTTTTAGTCATGTATCTTTCTTATAATAACATAGTTTTTCCATGATACATTATGCAATAAGACATTAAAAAAATTACATTATTCTTAGAAATTATTCAAAGAAATTATACATTATTCTTAGAAATTATTCAAATAAATTATAGACTTGTATATTTCTTGTGTTATGCACATTAGTAGTAGCACCATTTTATTGAATGTATTCAAATGTTTAATGTTTGCTTTTTATCACAATCTACTTTTATATAATTCCTTACATTAAAGACTAAAAACATACATGTAAGAATATGAAATGCTAATATTTTCCTCTCTTCCTCTCATGGTCACGCAATCACTTTAGTTTCAATTTTTTTTACAACTATGATCACAATACATATGTGCCTTTGGAGATGAGTTGATTATCATTGTTAAATCATGGTTTTGATTTCACGACTTCTATATTTATAAATTTATCTATGCTAAATCCTTTCTCCAATGAGTATATCCATCCTTACATAGTGAAAGGTGTATTAGAAATAAATCCAATTGTATGACATGCTTTAAAAGATATGCATTCTAGGGGTGGTGTTATGAATAATTATCATCTTGTTTTTGGCTTAATGTGCTCTAGAGATGTGGTTTTATGGAACTCCATGACATCATTACATTTTTAAAAACTACAACAATTAGGCCTTAAAAGTATTTTGTTAGATTAAATAATCAAGCATCAAACTTGATTGAGTCACCTTATCAAGCATTATTCCAATGTGTACCCACTTCTAGCAAATCTGCAAAAAGGGAAGGAGATACATGACTATTCCAATTAGAAATGGATTTAAGACTTATGTGTCCATTGGACATGTCCTCATAGATATGTATGCCAAATGTGGGACATTAAACTCTAGGTGCTATATCCTTGACAATATGGGTGATAGGGATGTAGTTTAGTGTTTAGGGTTTCAAATAATGCAATTATTATAGGATATTAAATAATAAATATGAGGACAATGCATTAAATATATTTGTTGAAATATAAAGAATGTGCATGCAACATAACTATATCACATTAATCAAGCCATGCTTTCCATATGTATTCATATAGGCTTGCTAGATAAAGGTTGGAAATATTTTGAATCCATGAGTTGATATTGTAAAATCATGCCTAAAATGGAGCATTATATGTAAATCCTCTCTCAAAATTTAATCAAAGGAGTTATGCATCCTCCTAGAAACACTTTAATTCTCTAATCTTACTCATCACATAAAATCCCTAAGGTTATCGAGCTGCAATGAAACTTACAACTTTAGTTCCAAATAAGAGAAATGTAACAAGCAAATGTATTACTTGTGAAAGAGAACCTATTGCATTTTTGGTATCCTTTCTAAACATATCAAGATCCAACAATTTCCTTTTGTTTCAAGTTATTTTTTATTGATTTAGATGTGTTTGTTTGGAAATGCTCAATAATTGAGCAATAAATTCCCATATCCCATATACATATTCCATCTTTGCTAGTCCATTGTCTCTAGAAAATAATTATCTTTAAATTCAAAGATACAGAAAAATAAAAGTAAAACCTAAAATGTTAGCTACAATAAGCATATTACAATACCTAATATATATTAAATATGCGTATCATAATGACTAAACTATTAACAATCTTATATTTTGTATCTAAACTACAAGTAGATTGCTTTTTATTAATAATAAGTGTTGGAGTTCTATTAATGGGGTCCCATCCTAGCTACATAAGAAAGACAATATATAAAAGGTCATCCTTCATGAACAGCCCTTAACAATGCATGCAATGCCAAAGAGTCAACTATATGCATGTAAAAACTACCTATAACATATAAAAAATTACAATATAGGTTTATTACCATGACAAACATAATTATTAAACACCATCCTTGCATCCACTTTGCTTAGAACCACACCCTAGAAAACAAAACTACTAGTGTTCACATGTATGATTATACACCCCTAGACTAGAAACTAGGGTAAGTGGACAACTTTGGAAGCATTACCTTCTCCATTACTTTTACCAGTCTGTGAAACTTAAGTCCATACACCACTACATTTGGTTCCTTTACACATGTTATCAAATGATGCTCCAAGAATGGCATAGTGTATCCACTTGTAATTTCAAGTGTGCCCTTGTGAACTAAAACCAATATATTATTCATTACAATTCCCATATCCTACATGAAATTCTCTAAAATCTCTACATTTATCTATACAAACTATAAGTAGATTGTTGATTTATGCATGTTGTTGTTGGCAAGAGACACTATATGGATTCATGGTTGTTGTCATTGATGGCAACAAAGGTCATCCCACATATCCGCAAGACATGATATGTCTCTACCGGAAGTCAGAATAAAGAATGTTGTGATCCGGTGAAGAAGAACAGAGCATGAGGCAAGGTCCGACAGATTGGTCCGGACCTCTCAGAGGAAGTGTCTTGGTGCAGTGCGGATTTGGGAAAGTCAAGAGGACTACCCTGAGTGTATATTCCAAGGATTTAGCCTCCGGTGATGAACAAAGAAAAAGATATGAATGGTTGAGTACCGGATTCCTGAGAGACAGTGAAAACAGAGGAAGAACTGACTGGCAGAGTATCAGACTGCTTTCCGGATGGGTTACTGCTGATGACAGAAGTTGTGAAGGCATGAATCATGTTTGGCCGACATGATTAATGATATCTACAAGTATATGCTTGATCCGCATTGCTTGGTGAGGAAGGATTCAGCCGACAGAATGAAAGTTTATAAGAAACTAGACTGTTCCGGATGCCGACTAGAAAGGTGATGAAATTACTTGTGCGGATATATATAGAGGATGGATTTAGTTGTGAAAGGGTTGTTGTTGTGGAGATATATGCGAATAAGTCTAGATAAAGAGCAGAGGTAGCAAAAAGGATCCGGTATGTGAAAGATAGCAGAATAAAGAACAGAGGAAAGATGAAGTGCAGCAGATCAGTGTACTGAGCCTAACCAGAACTGAACTCCAGCATATGCAGATGCTTCCAATCAGTTCAAGACTGTGATTCTCATCACTTTGTAGACAGTGTGTCTTCTTGTAGGCAGTGGGCCTCTTGTGAGCAGTGTGCTCGGGCAGTGAGCCCTAATTGGCAAGTGCCATCTTTGTAATTTCCTATTCTTCTAACAGAGAATAATTTTGGGTTAATCACCCCGTGGTTTTCTCCCTTAACAGGGTTTCCACGTCAAAAATACTGTGTCATGTGTTTCTTGTTTTATGGTTAATGTTTTATGTTTGATTTTATGCTGCATCAATTAAAGGGAAAGTTCAATAAAGGAAATAATTAGGATAACTGATTCACCCCCCCCTCTCAGTTATCAACAATTGGTATCAGAGCTAAGTTCCTCCTAATAGAGCCTAACAGCTTGAGGAAGATCTGGGATTTCAAATGGATGCATATGGTTTAAGGGAGCAACTCAAGACTGCTCTTGAGGATCTTGAACAGTCGAATTCTGAAGTCAGTGAATTAAAGGAAAGACTCAAACAGGCTGATGAATTCATGAGAGAATTAAAAGACAAATTAAGTCTCTCTATGAAAAAGAGAAAGGAGCTGCTTCAACAGTTGGCAAGACAAAGTGAAGAAAGCAATACAAATGAAGAATTGACTGAGCTAACCAAGTTATGTGAAAAGTTATCAAAAGAAGTCATTATGTTAAGACATGAAATGGAATCAGGAACTATAAAGTTTACTCAAGAGATTGAAGAAAAAAGAAAGGCTGAAGACAATCTAAGACAATCTCTTAAAGAAAAATCAGAAGAATGCCACCAGATGGACAGGATTATCAGACATCTTGAATCTGATCTTGAAGATGCCAAAGATAATGAAGGAAAACTTGAGGATCAAATTGCCTCTCTCAAAAGAGACCTTCAAACAGCAAATGAATATAAAGAGAAATTCAAGATAAGTTCTGCTCAACTTGAAGTTCTTCTTGGAAGTCAAAAGAGGACAGATGACAAGTATGGTTTGGGATATGAGAAAGGAGAAAGCTCTGGATCCGGTCAGAAGAATCTTGGATCAGAAAATCCAAGAAGTAGGCTAGAAGACCTCCGGTAAGACAGCCAAATGCTCAAAGATATCCATCCTTCAATGGATACTGCCACAGCTGCAACCACTTTGGTCACAAAGCTAATCAGTGCAGAATGAGAATGAATCAGATTAATTCATCCTTCTCCGGACAGTGCTTCAACTGCAAAAGGTATGGACACAAATCCCATGAATGCAGAAGAATGCAAGTAAACAAATCATTCAAAGGTAGATGCTTCACATGCAATAGAGTAGGTCATATGGCTAATCAATGCAGATCAAAAGGATATCAGTCAAATATGCAAAGAAATGTTATTTGCCAAATCTGCAATAGGTCCGGTCATAATGCTAAAGTTTGCAGAAACAAGAATCAGGACAAAAGAGGTCCGGTGTATAATCAGAATCAAGACAAGGGTAAACAAAAGATGAATGCGGATGAGGTTAGGAATCAGATGAGCAAGATTTGGGTGAAGAAAAGTTCAGAGAATGTAGAGGTTGGATCCGCACCAGACTCTGGTGCTGATATTTCTTCCGGAAATTAAAAAGTGAGCTCAGGCTCAGGGGGAGACTCAAAGAAAATCTTGTTCCCCCAGCCAAACAAGTGGTGCCGGATGTGGCACAAGATGCGGATCAAAGGGTTTGTAGATATGAGTCTTGAGATACTTCAGTCAAGTTTTCAGGGGTCCGCATGGAGTTATGAAGAAGCCGTGATCGATCAAATAAGACCTGTTCAGCGAGATGCTCCGGTATGATAGAGGATTACAAAAAGGTCCGGAAAGATCCGGAAATGCACTATCTTGTTCTGCGGATTGGACAGAGTGTTTGGGATGCTCTTGTAATATGTTACCTCGATTTATTCATGATTGAAAGATCCGGATGATATCCTCAGATCAGAACCAATCCGGGATACTCCAAACTATCCAGACAAGGCAAACCGGAATGATGTAGGTGAAGCATTTATTGCAGACAGATATTAGGGTTCGCGGAGCAATTTAAGGGATTTCTCAAAGGTCATTTGCTCATTCTGCACTTGAGAAGAAGCGAAAAGTGGAGCTCTGCAACAAGGTTCATCAAGCACCAAGGATCTCCTGCCGAAGCTATTGCATAAAGAAATCAATCCAACCACTCCGTGCAAACCGAAGGCGCATAAGGTATTCTCCGTTTTTCATTACCTCACTGCAAATCTTTGAAGAATGGCTACTCCAAACATAGTTAAGATCTCTGATAGACCTCGCCCCTCATTCAAGAAACATCCCTACAAATCATTGGAGGTAGACCCACTAGGAGCCTTCTCTAGTGTTCCCCATGGAGTTTTACACACCGAAGACATTAGGGTTTACATACATGCAAACATTGAGGAATTTGGGGAATTCAAATTAAGAGACCTCTATCACAAGCAGCTGATTGACAATGCTTTTGAGCTTAAACCAGAGTATAAGGATATTCAGAAGAAACAATTTGAGCAATTTATTCATTTCCCCTGTTTTGAAGAGGATGAATGGGTCCGGTATGTACTGAGCAGGATGCATGACAACTTTCTATGGCTAGATAGACCCTGCAAGATCACAAAAGAGGCAATTAGAGCAGTAACTGGCCTATACTCTTCCGGAGGAGTACCTATCCTCAAATCTGTCAAGAACAACATTGTAACTGAGGCCACCGGATCAAAATTTGACAAAAGGGCAATGACCATTGAAGACATCTCCGATCCGGATATCAAATATGCATCAATGATAATAGGATACAAGATCTACCACTCCAGCAGGGAGAATTCTGTATCCGGAACTGCAGTATACACTGCCTATGAGATGCTAAGAAAGAATGCAGAGTATGATCTCTGCGAACTACTGCTAAGCCAATTAATGGAAAATATACAGAAAATCAAGAAGGATAAGAAGAATTCCTTTAAGTATGGTACTCTGATTGTATGTCTATTCTTCTACTTCATGAATGAGCTACCCGGAACAAGTGGATGGGTATGGCAGAATGACAAACCTGTTGCAGTCCAGATAAGAGACTATTTGCATGGACTTGGGGATGCAAAAGCGAGAAATACAGCTCTATGGGGATACTTCAAAAACTTTCAGAGCATGATGCAAGCAAGAGAGAGAATTCCCCAGTCTCTCATTGAGAAATACAAGGACTCAGTGTGCTTTATGGTTGACACTGATCAGTGCCTAATGGAGGCAGTGGAGCCAAGGACTGTCTGGATCATGCCCATGGGGTATGAAGTTGATGAACAGATAGTGGAGCTGCATGTTCAACACATGCTAAGTCAGCCCAAAGATCCTAAGGCAGAAAGGTTTGGAACCTTTGAGGAGCTGAGTGTAAAAATACATGTAGAACTCAGGGAACCTGAGATTAAAAGAAAGGTAAGAAAAGAAGTAGAGCACATTGCTCAAGGCCTAGGTATCTCAAAGGAGGCACTTGATGCCAGCCGGGAAAAGAGGAGGAAGGCCGAGGAAGAAGAGAAAAGCAAAGAAAGTGCTCCGGTTGAAACTCCCACCCGGACCAGATCATCAAAGAGACCTGCACCTTCCACAACCAAAAGTTCAAAACCGGAAGTCTAGGCATCCGGTAAGAGATCCAAGACAAAAGCCACAAGGGCTTATGGAAGCCAAAAGGATGAAGAGGAAACAGAATCAGATGAGGGAGTAAGAGAAGTAAAGAAACAGAAGAAGAAAGGATCCGGTAAGCCCTCCACAGGCCAAGACAAGGATGAAATGGCAGAGGTAACTGTTGAAAAGCCCACTCTGTCACTAGAGAGCATAATCAAGTCGGTCACGGTGGATGGAAACCTTCAACCAATGACTGAATCATATGATGACTTCAGTGAGGCCGACCAAAAGACTCTGCAGGAGGCCACAGTAAAATATCTTAACATATATAATAAGGCTTTCATTGAAATAATATCTCTTATTCCCAAAAGCCTAGAAAAGGAAATGGAAGTAAAAAAGAATAATGCTCATGCTAAAGATCTTGAGATCCGGGAGCAGATAGCTATTCAGCTATATCCTCAAATTGATCCCAAGACCATGAACATTATCTTCAAAGACTGCAAAGATGAGTTTAGAAGCAAAGCCAGGATGAATCAACTCATGCTTGGCGAGACTGACAAAGTGGCCCAAGAAACAGAAGAGATCCTCCGGAAGGCCTTCAAAAGGTTCAATCTTCCGGTTGTAGAGGATTTAGGTACAGAAACAGCTGAGGACTTGGGACCCTCTACTCCAGAAGAAGTGGCTCATGAACAAACTAGCATCTCTCCTCCGGTTTCCCCTACAGTCTCCGGATCCAAAGAAGAAGAGCAATTACAGGAGAAGGAAGCAATGGTGAAAGATAAAGAGGTTGACAGTTCTAAGACTGCAGAAGAAAAGAAACATCTGTCTCCGGCAAGAGACACTGCACAAACTGTTCAACAGTTTTTGAGTAAAGAAACTTTAGAGATTGATGAATCAGAGCTTCTAAAAGGCCCATTTGATTTTGACTCTCTCTCTCCGGTACAAACAATGAAGATAGCTTCATTTGCAAATGCCAAGGCAAATGAAAAGCTCCTGAAGTCTCATATGGAAGACTGTGAGTTGATAGAGGCTGCTTCCGGAGTACTTGTGAAGATCATGCCATCAATCCAGATAGATCCGACAGCCTCCTCTTCCGGTAATCTAAAAACCTTAGTCAGTAGTGTTGATACACATTTTGATTCTTTAGAAAAATCAGCTGAAGAAAAGGTCCGGAAGGAATTTTTGGATAAAAGATTTTCAGAGATATTAGAATTAATCTCTAAAGATAGGAAGATTGTAAGCATTGGAATAAAGAGCTTAGAGAATGCTCTTAAGGATGGCGGTGACATCTATAAATTTTGTATATCCTGGTCAAAGGCAACAGCAGCATTTGACAAGAAAATAAAAGAGGAACAGGATAAGCTACAAAGCTTATCTCAAAGTTTTGATCCTCTCTCTTCCTCTATAATAAATCAAGAATGTCAGACCATTGCAGTCTTGAATGAAATAAAAAATCTTGAGAAGGAAAGGAAGAACATCACTAACCGGATGGGAGAACTTAGAAGGATTATAATCCCTAAGTTGGAAACCATGCATGAGGCCATCAGTGATGCTCAGACCACCGCCCAAACAAAAGATCCGACAGATCTCAAGCGGGCAGAAGCGTTTGCATTTTTGCTAAGTGGTCACATTTCAATTTTGGATAGAATGAAGCAAAGTTGGGCTACAGAAATGATCCAATTGCAGACATCCTTTGCAGACATTCTTCAATATATGTGAGTATGTAAATATGCGGCTAAGTATAAGAAATTTTTGAAAATTTTGATATGCGGACCCTACCCTTTGCCATTGATGTCAAAGGGGGAGTGAGGAGCAGTGAAAAATGAGAAATCCAACTAAGGGGGAGTTCCGGAAATTGTATATAAAGACAGAGCATCAGCAAAGGGGGAGCACAGTGAAAACACTTAGTCATTTTTCACTAAGTGTTGCCATCAATGCCAAAGGGGGAGATTGTTGGCAAGAGACACTATATGGATTCATGGTTGTTGTCATTGATGGCAACAAAGGTCATCCCACATATCCGCAAGACATGATATGTCTCTACCGGAAGTCAGAATAAAGAATGTTGTGATCCGGTGAAGAAGAACAGAGCATGAGGCAAGGTCCGACAGATTGGTCCGGACCTCTCAGAGGAAGTGTCTTGGTGCAGTGCGGATTTGGGAAAGTCAAGAGGACTACCCTGAGTGGTATATTCCAAGGATTTAGCCTCCGGTGATGAACAAAGAAAAAGATATGAATGGTTGAGTACCGGATTCCTGAGAGACAGTGAAAACAGAGGAAGAACTGACTGGCAGAGTATCAGACTGCTTTCCGGATGGGTTACTGCTGATGACAGAAGTTGTGAAGGCATGAATCATGTTTGGCCGACATGATTAATGATATCTACAAGTATATGCTTGATCCGCATTGCTTGGTGAGGAAGGATTCAGCCGACAGAATGAAAGTTTATAAGAAACTAGACTGTTCCAGATGCCGACTAGAAAGGTGATGAAATTACTTGTGCGGATATATATAGAGGATGGATTTAGTTGTGAAAGGGTTGTTGTTGTGGAGATATATGCGAATAAGTCTAGATAAAGAGCAGAGGTAGCAAAAAGGATCCGGTATGTGAAAGATAGCAGAATAAAGAACAGAGGAAAGATGAAGTGCAGCAGATCAGTGTACTGAGCCTAACCGGAACTGAACTCCAGCATATGCAGATGCTTCCAATCAGTTCAAGACTGTGATTCTCATCACTTTGTAGACAGTGTGTCTTCTTGTAGGCAGTGGGCCTCTTGTGAGCAGTGTGCTCGGGCAGTGAGCCCTAATTGGCAAGTGCCATCTTTGTAATTTCCTATTCTTCTAACAGAGAATAATTTTGGGTTAATCACCCCGTGGTTTTCTCCCTTAACAGGGTTTCCACGTCAAAAATACTGTGTCATGTGTTTCTTGTTTTATGGTTAATGTTTTATGTTTGATTTTATGCTGCATCAATTAAAGGGAAAGTTCAATAAAGGAAATAATTAGGATAACTGATTCACCCCCCCCTCTCAGTTATCAACAGTTGTATTATCTTAAGTGATATCAAATCTTGCATTCATCACTCTTGTATCAAAACTTGTACCAACATTCTCCATTTTATTCTTAAGCTCCTACATTAATGCCATCATTGGCCACATTTGGAGTGATAAAACTTTGTCCAATAATGTCATTGCTATCCTTTAGCCCTATAATCATCTTTATTACATCAATAATTTTTTCCACACCTTATAGGATTACTGGACACACATCATCACCAAATTAAATCTAATTTGCATTGAATTTTATGTTACAACCAAACCTTTTGAAAAGTTGATGCTCTCTTACAATTTTCCCCTCCTTGAATCTAGATAGCACTAACACATTTCCCTTAGCAACCCTAACCTTAACTAGATCATCATATAGTAGATTAGTTCTAGTAGACAAGCTCCCAATTGCCAAAGACAGATGTAAGAATAGAAATTGGCTTCTTCAAAGTTGTAATCCAAAACCAAAGAGGATTCCAAATTGAATTTTAATATAAATAATATTGAAAGCACAAGTTAGGTACATTTAGGAATTTTTGAATTCTTGAACAAGATTTCCTATTTAAATGAGTTTTTGAAAAAGCTCAAAATAGCCTTAACAACACATGAGAAATTACCTATTTATCATGATGATGCAATATAACATCAAATTTTCTTAGCATTCTCATAACTGTGTCAGACATTTATGAAATTCATCTTAAATGTAATTTTTTTCTATTGGATGCTAAAGATGAGTGTTTCTTATCATTAACATGGTAGATTGTAAAAAATGAAAGGAAACAAGGTACATAGAATAGCTTCCTACACCGAACTAATGAGGGGATAGTTATGCAAATTTTTAATCTTTCCAATTAACATGAAGAAGAAACACAAACATAAAACTCAAATCAACAATACCATAACACAAGATGTAAGTGGGGAAAACCTTTTCAGGTAAAAAACCCCACACTCCAAAGCACAACCCAATGTATTATTCAGTAATCAAATGATGGTTACAATACAATCATAGAGCCAAGCTCTTTCAGGAGTTCACCACTGTAGTAGTATTCTAGAGCAATTTCAACAGCATAACAATACTTGCAAATCAACCATACAACTCCAAGCACCTGTATATAGAGAGAAGTACTACGAATGGAGGTAGCTTCTAGAGAAAGTCAACAGAAGAATCTTGTCCAAATCCATATGGCCCAATTTCCAAGGCCATAAAACATTTTAATGACACGTGTGAGAGATTCCCTTTCATCCCTTACAACCCAAACTTGGGAGCCCCAAATTTTCCCAAAAAAGGTATGACAGATGCTCTTACAATGCCATAAAATATGTCATATATGACCACTTACAAGTGTAAGAAAATCTGTCATAACTGTCTATTAATAGTGGATTCTCTTACAACTTGTCATAGTCAAACTTGGGTGCCTATCTTCTCCATGCAAAGATGCTTCTTGACACTTGTCACACCTGTCATAGAATCTTCTATTTCTGGCTCTCATATGTCATAGATTCTATCATAGGAATTTGTCATAACTCTTACGTGTCATAGACCTCTTACAACACCCAAAAGATGCCGACACATGACAAAAGACTTCTACCACAAAGTGGGATGCCTATCTCCTCATATGAGGACAAAAATACATCTAGTCACCTTCCATGTAGGATGACACATCACCGTTCCAACTCCCACAAAGTGAAAAATAGAATTTGCATAGAAAATTACAATAATAGGCAAAAATAAATATACAATTAAATATAAATGCTAGGAACTTGAAAAGGTTGAGACACCTTAATTTCCAACATTCTCCCACTTGTCGAACACCTTTCAAAAGCCAATAGAATGACATGATTTAAATGCTAGGGGCCAAGAGGCCCATAGACTCTGAACACCATCTGAACTTCTCCGTGCTCACATGCTTTGTCAAGGAATCTGCAACATTCGTCAAAGTGTCAACTTTCTCCAAATTCACCTTCCCATCCTCTACCATGTCACAAACAAAATGGTACTAGACATCAATATACTTTGTTCTTGCATAGAAAGTAGGATTCTTTGCCAAACATATGACACTCTGACTGTTACAACAAATGGTAATCTTCCCTGCATCAAAACCAATGTTAGAACACAATCTCTTAAGCCAAATGGCTTCCTTACAAGCATGAGTAGCTGCCATGCACTCTGCTCCTGTCGCGGACAAAGCGACCACAGGTTGCCGCTTACTCATCCAACTAATAGCACCACTAAACATAGTGAACATATAAGCACTGGTGGATCTCCTGTTGTAAATGTCACCTGCCCAATAATATTTTTTCTTTATGATTCATTTTGCATATGACATAAGAACATTCTTCTTTAATTGTTGTATGCCAGTAACAAGATGTGTGCACATATAGAATGGCTTAATGTCAACTTATTTTTCTTAATTAATTCAAATCTGGTGGATTTTTGTTGTTAACTTGTGTAAATAATTGCTTAGTCATCGTTGACCTGCTAAAATATCAGAAAATTTTTAGGCAATGTCATTTTTAAGTGTCTGCAGGTAAGGGGAAATTGTCTTGGCTTTGTAAAAGACAGGAAGAGTGGAATTGCGTGTGGGACATTACATAACCATGGCCAACACACATTTATAAACTTGCTAATCCGATCTTTCCAAATCAAAAGCTTACAACTTGTCCCCATGTTGCTGCTTAGCTTATTTTGGCTAGACGCCACTGCTCAAGTTTTTTATGAGATATTTGTGAAGCTAGTGACCCCATGAATATTTTATTTTCTATTTATCTTAAACAGTTATCTTAATTTGTAGCTTTTACTATATAAAAAATAAAAACAAATTATTTTAATTGTTTTAATTTAGAAGAAAAATAAATTAAAAAAGAGGGAAGGAAATATATGTAGCCACATGGCATATTTTTCATTATGTAGTGGCTGTTTATTTCCAGCCCCTCCTTTTTTCCCACAGCTTACCTACAATTCCTAAACAGTAGCTGCTTCACAAAAATAGCGAAAGATTTTATATTATCCTTTCCCATAACTGTAAATTTCCATGGGGCCACTCCAAATGCTTAATTTTAAGCAGAAAAATTAACTTAAACAACTGCATAGGGACATGGGGTTAGCGGCCCCAACACACTTGGGATAGTTGTAGGCTGTGGGCCACTCACCCAGAGCTGATCTTATCCATTATCCGCGGATAAGACACCTGTTGTGCTCGAAAGCTCCAGGTGGGTCGGAATGGGAAAACCCAGTTGAACAACAAGCCTATTCTATGCAGGATGATTTCTTCGCCAGCAAGCTTGCGTCCCCCACACGTGAACAACTCGGTGTTGGACAGTTGCTTACGCTGGCAGATATGTTTCCACTATTTTTTAAGGGCAGCTGCAAAATGTAGATGACATTTAATCTGGGCGGTCGTCATTCAATAGCTAAATTTGGTATAAATAAGAGCACCGTGGAGTTACAAGGGCGAAAGGAAACGATGGCTGGAATAATTGGTCATCTTGCAGATCGTCTGACTTCCAAGCTGGTGGAAAAGATATTATAAGAGGCATCCCTGGTTAGCAATTTCAGAGAGGACTTGGAACTCATTTGTGATGAGCTTCAGTCCATCAAATGCCTACTCAATGACGTCTGCAGAACCACAAACTCCAGTTCAGGGAGAAATTGGTTGCAAAAAGTTGAAGATTTTCCTTATGACGCTGTCCACTTAGTGGAGGACACGTCCCAACAGCAAAACAACATTATTTCCCGCTATCTAGTGGGCCGTAAGATTCGGGTGTTGAAGGACGAAACTCTAAACATTCATGGGAGCTCTAAGTATGTCAAATATCTTAGAGACATGGATGTGAAGCCCAATACCACTCTGGTTAATGGAAATTCTGTAGAGTATAGAAGAAGATCTTGAGTAGTCTGCTAATGCACGGTAGGCCAGTGGGAATGAAGAAGGATATCGATCTAATTATTGAATGGCTGCGCGCAAATGAGGTTCGAACCATTGTTGTAGCAGGCATGGCAGGGCTGGGAAAAACTCTGCTGCTACAACTTGTGTTCAATAGCCAAGATATCAAAGAAATTTTTCATCATTTGATTTGGGTGGCTGATGCAAACATTGCAAAGCATCCACGATGAGGCAGACATGCCATGACTTCTGGTGAAATGAGGCAGATATGCCATGACTTGCGGTTGTAAACTGATTCCGGTCAATTAGTGGCCTAATTGATTCTTCTTCCTATTTTATTGGGTTTGTTTGTAACTACTCTTAACATTTAAGAACAGTTGTAAATACGTGCCACTTTTTGGTGAGTTAGAGGGGAATTAGTGTAAGGAAGTTAAAGTAGCGGAAACAATTTGATACGCCAATCTTGAGGAGAAACAATATGCAAAACTTTTTAAAAACTGATCTAACAGTCATAGAAATTCCAGAAACATATTTAAATCATGAAATAAACAAAGAGACACAAAACACCATCTATATACATGGGGAAAACCCTTTCGGGTGAAAAACCCCACACTCCAAAAGTCTGCTCAATGTATTCCAAATTTAATACCAAGATTACATACACTTGCAGAGCAAGTTTATTATAGGAGTATCACCAGTAAACAATTCTGGAAGAATTCCGGTAGTATTCCGACAACATAACAATACTTGCAAACTCACACTATGCAAACTACTCCTCAAGTCTCCAATTTATAGACTTCTAGCTATACAAAAAACCATCTATGGTTTTACAAAACCATGTGCGAAGCTTTTCAGCCAAGATTCCAGTCTAAAAATAAGCTCTCACGTCTAAAATGAAAACCCCTATTTTTGACCCTTACAGATGTCATAGAATCTGTCAGAATATGCTTAAAAATAGGCCTTCCATAATATACTATCATGTGGGCATCTTTTGACACATAAAAAACTAATTTTCAAAGCACTGACAATGCGTAACAGTTGTAGAAAAATATTAAATAAAAATAACTATAACGGGAAATGTGCAGCAAGGTTGAGACACCTCATTTCCCAACAATTAGGAGTCCTTCTTTACAAGGTGTTTTCATGTATATAGGCAGCGTATGATTTGAAAAAGACAAGATAATTTTCTTCAAGGTAGGGGATGAGTTTGATGGTGACTTTACTGCTGATGTAAATATATGTTATGAAAATGTCATCTCTCAAGTGATAGAAAAGGACTTTGTTGTGTTCCCAGAGGTGTATCCATGAGGAAATGGGTGTTCAAGATATGTAATGTTTGCTCTTTTTCTTATCTCTAAACATAAGATAGCTGCAAATTATGGTCATTCAGTTTACTATGGATTTTGAGTTGTAATTCCATTGAGTTAAATGTGTTTGCCATGATTCATCCATCCATACTCTGCTGAATTGGTTATAATGCTAGTTTTGAGTTTTTAACTATAGGGATAGATCGAATCAGAGCAGTTTAGAGTTTCTTATTACAGGTGCATGAAGATTGTGCTGCATCAGTGGCAGTATCCCAAAGTTTTGTGGATAATCAGCTGCTGCTCCATATAGCCTGGCAGATAAATCTGCCAGATGACAAAAGACAAACTTATCTAAGCATGGAGGAACTCAATGCGAACATTCGCAGCCATCTTCAAGGAAGCCATTGTCTACTTGTTCTGGACGGATGGGTATTACAATTGATTGATTTTATGGTGGGCAACGATAACAAAGTTATGATTTCAACCCGATATAGGAGAGTTGCACAAAACATGCCAGGGCGCATGCATGACATGGATTATTTGTCTGAAGAAGACAATTGGAGTCTATTCTACATGCATGCATTCCTTGACGACAATAATCAGAGTCCCCCAAAGGAGCTGGAGGAAATGGCTCGTGCTATTGAAAGAAAGTGCTCCAGATTGCAGTTAACTGTGAAGACAGTAGTAGCATCCATGGCAAGCGTCACCTTCCTAACCAGTGATAATCCATGCTAAACCAACTAAATCAAGTCAACACAATCAGGGATGACATTTTGCCAATCCTTAGGTTAAGTTTCGATGCTCTGCCTGATTATCTAAAGCCTTGTTTCATTTTTTGTTCTACATACCCAGAAGATACTAGAATGGTTTGTGAATACCTAGTACAAGTATGGTTTTTTTAAGGATTTGTTACACAAGATCCATACGAGCTGGGACACCATTATTTAAACGAACTCGTTGATCATTGTATGATTGAATTTGTTCCCTATGATGGGAATGATGACATGATCAGCTATTGTAAAATGCATGATCTGCTACATGAGTTAGCTCTTTTAGAGTCTCAGAATTAGACAAAATGTTTATATTAGGCTGGGAGAAGGTTGAAAAAAATTCCCGTAGAAAAGTGCCAGGGCCTACGAAGAATTTCACTGATTAAAAATGAAATAACTACTTGCAACAAATCCATCTTCTCTCCTAGTTACTCCTATGGAATAATCTTCATCTCAAATCCATTGTTCAACAATTTTTCAATAAACTGAGACATTTGAGTGTGTTAGACGTGAGCTAGACATCATGGCCCAGGTCTATTGCAAAGTTAACACTTTTGAGACTCCTCAATTTATCAAGGACCAACATTGAGAAGCTACCCAGTTGCTTGAGTGCTCTCACAAGCCTCCAATTCCTCGATGTTAGCTAGTGCAAAAATTTGACAAGTCTGCATTCAGGTATAGGTAAACATCAGTTTATGCTAAATCTAAATATGCAAGGCTCTGCAAACTTGATATTTGTACCTCTTGGAGTATCCAAGCTCCTCACTTTATGAATATTAGGACAAGTTGTATTGAGGGTGTTAGCACAGTAAAAATTTGAAAATTTTACTATCTCCTTACCCCATCATATTTGAATAAATCCTGAAGAATATCCCAAAAAGACCATAATAAATTTTTTTTTCTCACAAGGTGTCTATGGATGAGCAGTGCTAAATTTCATCAAAATCAATCCATCGGCAAGAGGTTGTGTTGCTCACACCGATACATAAGGAATCGTTTGAAAACAACCATCGGCGTGAGAATAGAGATCGGAAGAAAAATTATGGAAGTCACCGATGGAGTGAGTAATGCCGATGACATTACATCGGCAAGAAAGGCAAGTGGTCATGCCGATCGGTATGACAAATATCTATCGGATAACTTTTTAAAAGTTGCCCCGACGGTATATATCATACCGATGAAGCATTTCGGCAGGAGTCTCACCGAACATCCTGTGGGGGTAACGAAGCAAATAGTCATCGGCGAGAAATAAACTATCAGGATAGCAAACAAGTAAGCTTCCGATGATTAGAGTCTTAGCGATAAGAAAGATTTCGGCGAGACTCACAGCGATACACATCTATCGGGATAACTCAGCATATCGGGATAAGGGAATTAGGTCTCGCCGATTCACAAGTCACGGCGATCAAAAGGCATCGGTAACACTTCAACATACTCTGTTCGATGAAGGATATGAAAAGGGCCATCGGGGAGATGATTTGGATCGGGATATCTTGATTTAGCTATCCCGATAGTGTATGTCATTCCGATAAAGATAAAGTCCATATATGAAAATGACTATCGGTGAGACAATAAAGATCGGGAGAACATAATTTTATTACCCTGATAGTATTAATCATCCTGATAAGCAAATCATATCGGTGGGACTTGCTATATCGCAGAGAGATCTAAAATACTTGGCGATGAGAGAAGTCATGCCGATGGCTGCGCCCACTTAAAACATGACATTACATAGCGTCGGGAATACAATCAAGGGGTCACGCCGATTGACTGTTCGCGCCATAAAAAACGTTGAGGTCGCCTAGACATTTCAAAAATCACGCCGACAAGCAGAGTTATGGCGATGTGACACTTCACAGCGATGAACATTGAATTGATCAGGTGATTAATACAAACGACTACGAAATTCATACGATCACTATAATTGCAAAAAACCGTCTGAGAGGAGAATATAGAGGAATTCTTAGGGCAAAAGCAGAGGCTTCCAATTCCAGCCACCGAACAACAAGTACACCTACACAAACCATTATATTGCCTGTATTTGAATTTCCTGCCAAAGTTTTAAAATGGAAACTCCGGGAAAGGGAAAAGGAAGAAAGTCACAAGGGGAAACCAGTAAGCCTAAAAAACAAAAAACTGATCAAACCCTTGAAGAGAAAGTGAAAGATAGAAAATTAAATCAGGACCTAATTGATCAATTGCCTGGGTCAACTCCCAAGGCCAGGAGGTCTGCCCAACTCAGAGCAGAAGTAGAAAAATTGGAAGATAAACATAAACGCCTGGGAGATATCTAGACCCCAATTCGGGGGTATGAGCTTTTCAAATTTCACTATAATAGACGGTTTAGAAATGCTCCTGTGTCAAACCCATGGCACATGAATTTAGGCAAACTGGTTGTACCTAATGTATTCTTGAATGTAGAACTCCTTCAACTGCTAGCCAGACATTACAATTCAGGCCTGAAAGCTATCTGCAACCCTCAAGGAGAACCATTTGTACACTTGTCAAAAAATGCTATTTGTGAGGTGTATGATTTAGATGATTTGTGCACTGTCCCTATTGTTTATGAAGATTTGGATAAAGAGTATTGGAGAATGGATACAACTTACAATGGATGGAGGTTACCCATTCATAGGCCCAGGATTGAAGGAGAAGTTATACCCTTGACTAAGAATGATGGCCCTCCCTTTCATGTAGCCATTTTTGAACCATACATACAATATACTTACTATTCTGTAGGCCAAGTCCTTGGCTCAGAGGTCCCTGAGTTCATGACTATTCCTCTGATGGTCATAGCCTCTGATATTCAATGTCACAATGCCAGACAATTTGATTATGCCTCCTATGTTGCTACTAGAATAGACTCTGGTCTATCTGCAATAAAAAACAATGCTCCAGCATGCTCTTTTGAGCATTACTCGATGCTTATGCATATGGTGTTATACTATGGCCAGGAAGTAGGATTGTGGCCAAGTGAGTTTCAAGTTGTTGCTGCGGATAAAAAAGGGGAAAAGATACCTGTACAAATGTGGACCAGAGTCTGGGATAGCAGGTATGCCAACTCCAGCTATGCTCAATTTGAAGAGCATTGTGTAAAAGTGCTATATAGGTATTTCAACCACCCCTGTGAATATTCAATTTCAAATGAAATAAAAAGGTTCCTCAGACCTAAAGATTTTGGTGGTCCCCCTATAGTCACTCATAATTGGGGAGACTGGTACTGCTTTGAGGATGCCACTATGATCAGAGTTTATGGATTTGAGGATACTCCATTCATATTGCCTAAAACTGTCCCTGACAGACTTGCATATTTAGAAATAATTAGGCAAATGCATTGTTCGAATGTGATGCATCTAAGTTCAAATGATAAACAATCATTCATGCTCAGCACTTTGTGTTTTGGTGATTTTACTGTGGTTTCAAAAGAAGGATACAATCTCATCTTAGATAAACTAATGCATTATAACATGGTGACTGCTGAGGTGAGGAAAGGGTTTGACCCTGAAGGTTTCATTGATTCTGCAAGAAGAAAACAGAATCTCAGTGGATACATGCACATACACTATCCACATGATGATGTCATTAGAAATTTGGAAGAAGCTGAAGTCGACTTGGTAGTAGAAAAATATAACAGAGATTTAAATGAAAAGAAAAAATAGTTGGCAGAAGTTGAAGTGGTATCCTCTGAAGATGAAGAATTGACTGAACAAGAGCAGCCACAAGATAAAACAATAGAAATGTCTAAAAGAAAAATGCAACAATATCAGCCTCCAGTTGTGCTACATGATGAGGAGGGGTCTGCTGATGAAGATCCACGACAAAAGGCTTATGATTCTTTCATTTCAGATGATACATTCATTTAGTCAAAGGAATTTAAATCATTCCTGTACAAATACAAAGGAAAAGAAATTAGAGAGTCAGTAGATGATGTTTCTGCTGATAATGAAAAATAGTTATTAGATATGTTGAAGCAAACAGTAGATAAAGAAATGCAGGACATGACACCTAGCAAGGGTAGACAGTTACTCAAAGATGCAGGGGTTATGATTTTTCCTGGTTTGGATTTAAATTCTGCTCTAGTTTTTGATAGCTTTTTGAATAATGCTAATGACAAGTATAAGCTTACTCCAGAAGGAGTTAATGAAGTATATATGGGGACTAGATACAATAATGATGAAAATTCTTTGATGATATGGGCGTTGTATCCTCCCCATAAGAAGACGGCCATCATAGACACTGAAAAAACTTTTGGCCATGTTATGACTTTCAGAGCAGGTGAGACTGACCCTATAATTACTACAGACATTGGTATCAATGTTGCAAAGTTAAATAAAGCACAAGCTCAGATGTTGATCAAAGAAAGAGATTCTTATAAACTAAATTGTGAGAGATTAACAAAAGAAAATGATTACTTGAAGGATGCTGTTAAGAGTACCTTTGGCCAATCCACAAAAAGAATAACTCAAGGTGAGAGCTCACAAGGTAGTCAAGTAATATCCCCTGATCAAGCCGCACAAATTCAGATAGACGCATTTGTTACAGTACTGCAGAGCAGGTATGCAAATATGGTACGGTGGTTAAACCAGTTTTGGGATAACTACTCAGAAAATCATAAAGCAGTCAAAGAACATGAAAGGCTTGATAAGAGGATACAGGAAAAGATGATTGAGTTACAAAACAGAAGTGCCACTGATGGTACAGATATCTTTGATGCAAGAGCATTGTTCAAACAGCACCAGAATTATTATGACAAACTTAAAGCTGATGCTAAGGAAGGGACTGATGCTTTGAGTGCAGGAGTGCCTAGGTTATTTAAAGATAACGGAGAGGTAAAGAGCAAAGAAGAATGGATTATTGACTGTCAGATTATATTACACAAAGCCACAGGAGCTCTGAAAGATAAAGCCTCTGCATCCAAAGAAGTCTGCAAACAATTGGAGGAAATGGTTACTCTTGATGTAATTACCAGAAGCGCTATTGAGCTTACTGATTCTCACCGTGATCAAGAGTATCTAGATCATCTGGCTAAAGTTTATTTATGGCTGAATAGAGCCTAATTACGCTTATGTAATTATTGTTAATACTTGTTAAGTTCCCAAGAGACTTATTGAAGAGTTGTATCTCTTCATAGAAATATCTATATAAGTTCAAACAATCGATGCTGAAATGATCATCAGCAGTAGAAGATATTCATATATACATAATATACAATGTCTCAAAGTGACTATGTTGCATATTTTATTTGAAGAAGTTTAAAGTTCTCTGATTCAGTGTTTCTATTTTGGTATCAGTTGTTTGTTGAAAATATTCAATTGTGTGGCTGTCTCCATTTCTGCATTTCCTTGTTATTCAGATTAAGATATCAAGTATATAGTTAATTTGTCATTACACACTTGCTGTATCTGTGTGATTAATTTGGTTGGTGTCCATCTGAGGAATTAAACCCTTCTAATTTAGTCGCAGTAGCCTGGAAGTAGTAAGTTGGGATTACTAAGTAGAGCCATATAATTAGGATTACCATTCTGTCTCCAGAAAATATTATTTGTTAATCTTGCCCATTCATTTCATTTGGTTCCTTCAAGTAAGGATTAAAATACCTTCTGGTGAATTATAAGATAATTGATTATATTGGTTGGATTGCTAAGAAGAGTTTGTCAATCACTTTCTTGCATGTTTATACAAGCTATAAACCAAAGCTGTGCCAAGCAATTAGAATTATTACCATTAAGAAACTACTGGTCTAGGTCCTTCAAATTGACTCTGTTACCCAACAAGGCACTGGTCTCATTCAACTCATTATTTAAAACCTTTTACCTTGATATTGCTTATACAATTTCTGCCAATCATTTATTAAACATTATACATAGAATTAAGTAGTCAGCTTCTTTTTCATCTATCTTACATCCTATGCCATTGTAGATAGATCTAGTTAGTCCACTCATCCACACTCAGACTGCTTTAATATTTCAAGGTTCACCCACCTAGGTGTAGCAGGACCTAAAGTGTAGGAAATCATCAAACCTTAAAGGTTGATTTCGTCAAGTTAGTTCAAAAACGTTGCAAATCCAAACATAGAGCCTGACATCCTCTTAGGATTAGCAACTTGCATTTTTGAGACCTAACAAATTGGCGACTCTGCTGGGGATTAGTAAAAGACCTTAGAAAGTAATTCTTTCCTTCATAGAGTCAATTCAGAAAATTTAAGTTGGTAACTCTGTTGGTGACAAGAACCCTACAGATAAACTATAAACTTTTCCTATTTAATAGGTGGCGACTCTAGTTACAATTATAACCAAAAATTCAATACCAAATGGATGGTAGGAGATCCAAGATGGAAGGTAGAAATTTGTAGTCATCTCCACCACTTAGAAACATTTCCAAAAGAAATGTGAATCCAAAGTATTCCCACCGAGATAATAATCTAGACATCCAAGAGAATGATTCAGAACAAAATATTGCAATTCACAACAAATTCACACCTCTGCATGATTCAAATGAGAACCTCAGTGGAGCAACTGATGATATTTTGGCAAGGTACAGACCCACTCCTCAAGAACAGCGAGATCATGATGCAAAGGTCATGAGGGATATTGATAGGAACCAAGCTGAACATGATTTCAAGATCTCATTTGACCAGGGAGAAGAGATAGGATATGAATTTTCAAATCAGGGAATGAATGACAATCCAGAACATCAGGAAATAAATAATCAAGACATGAGTGATGAGCAACAGGAAATACTCATGCTCAGGAAAGAACTTGAAAGATACAAGATACAAGAGGAGAAGGAGTTGTTGCAGCAAGAAATTCAACAGAGAAAAAATAAAGCCAAAACAGCTCCCCCAAAATATGTACCTCCGCATAGAGGGAATATTTCAAGAAATACACAGCAAAATACAGGTGGTTTTCAAAATTCACATACTTCTGGAAGTCATCAGAACACTATTCCCCAAAACCCTAGACCACCTCCCATATGTAATGCATCTCAACATATGGCAAATAATTACCCACCCCCTGGTCAACAATATTATAGGCCACAAAATCAACACATAAATCCCCATATGAACCAACATCAACAATATGCATATCATCAGCCACCAGGTGGATATAATTACTATCCCAATCCACCACCTCTCAATTTCCCTCCCCAAAACCTTGCTAATATATGCAGTCAATTTGATTTAACTGGATATCAGTTATATCCATATCCTATGGATAGTACTTGGAGAAACATGGTTCCCAAGTTTACTGGAAACAATGCAGTATCTGCAGAAGATCATATCAGAAGTTTTAATGCTTTTGTACAGGATATAGGTATGGATTGGGAAGACATTAGAATGAGGTTATTTATGATGTCCCTCACTGAAGATGCCAGAGATTGGTTTAATAGTTTGCCCGATGCATCAATCAATTCAATAACTGATTTCCATAACCAGTTTAAGGATCAGTATGGTAACCAATACACTCCTGAGTTTGCACTACATCAACTAATAAGTATACAGAAGTATCAAAATGAATCAATGTTTGATTTCAACCTGAAGTTTTCCAAGTTACATAATAAGGTACCACATGGAGCCAAGTTATCTGACCAGGCAGCACTGAGTATCTATATGAAAGCATTTGACCCCAAAACAGGATATGAACTCAGAACCCGATGTCCTGCAACATTGGCCGAAGCACAGAAAGTAGCCATAACTATTGAAAATAACAGGAAGGCTGCAGGAATGGTCAGTAAGAGGGACAATCATAGAAATCTTTAGAATCCAAATGCTCAACAGATTAAACTAGAGGGTCAGCATAGGCATGATAGACCTAGGTTACATGATATGCCTTACAATACAAATTGGAAGGATGGAAGACCTATTGACAACAACAGAAAGCAGCCATATGGAAAGGATACTCCTGATCCCTTGAAGAGAAACATGGCACATATGGCAGAAAATAAACCTTGGTGTTTTGTATGTAACTTACCACATTCACCTGAATACTGTGAGGTAGCTAAATCAATACAGCAAGAGGAAATGCTATACAGCTATAATAGGGATAATCACACCATCAATATGATGCAGGATACACCATGTGTAGTAACAGAAGATTATTCTTCTTCTTCAGAAGAAGGATATGAGTATGATGTAGGGAACCAAAAGTATCATATTAACATGGGAGAACAGCAGGTATTCTCAGACCAGGAAGATAGTTGTAACAACAAGTCATGTGGTCACTGGAGAAAACCTACTGAGGATGAAAGAGAAGCTCTCACAGTGGCTGCAGTGGCTCAAGCTCGAAACACTTATAGCTTAAGGAATAGAACAACAAATGTTGGGCAAGGAACTCCTGGAAGTGTATTTATAAAAGACCAGAATAACAAAGAAAATAATACAAAATCATCACCTAAAGAACCAGAAAAGGGGGATAAAAATAAAATGAAAGGAAATCAAGAAAAAGAAAACACAAAAACAGAAAAGAATGACCAGATCATAACCCCTTCTTTCGACATTGCACAGGCAGTGTCTCAGGTGAAGATATCAGTCCCACTCCTAGAGATGATGAAAATAGATAAATATAGGAGTACAGTTGTCAAGATGATTTCTGATACACCAAATCCAAAACATAAAGGGTTTGAAAAAACAACAAATAATGTGCATCAGGAAAATTTTAAGATGCCTGAGGTATACCTTGGTGACACACTTACAAAAAATCCCTCACAGGTAGATCCATTCTATACTACACTAGTAATCAAGAACAGAATAGTCAGGAATTGTATGATTGATTCAGGTGCTGCTATGAATATCATGCCTATGGCAGTAATGAAAGAATTAGGGATGTGGGTTGATACTACTTATGGCCAGTGTTATGCAATGGATAACAGATCTATTCCAGTAGTTGGTATTATGAAAGATGTAGAGATAAAACTTGCTTCACATCCTGAAGCAACATATAACATTGACATCACTGTGGTTGATATCCCACCGTATTATGGAATGCTGCTATCAAGACAATGGGCTGCAATGGCAGGAGGCAATGTTCAATTAGATCTATCATATGCCACCATACCAGTAGGTGAGAAGGAAATCAAATTGTGTAGAGAGCCAAGGTACGACAATATTATAGAAAGAATGGATCGGCATCAGGTGAATTTCTTTTGTGACACAGATTTAGGAGTTTTCAAAGTTGGAGAAACTACCCCAGAATTGCATAACACTGACCCAATACACACTGAATCTATGAAAGGAGAGAATGATTTGTGGAAAATGTATTTTGATGGTGCATGCAGCAAGATAGGAAATGGGGCCGGAGTAGTTTTTATCTCGCCAGGAGGTAAAACATTCAAATACTCTTTCCTATTGACATTTGAATGCACCAATAATGTAGCTGAATATGAAGCCCTGCTCATTGGCCTAAACATAGCCACCAAATACAAAATAAAAAAGTTGGCTGTCTTCGGTGATTCTGAACTGGTCATCTCCCAAGTAAGAGAAAAATATTTATCTAAAAATAAAAGATTAAGACAGTACAGAAATGCAGTTTGGGACAGTGTTGAATTATTTGATGCCTTTTCAATCAGCTGGGTTGATAGGTCTAAAAACATTATGGCAGACTTTTTAGCAAACATTGCATTAAAGAGAGATGATGTTACATTAGGAGGGATCACAGAAGTAGAATTTAAAACTAGACCTATCATCCTTGATAATATACAGAATTGGCAAGTGTTTGATAGCGATGCTGATATAATCAATTTCTTACATTGTGCTGATTATTATGAAAATCAAGAAATTGATTTCAGTGCATTTGTGGAGGAACACGATGGGAAGGAAACCCTTTTTGGCCAAGAAGTGGTCCAACTAAAGACAAATAAGATACCCAAAGGACTTATTGCATTAGAAAAAACATTTGATGGCCATGACAGGTATAAAAAGAAAGACACACCAGTGGTACCTAGTAACCTTGAAGAAATCAATTTGGGGACACAAACAACTCCAAAAAATGTGTATATTGGAAAAAGTCTTGACCCAAAAATCAGAAGCAGACTTATCAACCTGCTCAGGAAGTACAGGCATGTGTTTGCTTGGTCATATGATGACTTAAAAGCATATAGAGAGGATCTATTTCAACATGAGATACCACTGAAGCAAGATGCTAAACCTTTCAGACAGAAGCAGAGACCGATTAATCCTACACTAGCCCCTAAAATGTTAGAGGAACTTACAAAGTTAAGGGATGGAGCTATAATCAAACCTATTAGACACTCTTCCTGGGTTTCAAACTTAGTGCCTGTCAGGAAAAAGAATGGTGACATTAGACTATGTGTGGATTTTAGAAACTTGAATAAATCTTCCCTCAAAGATAATTATCCTCTTCCCAATATGGAGGCAATATTGCAGAAAGTTACTGGGTGTGAATTGCTATCCATGATGGATGGTTTCTCTAGCTACAATCAGGTAAAAGTTAAGGAGTCTGAACAATTTAAGATGGCATTCACCACTCCGTGGGGAACATATGTGTATTTGAGAATGCCATTTGGATTAACTAATGCTGGAGCAACATTCCAGAGAGCGATGGATGTAGCTTTTGCTGAATTGATCAATAAGATTATGATAGTATATCAAGACGACTTGACAGCATATTCTAGAAAGGCCGAAGATCATTGCACACATTTAGAACAAGTATTTATCAAAGCCCTAGAATATGGGATATCATTGAACCCTAAAAAATGCCATTTTGCAGTAACAGAAGGAAAATTGCTTGGTCATATAGTCTCGAAGGAAGGAGTTAAAATAGATCCTGAAAGGGTAAAAGCAATTGATCAAGTCCCTATTCCAAAAAATGTAAAAGCTATACAATCATTCTTTGGTCAGATAAATTTTGTCAGAAGATTTATACCAAATTTCGCAGAGATTGTTTGTCCTATATCGAGAATGCTGAAGAAGAATTTAGAAATGAAGTGAACAACAGAAACAGTGGAAGCATTTGGTAACATTAAGGAGGCTATCAAGCAAGCTCCAGTCTTAATATCCCCTGACTTTGGTAAACCTTTCCAACTTTTCTCATTTGCTTCCTATCATACAGTAGCAGCAGTGTTGTTACAGAAAAACAATGATGGACATGAACAGCCTATCTCTTTCTTTAGTAAGTCCCTTCAGAATGCAGAGTTGAAGTATGACATTATTGAAAAACAGGCATATGCATTGGTAAAAGCGGTAAAAAATTTTAGACCATATTTGGTAGGGGCTAAAATCATAGCATATGTTCCTAATGCTGCAGTGAAGGATGTACTGATCCAAACTGAGGTCACCGGTAGGAGATGTAGGTGGATCAATAGGATTCAGGAATTCAACATTGAAATCCAAATCACTAAATTAGTCAGAGGACAGGGTCTTGCCAAATTGATGGCTGAAAGTAATCTAGAAGCTTCCCAAATATGTAATGTTGATGCAAGTACCAACATTGAACACACTCCATGGTATACTGATATAGTATATTATCTAAAACATATGAAGTGTCCTGAAGGATATGATGATAACAGAAGAAGGACACTCAAACTACAAGCTTCAAAATATGTACTCATTGGTGGGGATCTCTATTGGAAAAACAGAGATGGGGTTCTACTATTATGCTTGGACGAATATCAATCAAAACATATTATGAAGGAGTTGCATGAAGGCATGTGCGGAGGTCATTTCTCAGCAAAGACCACAGCACACAAGATCCTGAGGACAGGGTACTATTGGCCTAAAGTATTTAATGATTCATACCAGTACACTAGAAAGTGTGAAGCATGCCAAAAGTTCTCAGGGAAGTTAAAGTATCAGGGAGCACTACCCTTAAAACCTATGCAGGTTGAGGCTCCATTTTATCAGTGGGGTATTGATTTTATAGGTGAAATTTCAGAAAAATTGAGTGGGGGGCACCGATGGATTTTAGTGGCTACTGATTACTTTACAAAATGGGTGGAAGCAATCCCAACCAAATAGGCTACAAGTAAAGTTGTGATTAATTTTCTAATGGATAACATTATATGTAGATTTGGTACTCCTGTAAGATTGATTACAGATAATGGGATGTGTTTTAGATCTGATGAATTCAAAGGTTTTTGCAATACACATGGTATCACTATTTCTTATGCTGCTCCATACCATCCACAGGCCAATGGACAAGCTGAATCAAGTAATAAGAGCCTGTTGAAAATCATAAAGAGAATGTTGGATAAAAATAAGAAGGCTTGGGATTCAAAATTAAGAATGGCAGTATGGGCTGACAGGATTACTATAAAAAGGGCAATTGGGAGATCCCCTTATGAATTGGTATATGGAACACAAGCAAGATTACCATTGGAAAATCTTATACCAGTATACAAATTTATCCTCCAGGAAGACTTGAATATCCCTGAACCAATGGAGGAAAGGTTGGAACAATTGGCAGAGCTTGATGAAACAAGAAGAATAGCTCAGAGACAGAATATTAAATTACAATCACAGGTAAAATATCTCTTTGACAAGAAGGCCAAAGAAAGAAAGTTTGAAATAAATGATCTGGTACTAATGTGGAATGCAAGATGTCAGGACAAAGGAAAACATGGAAAATTTGAAGCCCTGTGGTTAGGTCCTTTTGTTATCACTGGCAAGGGAGGTGATGATTCTTACTATGTACAGAATATGTCAGGAGAGGAGCAGGAATTGCCTATACATGGGCAATACTTGAAGCAGTTCTTTTCATAAACATGTACAAAGAGAATTGAGTGCTGCCAGTGCATGGACAACATTCAAATAGTTCTCAAAATATCTTATTCCATGCACAGTAGTCTAGGAATCATTCCCGCTCCCCATCATTTGTTCTTTTCCTTTTCCCAGTTTCATAAAACCTTACCCCAAAATAATAAAATATGTGGTCTACTTCCCCAGGAGATCTGGATCCTTGTTATACTCACAGGGAGTATGCATCCCAGACAGAGCCACTGTTAGCACAGTAAAAATTTGAAAATTTTACTATCTCCTTACCCCATCATATTTGAATAAATCCTGAAGAATATCCCAAAAAGACCATAATAAAATTTTTTTTCTCACAAGGTGTCTATGGATGAGCAGTGCCAAATTTCATCAAAATCAATCCATCGGCAAGAGGTTGTGTTGCTCACACCGATACATAAGGAATCGTTTGAAAACAACCATCGGCGTGAGAATAGAGATCGGAAGAAAAATTATGGAAGTCACCGATGGAGTGAGTAATGCCGATGACATTACATCGGCAAGAAAGGCAAGTGGTCATGCCGATCGGTATGACAAATATCTATCGGATAACTTTTTAAAAGTTGCCCCAACAGTATATATCATACCGATGAAGCATTTTGGCAGGAGTCTCACCGAACATCCTGTGGGGGTAATGAAGCAAATAGTCATCGGCGAGAAATAAACTATCGGGATAGCAAACAAGTAAGCATCCGATGATTAGAGTCTTAGCGATAAGAAAGCTTTCGGCGAGACTCACAGCGATACACATCTATCGGGATAACTCAGCATATCGGCATAAGGGAGTTAGGTCTCGCCGATTCACAAGTCACGGCGATCAAAAGGCATCGGTAACACTTCAACATACTCTGTCTGATGAAGGATATGAAAAGGGCCATCGGGGAGATGATTTGGATCAGGATATCTTGATTTAGCTATCCCGATAGTGTATGTCATTCCGATAAAGATAAAGTCCATATATGAAAATGACTATCGGCGAGACAATAAAGATCGGGAGAACATAATTTTATTACCCCGATAGTATTAATCATCCCGATAAGCAAATCATATCGGTGGGACTTGCTATATCGCAGAGAGATCTAAAATACTTGGCGATGAGAGAAGTCATGCCGATGGCTGCGCCCACTTAAAACATGACATTACATAGCGTCGGGAATACAATGAAGGGGTCACGCCGATTGACTGTTCGCGCCATAAAAAATGTTGAGGTCGCCCAGACATTTCAAAAATCACGCCGATAAGCAGAGTTATGGCGATGTGACACGTCACAGCGATGAACATTGAATTGATCAGGTGATTAATACAAATGACTACGAAATTCATACGATCACTATAATTGCAAAAAACCGTCCGAGAGGAGAATACAGAGGAATTCTTAGGGCAAAAGCAGAGGCTTCCAATTCCAGCCACCGAACAACAGGTACACCTACACAAACCATTATATTGCCTGTATTTGAATTTCCTGCCAAAGTTTTAAAATGGAAACTCCAGGAAAGGGAAAAGGAAGAAAGTCACAAGGGGAAACCAGTAAGCCTAAAAAACAAAAAACTGATCAAACCCTTGAAGAGAAAGTGAAAGATAGAAAATTAAATCAGGACCTAATTGATCAATTGCCTGGGTCAACTCCCAAGGCCAGGAGGTCTGCCCAACTCAGAGCAGAAGTAGAAAAATTGGAAGATAAACATAAACGCCTGGGAGATATCTAGACCCCAATTCGGGGGTATGAGCTTTTCAAATTTCACTATAATAGACGGTTTAGAAATGCTCCTGTGTCAAACCCATGGCACATGAATTTAGGCAAACTGGTTGTACCTAATGTATTCTTGAATGTAGAACTCCTTCAATTGCTAGCCAGACATTACAATTCAGGCCTGAAAGCTATCTGCAACCCTCAAGGAGAACCAATTGTACACCTGTCAAAAAATGCTATTTGTGAGGTGTATGATTTAGATGATTTGTGCACTGTCCCTATTGTTTATGAAGATTTGGATAAAGAGTATTGGAGAATGGATACAACTTACAATGGATGGAGGTTACCCATTCATAGGCCCAGGATTGAAGGAGAAGTGATACCCTTGACTGAGAATGATGGCCCTCCCTTTCATGTAGCCATTTTTGAACCATACATATAATATACTTACTATTCTGTAGGCCAAGTCCTTGGCTCAGAGGTCCCTGAGTTCATGACTATTCCTCTGATGGTCATAGCCTCTGATATTCAATGTCACAATGCCAGACAATTTGATTATGCCTCCTATGTTGCTACTAGAATAGACTCTGGTCTATTTGCAATAAAAAAACAATGCTCCAGCATGCTCTTTTGAGCATTACTCGATGCTTATGCATATGGTGTTATACTATGGCCAGGAAGTAGGATTGTGGCCAAGTGAGTTTCAAGTTGTTGCTGCGGATAAGAAAGGGGAAAAGATACCTGTACAAATGTGGACCAGAGTCTGGGATAGCAGGTATGCCAACTCCAGCTATGCTCAATTTGAAGAGCATTGTGTAAAAGTGCTATATAGGTATTTCAACCACCCCTGTGAATATTCAATTTCAAATGAAATAAAAAGGTTCCTCAGACCTAAAGATTTTGGTGGTCCCCCTACAGTCACTCATAATTGGGGAGACTGGTACTGCTTTGAGGATGCCACTATGATCAGAGTTTATGGATTTGAGGATACTCCATTCATATTGCCTAAAACTGTCCCTGACAGACTTGCATATTTAGAAATAATTAGGCAAATGCATTGTTCGAATGTGATGCATCTAAGTTCACATGATAAACAATCATTCATGCCCAGCACTTTGTGTTTTGGTGATTTTACTGTGGTTTCAAAAGAAGGATACAATCTCATCTTAGATAAACTAATGCATTATAACATGGTGACTGCTGAGGTGAGGAAAGGGTTTGACCCTGAAGGTTTCATTGATTCTGCAAGAAGAAAACAGAATCTCAGTGGATACATGCACATACACTATCCACATGATGATGTCATTAGAAATTTGGAAGAAGCTGAAGTCGACTTGGTAGTAGAAAAATATAACAGAGATTTAAATGAAAAGAAAAAATAGTTGGCAGAAGTTGAAGTGGTATCCTCTGAAGATGAAGAATTGACTGAACAAGAGTAGCCACAAGATAAAACAATAGAAATGTCTAAAAGAAAAATGCAACAATATCAGCCTCCAGTTGTGCTACATGATGAGGAGGGGTCTACTGATGAAGATCCACGACAAAAGGCTTATGATTCTTTCATTTCAGATGATACATTCATTCAGTCAAAGGAATTTAAATCATTCCTGTACAAATACAAAGGAAAAGAAATTAGAGAGTCAGTAGATGATGTTTCTGCTGATAATGAAAAATAGTTATTAGATATGTAGAAGCAAACAGTAGATAAAGAAATGTAGGACATGACACCTAGCAAGGGTAGACAGTTACTCAAAGATGCAGGGGTTATGATTTTTCCTGGTTTGGATTTAAATTCTGCTCTGGTTTTTGATAGCTTTTTGAATAATGCTAATGACAAGTATAAGCTTACTCCAGAAGGAGTTAATGAAGTATATATGGGGACTAGATACAATAATGATGAAAATTCTTTGATGATATGGGCGTTGTATCCTCCCCATAAGAAGACGGCCATCATAGACACTGAAAAAACTTTTGGCCATGTTATGACTTTCAGAGCAGGTGAGACTGACCCTATAATTACTGCAGACATTGGTATCAATGTTGCAAAGTTAAATAAAGCACAAGCTCAGATGCTGATCAAAGAAAGAGATTCTTATAAACTGAATTGTGAGAGATTAACAAAAGAAAATGATTACTTGAAGGATGCTGTTAAGAGTACCTTTGGCCAATCCACAAAAAGAATAACTCAAGGTGAGAGCTCACAAGGTAGTCAAGTAATATCCCCTGATCAGGCCGCACAAATTCAGATAGACGCATTTGTTACAGTACTGCAGAGCAGGTATGCAAATATGGTACGGTGGTTAAACCAGTTTTGGGATAACTACTCAAAAAATCATAAAGCAGTCAAAGAACATGAAAGGCTTGATAAGAGGATACAGGAAAAGATGATTGAGTTACAAAACAGAAGTGCCACTGATGGTACAGATATCTCTGACGCAAGAGCATTGCTCAAACAACACTAGAATTATTATGACAAACTTAAAGTTGATGCTAAGGAAGGGACTGATGCTTCGAGTGCAGGAGTGCCTAGGTTATTTAAAGATAACGGAGAGGTAAAGAGCAAAGAAGAATGGATTATTGACTGTCAGATTATATTACACAAAGCCACAGGAGCTCTGAAAGATAAAGCCTCTGCATCCAAAGAAGTCTGCAAACAATTGGAGGAAATGGTTACTCTTGATGTAATTACCAGAAGCGCTATTGAGCTTACTGATTCTCACCGTGATCAAGAGTATCTAGATCATCTGGCTAAAGTTTATTTATGGCTGAATAGAGCCTAATTACGCTTATGTAATTATTGTTAATACTTGTTAAGTTCCCAAGAGACTTATTGAAGAGTTGTATCTCTTCATAGAAATATCTATATAAGTTCAAACAATCGATGCTGAAATGATCATCAGCAGTAGAAGATATTCATATATACATAATATACAATGTCTCAAAGTGACTATGTTGCATATTTTATTTGAAGAAGAAGTTTGAAGTTCTCTGATTCAGTGTTTCTATTTTGGTATCAGTTGTTTGTTGAAAATATTCAATTGTGTGGCTGTCTCCATTTCTGCATTTCCTTGTTATTTAGATTAAGATATCAAGTATATAGTTAATCTGTCATTACACACTTGTTGTATCTGTGTGATTAATTTGGTTGGTGTCCATCTGAGGAATTAAACCCTTCTAATTTAGTCGCAGTAGCCTGGAAGTAGTAAGTTGGGATTACTAAGTAGAGCCATATAATTAGGATTACCATTCTGTCTCCAGAAAATATTATTTGTTAATCTTGCCCATTCATTTCATTTGGTTCCTTCAAGTAAGGATTAAAATACCTTCTGGTGAATTATAAGATAATTGATTATATTGGTTGGATTGCTAAGAAGAGTTTGTCAATCACTTTCTTGCACGTTTATACAAGCTATAAACCAAAGCTGTGCCAAGCAATTAGAATTATTACCATTAAGAAACTACTGGTCTAGGTCCTTCAAATTGACTCTGTTACCCAACAAGGCACTGGTCTCATTCAACTCATTATTTAAAACCTTTTACCTTGATATTGCTTATACAATTTCTGCCAATCATTTATTAAACATTATACATAGAATTAAGTAGTTAGCTTCTTTTTCATCTATCTTACATCCTATGCCATTGTAGATAGATCTAGTTAGTCCACTCATCCACACTCAGACTACTTTAATATTTCAAGGTTCACCCACCTAGGTGTAGCAGGACCTAAAGTGTAGGAAATCATCAAACCTTAAAGGTTGATTTCGTCAAGTTAGTTCAAAAACGTTGCAAATCCAAACATAGAGCCTGGCATCCTCTTAGGATTAGCAACTTGCATTTTTGAGACCTAACAGAGGGAAACAAAATAACCAGAGATACAACACAAAGATGAACAACAAAATATATTTCCTATTAGTGATTCAAATCTTACAAGATAGTTATAAAATTCAACAAGAGCTTCTGCTCTTTTCTTTCATACAAAAATTACAAAACAGTGAGCTACAGCTCTAATTTTAAACATACAGTCCCCTATTCTTTTTTGTTAACAGCTTCATACATAGAACACCAGTCTTCATACATAGAACAACAGTCTTCCTTCCTCTATTTTTTATATATCAACATAGCCCTACTTTTTTTTGGTTCTTCATACATACATTAACAGAAAGATTTCACCGCTTTACATGCTACGAAATGCTCAGTCAAGGAGGGAAAACCAAAAACATTAAATTGCATTTAATTGTAATTTTGATGGCAGCGTGAGAAATCTTGGAGATGGAGAAGAAGGCCATACTTAGAGGATGTTAGGCCATACCTCAAACCATTACCTGCAGAAAAACATTAATGAAGTAGGACGGAGATAGGGGAAAGTAAATAGTAGTCAAAAGTAGAAATTATCTTCCTTAAATGAAGTGGAACTTGTTGGGATTACTATTCCAACACCCCCCCTTAATCACAACTACCGCCTTCTTTGATACCCAAACGATCTCTTTGAAACACAAAACTTTCTTTCCCTAATGCCTTGGTCAAGATATCTACAGACTGATCTTCAGACCTGCAAAAATTCAAAAAGATTTCTCCATTGTTGATTAGTTCCCTAATGAAGTGATATCTCGTGTTTGGGTAAGTGCAAGAAGATGGTGGGCCAAAAAGGGGTCTTAAGTGGCGACTTTTATTTTCTGAAATCAAGAAATACTGGCTTTGGATGAGAAATTGAGCATAGTTACACTCAAAATTTGGAGATGCAACCAAAACAATGTTCGTAGTGCTCCGAGTCTACTTTCTAAACTACTATTTTTTTTTGAAAATGACATAGATTAAGGGGTTCAAAAGAGGGAGCCACAGAAATTGGTGTTGTTTCTGTCAAAAAACATAACATAGCATGTTTTGTGGCTTCCTCAAAAGGTCAACTTTTTTTTGGTATTTTTAAAATCGCTTTAGTGAGAAATTAGCTAATAGCATGTAGTTTATGCCCGATTTTTCTGATAATTTTTTGATAAATATTTGATTTTTTACTAATTTTCAAAGTGGACACATCCTAAAAAATAGAAATTTGGTTGTGCTACCCCTCTAAATTTTGAAAACTAATTGAAACTTATTTTTTTCTTTTTTTAATATTTGTAGAATAGAGTCTAGTTTCTAAATATGTATTTTTTTTGAAATTTCAATGAATAGTTAATTTACAATGAAAAAAAGACCAAACAGTGGTTTTTGCCCAAAAACGGACACACAAACAAAAGAAATTAAAGATGAAAGGCTTAACATTGTTAAAATGTGAAAAAAATCACATCGTCAAATAGCTAAGAGAAAGCCTAACATTACCCAGGTGTTCGATTTGTTTGACCTTGAAACACGTGCAAATCTAAGGGTTAGCACGAACGAAATTATGTGAAATCTTGAAGAATATGGAAAAACATGTCTGTGACTGTTCAAAAGGCACTCCAAGCCTTTGGGTTGGAAATCCAAAGCAAATCCCAAGCCCAAGGCTTGGGATTCCCAAAGCAAGACGTAACACGAGTGCGTTATAATGCGCTCGTGTTATGTTTTGCTTTGCATTTTTCCTTTTCCGCAAGTCTGTTGTTTCTCATGTTTGACATAACGTGAGCGCGTTATAACGCGCTCGCGTTATGTTCCCCTTAAATTTTTTTCTGTTCAAATCTATTAATCATGTATCTATGTATGTATGCCTATATGTGTGTATGTATGTATGTATCTATGTATGCTTATATGTATGTATGTATGTATGTATATATCTATGTATCTATGTATGCCTATATGTATGTATGTATCTATGTATGCCTATATTTATGTATGTATAGTGTCGAGGGTAGAGGAGGGTAGAGATGGGAGTGAGCCAGATAGGGGAGGAGAGGGGTGGATAAGGATTGAGTGATTAAGGTTTAAGGTTGAGGGTTGAGCGTTTAGGGATAGGATTTAGAGTTTAGGGATAAGCGATTAGAGTTTAGGACCTTGAGGGATTAGGGTTTAGGGTTTAGGGTTGAGGCTTTAGGGATAGCGTTTAGTGTTAAGGGTCGAGGGATTAGGTTTAAGGTAGAGTGTTGAGGGTAGAGGGATTAGGGATAGGGTTTAGGGTTGAAAGTTTAGGGTTGAGGGATTAGGGTTTAAGGTATAGTTTAGTAGTTCTTGTGGATAGATCTAGTAGACAATGGGAGATTATTTGCCTGTTTCATAACAATATACCTTCCCTAAGTGCGGGGTGGACAACAAGAAACATAGATGTACCCCAATGCAAATCTTTTCTCATAATGATCATCCTTCTGATTTCAACTGTTAATTACTCACTGTGGATGTACCATACGCAAAGCTTTTCTCATAGGGTTTAAGGTATAGTGTCGAGGGTTGAGGGTTTATTGATAGTGTTTAGGGTTGAGGGTTGAGGGATTAGGTTTTAGGGTTGATGGATTAGGGTTTAAGGTATAGTGTTGAGGGTTGAGGGTTTAGGGATAGGGTTTAGGGTTAACGGATTAGGGTTTAGGGTTGACGGATTAGCATTTAATGTCGAGGTTAGGGTTAGAGTGTCAAGGGTAGAGGGATTAGGTATAGGGTTTAGGGTTGAAGGTTTAAGGATTGAGGGTTGAGGCTTTAGGGATGAGGGTTTAAGGCTTAAGATATAGTGTCAAGTGTTGAGGGTGTAGGGATAGGGTTTAAGTTTAATGGGTTAAGGGTTGAGGGATAGGGAGTAGGGTTTAAGGTATAGTGTTGAGGTTTGATGGTTTACGGATAGGGTTTAGATTTGAGGGATTAGGGTTTAGGGTTGATGAATTAGGGTTTAATGTTGAGGGTTGAGGGTTGAGGGTTGAGGTTGAGAGATAGGGTTAATGGTCAAGGGATTAGGGTTAAATAAGAGTGTCGAGGGTAGAGGGATTAGGGATAGGGTTTAGGGTTGAAGGTTTAATGATTTAGGGTTGAGGCTTTAGGGATGAGGGTTAAGGGATTAGGGTTTAAGATATAGTGTCGAGTGTTGAGCGTGTAGGATAGGTTTTAGGGTTCAAGTTTTAAGGGTTAAGGGTCGAGGGATCAGAGTTAAGGGTTGAGGGATTAGGGTTTGACGTTGAGGGTTGAGTACATTGAGGTTCGAGGGTTAAGGGTTTCAGGATAGGGTTGAGGGTCAAGGGATTAGGGTTAAGGGATAGGGTTGGAGGGTTTAGGGATAATGGATTAGGGTTTAAGGTATAGTATTGAGCTCGTTGAGGGTCTAAGAATAGGGATAGTGTTAGGGTTTAGGAATAGGGATAGCATTTAGGGTTTAGGGATGAGGGATTAGAGTTGACAGATGGCGGATTAGGGTTGAGGGTTGAGGGATTAGGGTTTAGGGTTGAGGGTTGAGGGATTAGGGTTTAAGGTATAGTGTTGAGGGTTTAGGGATAGGGTTTAGGGTTGAGGGATTAGAGTGAAGGGTTGAGGGATTAGGATTTGATGTTGAGGGTTGAGGGTTGAGGCTTTAGGGTTTAGGGTTTAGGGATAGGGTTGAGGGTTGAGGGATTAGAGTTAAGGGTTGAGGGATTAGGGTTTGATGTTGAGGGTTGAGGTTTGAGGGTCAAGGGCTTAGGGATAGGGTTGAGGGTTGAGGGATTAGGGTTAAAGTAGAGTGTGGAGGGTATAAGGATTAGGGATAGGGTTGGAGGGTTTAGGGATAAGGGATTAGGGTTTAAGGTATAGTATCGAATCGGTTGAGGGTTTAGGAATAGGGATAGCATTTAGGGTTTAGGGATGAGGGATTAGAGTTGAGGGATGACGGATTAGGGTTGAGGGTTGAGGGATTAGGGTTGAGGGATAAGGTTTAGGGTTTAGGGTTGAGGGATTAGGGTTTAAGGTATAGTGTTGAGGGTTTAGGGATAGGGTTTAGGGTTGAGGGATTAGAGTGAAGGGTTGAGGGATTAGGATTTGACGTTGAGGGTTGAGGCTTGAGGCTTTAGGGTTTAGGGATAGGGTTGAGGGTCAAGGGATTAGAGTTAAGGGTTGAGGGATTAGGGTTTGACGTTGAGGGTTGAGGGTTCAGGTTCGAGGGTCAAGGGTTTAGGGATAGGGTTGAGAGTCGAGGGATTAGGGTTAAAGTAGAATGTGTAGGGTATAAGGATTAGGGATAGGGTTGAGGTCAAGGAATTAGGGTTAAAGTGGAGTGTGGAGGGTATAAGGATTAGGGATAGGGTTGGAGGGTTTAGGGATTAGGGATTAGGGTTTAAGGTATAGTATCGAGTCTGTTGAGGGTTTAGGAATAGGGATAGCATTTAGGGTTTAGGAATGAGGGATTAGAGTTGAGGGATGACGGATTAGGGTTGAGGGTTGAGGGATTAGGGTTTAGGGATAAGGTTTAGGGTTGAGGGATTAGGGTTTAAGGTATAGTGTTGAGGGTTTAGGGATATGGTTTAGGGTTGAGGGATTAGAGTGAAGGATTGAGGGATTAGGATTTGACGTTGAGGGTTGAGGCTTAAGGCTTTAGGGTTTAGGGTTTAGGGATAGGGTTGAGGGTCGAGGGATCAGAGTTAAGGGTTGAGGGATTAGGGTTTGATGTTGAGGGTTGAGGTTTGAGGTTCGAGGGTCAAGGGTTTAGGGATAAGGTTGAGGGTTGAGGGATTAGGGTTAAAGTAGAGTGTGGAGGGTATAAGGATTAGGGATAGGGTTGGAGGGTTTAGGGATAAGGGATTAGGGTTTAAGGTATAGTGTTGAGGGTTTCTGTCATCAAATGTAGATTTATGGGTTTGATTATATTGCTTGCCTCTCTAGTTTTGGGGTGTGGATGTTTTGGAATCAATCAGGAAGTCTTCAGGAGACTTTGTGGAAGTGGATTGGCAATCGCTTGACAGAACCCTTGCTATTTATGCTTGGATAAGGATTTGTCACAAACTAGAACTTCTACTTCCAAAGAAGATCTATCTTTCTTCCTCGATGGGCATTTTCTATCAAGAACTTGATTATGAGGGCTTGCCCCTTCATTGTTATGCCTATCATATGGTGGAGCATTTGGCAAGCTCTTGTAGGAAACATGAAAAGTTCTCCCTCAAAAACCTTGTGGTCATTCAAGTCTGAAGGGGAAGGTTTGGAAAGAGAAATGTACAAGATGTGATCAATCTATAGCAGGACAAAACGCGAGCGCGTTATAAAGCGGTCGCATTTTGTCTTGCTCTAGAAATGGTAAAAAAGTGTTGACCCCCGTGATCCAGGCCCACATGCTCTATTTTCATACTGATTCTGCACGTGCTCTGACAAAAAAGAAGTGCTTTCATGCTGTTGGGAAGTTCACATGCACATTTGACACATTGTACCACCTTTGCATGATCTTTCCACCACCTTTTCTGCTTTGCCAACTTGAGAAGGAGGAAATAACATAGTTTTCACACCAAGTTTGATATATATCTACTCAAGTTTCAATTTTTGTAGTGTTGCAATGTTAATTGTGATTCAATTTTAGGAATTTAACATTATAGATTGGTTAATAGTATTGTTGTTTGTAATTATATTTGAGTGTTATTCAATTTAACATTGAAAAGGAAGCAAGTGGTGAAAAACTCAAATTGTTGAGGAGTTTGATGCAAGAAGAAAAAAACACTACATAATTGGCTACTCTCTCCATTTGAATCTTCATTTTTTAGGTATGTCAAGTCTTTACATGCATGTTCTTTACATTTTCCTTAATTCGGATTGAATTACTTTATCATGCTTTATCATACATGTTTAAAATAGACACATTCCCAATCAAGAAAGCAGCCTACAATCTCACATGATGCCATGTATATTTTCTACACTTGGGCTCTTTAATAATTATGTGTAATAAACAGACCTTAACATACCATGATGTCAAACTATACAAGAATAAATCCTTACAACATAATAAAAATACAATCCCACTATTATCTTGTATTCATTTCTTAGGAAATAATATTGGTCTCTTTATCATGCTACAGACAAATTCTCCGTCATGCCGAGGAAACGATCAAGAATTAAACCAACAGAGGAAGAGATAGAAGCTAAGAATGCAAAGAAAGCAGTGGCTATGAGGGAGCTTCGTGAGAAGAGGAAATTGGACACAATAAATGAAGACATACCAATTGAAGAGGAACCACAACCATCACAAAGAGATATGGTATTGGCGGCACAAAGAGAACGAATGCAAAAACTTTGTGCTACGAGAGATTTGAATACCATAGTTGGAGACACGTCCTCTACCGCAAGTCAACATGTAGGGACACCATCTACCACATCTCAAGTTGAGAGTACATCATCACTCACATGTGATGAAGGAGGTACGCCATCATTCCCACCTCAACCTCAAGGTATGTCATCTATTCCATCTTCGATCGAAGGTATGCCATCTAGCCCATCTCATTTAAATATTGATGAAATTCCTAATGTTGAGATGAATTTACCTAACTTAACACCACCTAGAATTTTGCATAGAAAGCCAAAGTATTTGATTGAAATTGATGAGAATATTTTCCAGCCAATGGAAGGTAAGATTCTAAAATGCACTTGTAGAAGATATGCTCATAAGATTTGGAAATTGTTCTTTGAAAAGTTAAATGAGACTGCAAGATGTCAACTATTCATTGAAATGATGCGAAGTATAAAGTATAGGTCCATCATGAAGATTCTTGGGTTGAGAACATTAGAGGCTTCAAGTGAAAAATCTATTGTCAAGAATCTAATGCATGCATATGAGAGTGTGGGTAACACCTCACGCACAAAAGATAGTAATGCAACACGGCATGTGATTACATCGACTATAGTAAGTAGTCAAACGAGGAAAGCTTGTCTCATTAGAAAGACGAGTCAAGAATTGAGAATTAATAGGAAAACTTTATCAAGAGCTGTTGGAAGATGCCAAAGAATTGAGGACACTAATGCCAATGAATTATGGGCATTCTCGGGGAGACTACCACGAAAAGATAAACTAATTGTTGAAGCATTGAGATCACTAATTGAAGACTTTTGGAAGAATTACACAAGAGTATCTTTGAATCAAAGGGATGTGGTAAGAAGGAGAATCGGTAGTAAGAACCGTGAGCCACATCCAAAGCATTTTTTGGATGAGACTCAAACACAATTTTATGGTAAATTTCTAGAGAAACATCCTCAAATTAAAATTTGTCAAAGATATTTTGAAATGCTAAAACCTTTCTATGTCAAGATAAATCACACAGACACTACTTGTTGTAGATTACATATTGAATTTTCTAACCATTTTGATGCTTATAGGTCTATATGTTCAGATATGCATACTAACAATGTTTTGCAGGGTTGTGCCATATGTGCCCCACCAACATCTTTAAGAGACTTCATATCAAGAATTTTATGTGAAAGAGAGGAAGGTCAAAGATTCTACAAGAAATTATGCTTGGATGGCACATGTCATCGTTGCAGTGGCTTGCAACATTTGCCAATATGTGAACATATGGAAAGAACACATGCGGTTGGAAATGAACTAGTAGAGTTTGGCAAGTATAAAATAGTGGCATACAATACAAAAGATGGTAAAGAAGCAAAGATGTGTGAATTGGTTATTGAAAAGATTCCAGTGTATCAGTTTATGCCTATATTTTGTGACAACATAGTGTATGAGTATGCAAGACATGCCCATAGATCTCGATGGTTGGACTTGCAATTCAAGTTATGCAAGGACACATTTCTGGTTGGTAGCATTGTTTTAGTTGTTGACTTTGTAGAGAACTACAGTCTACAACCACAGCGTGAGGTGCAATCACAATATTACAACTCCACATAGGTTTCTATATTTGTGCACATCACATTCATTCATGCGAATGATAGTACAGAGGATGACAGAAAGATCATAAGGGAGTATAATTTCTATATTAGTGATGATCGCATGCATTCTACGGAGTTTGTACAAGGTTGCTTTCAGGTGTTCTACAATGATTTGGCTAAAGGGGCATATCGTTCAGTCAGCATATCATATGGTCGGATAACTGTGCGTCACAATTCAAGAACTCGCAGAATTTCTATTGGCTGAGTAGGAGGCATAATTTTACAGGTATTCAACATATGTGGAACTTTTGTGAGGCCAGGCATGGAAAGGGGGAGCATGATGGTGCAGGAGCATGTATCAAAAGAGCCATAGCACGAGAAGAGTTAAAGTATAAAGACAATGCAAAGTTGATAGATGTAAAATCGATTATCAAGTGGTGTAATGCTTCCATGGGTCCAAGTAATGAAGGTAAGTCTTCAGTTCGTAGATTTTTTTGGTTGATAGATGATACTAACATTGCACCATATGAGGACTATTGTACACTGACAGAATCAAATGAGATGCACTCTTTCAGAAGCTCAATTGCAGGTTCATGGAGTATCCATATGCGAAAGATGTCATGCTTTTGTTCTTCCTGTACAATTCAAGTCTGGGATGAGTGCAAGTCAAAGGAGTGGGTTGACGAATGGCAGTTAAGTTATCTTAGCCCACTTGACACGTATCGACCCCCGACGGCACTGGAACTAACACAGATGGAATCATCAGTTGACTTTGATCACATATAAGATTTAGTTCAACCAAGTAATATAGGGCACGTATATGCATCTAATTTCATCTAGTTCAACCAGGTAATGTCATCTTACTTTGTAGTGTTTTTGTAATGTTGACTAATTTCATCTAATTTGCTACACATATCAATGTAGGGCATGTATATGCAGTTATTGCAGATGAAGATAATGAAGAGGGAACAAATTATTACTTATGTCGTTGTGTTGAGGCCAAAAATAAATTGGAGGCCCCTATTACAGATGGAGAAAACATCGAATACCCTACAGGCTCAGTGGTCATTACTGGAACATGGCTTAGAAGGTACCCACATAAGAGTGTTAATTTTTGGCTATTTCAGGACTTTGACATGCATCAGAAGATTCTTTATTGCTCGAACCTTGTCATGGCATCCAATGTTCATTTGATAAAGTATTGGGGTAGACCTTTGAACAAAATCTTGTGGAAGGTACATGAGTCTGACCATGAAGCAATACTTGACACAATAAAGAGTAGAGCAGATCCAAATGGTTCATTGGATTAATTTGTAAGTATTCACATTGATTTTGTAAATTCATGTTACATTGAGTTGTAAGTATGCACATTAATTTGTAAGGTTTGTCTTTTTTTAATTTCCTGCTGCATTTATACACATATACACATTTTTACATCATCATGTTATGCATTTTTGGTGTCCTGCTCCTGATGCGACCAAAATGACTGTTCCAACATGTCAGGATGGGTACATTTACGCTAGGCATGGTCCTATTTTTCACCCAAACATGTTGAAATAGTCCGAGCTACATTGTACCGACGATATCCCTGAAGAGTCCAAAGTGCAAAAAGGCAGCAATCTTTGACGAGATGTTACTCAAAAATTGTGTCACTTAGAAACATTTTGTCTAAGGCAACGTGATCACATAGAGTGCCTCTACAATAACCTCTCTCAATTTTTTATATCTCTGAGGCATTTTCCCGTGGTGAAAGGTTTTCTGTTGCCCCAAAAATTATCAGAAGGAGGCAGTGTAAAGTTACAAAGGGGTGTAACTTTCGTCCTGCTCCTGATGTGACCAAATTGACTATTCCAACGCATTCGGATGGGTACATTTACGCTAGGCATGGTCCTATTTTTCACCCAAACATGTCGAAACAGTCCGAGCTACATTGTACCGACGATATCCCTGAAGAGTCCAAAGTGCAAAAAGGCAGCAATCTTTGATGAGATGTTACTCGAAAACCGTGTCACTTAGAAACATTCCATCTAAGGCAACGCGATCATGTAGAGTGCCTCTACAATAACCTCTCTCAGTTTTTTATATCTTTGAGGTATTTGCCTGTGGTGAAAGGTTTCCTGCTGCCCCAAAAATCGTCAGAAGGAGGCAGTGTAAAGTTGCAAAGGGGTGTAACTTTCATCCTGCTCCTGATGTGACCAAACTGATAGTTCCAACATGTCTGGATGGGTACATTTACTCTAGGTATGGTCCTATTTTTCACCCAAACATCTCAAAACAGTCCGAGCTACATTGTACTGATGATATCCCTGAAGAGTCCAAAGTGCAAAAAGGCAGCAATCTTTGACGAGATGTTACTCGAAAACTGTGTCACTTAGAAACATTCCATTTGAGGCAACACGATCATGTAGAGTGCTTCTACAATAACCTCTCTCAATTTTTTATATCTTTGAGGCATTTGCCCGTGGTGAAAGGTTTTCTGCTGCCCCAAAAATCGTTAGAAGGAGGCAGTGTAAAGTTGCAAAGGGGTGTAACTTTCATCCTTCTCTTGATGTGACCAAACTGACTATTCCAACGTGTCTGGATGGGTACATTTACGCTAGGCATGGTCCTGTTTTTCACCCAAACATGTCGAAACAGTCCGAGCTACATTGTACCGACGATATCCCTGAAGAGTCTAAAGTGCAAAAAGGCAACAATCTTTGACGAGATGTTACTCAAAAACTGTGTCACTTAGAAACATTCCGTCTGAGGCAACGTGATCACGTAGAGTGCCTCTACAATAACCTCTCTCAATTTTTTATATCTCTGAGGTATTTACCTATGGTGAAAGGTTTTCTGTTGCCCCAAAAATCGTCAAAAGGAGGCAGTGTAAAGTTGCAAAGGGGTGTAACTTTTGTCCTGCTCTTGATGTGACCAAAATGACTATTCCAACATGTCTATATAGGTACATTTACGCTAGGCATGGTCCTATTTTTCACTCAAACATGTCGAAACAGTCTGAGCTACAATGTACCGACGATATCCCTGAAGAGTCTAAAGTGCAAAAAGGCAACAATCTTTGACGAGATATTACTCAAAAATTGTGTCACTTAGAAACATTCTGTCTAAGGTAACACGATCATGTAGAGTGCTTCTACAATAACCTCTCTCAATTTTTTATATCTCTGAGGCATTTGCCTGTGGTGAAAGGTTTTCTGCTGCCCTAAAAATCATTAGAAGGAGGCAGTGTAAAGTTGTAAAGAGGTGTAACTTTCATCCTGCTTTTGATGTGACCAAACTGACTGTTCTAATGCATCTGGATGGGTACATTTATGTTAGGCATGGTCCTTTTTTTCACCCAAACATGTCAAAACAGTCCGAGCTACATTGTACCGACGATATCCCTGAAGAGTCCAAAGTGCAAAAAGACAGCAATCTTTGAGGAGATGTTACTTGAAAATCGTGTCAATTAAAAATATTCCATCTGAGGAAACACGATCACGTAGAGTGCCTCTACAATAACTTCTCTTTGTTTTTTATATCTATGAGGCATTTGCCTGTGGTGAAAGGTTTTCTGCTGCCCCAAAAATCGTCAGAAGGAGGCAGTGTAAAGTTGCAAAGGGGTGTAACTTTCATCTTACTCCTGATGTGACCAAACTGACTATTCCAATACGTTCGGATGGGTACATTTACGCTAGGCATGGTCTTATTTTTCACCCAAACATGTTGAAACAGTTTGAGCTACATTGTACCGACGATATCCCTGAAGAGTCCAAAGTGCAAAAAGGCAGCAATCTTTGATGAGATGTTACTCAAAAAATGTGTCACTTAGAAACATTCCATCTAAGAAAACACAATCACATAGAGTGCTTCTACAATAACCTCTCTTAGTTTTTTATATTTTTGAGGCATTTGCCTGTGGTGAAAGGTTTTCTGTTGCCCCAAAAATCATCAGAAGGAGGCAATGTAAAGTTGCAAAGGGGTGTAACTTTCGTCCTGCTCCTGATGTGACCAAACTAACTATTCCAACGCGTCTAGATGGGTACATTTACGCTAGGCATGGTCCTATTTTTCACCCAAACATGTCGAAACAGTCCGAGCTACATTGTACCGACGATATCCCTGAAGAGTCCAAAGTGCAAAAAGACAGCAATCTTTGACAAGATGTTACTTGAAAACCGTGTCACTTAGAAACATTCCGTTTGAGGCAACACGATCACGTAGAGTGCCTCTACAATAACTTCTCTCAGTTTTTTATATCTTTGAGACATTTGCCCATGGTCAAAGGTTTTCTGTTGCCCCAAAAATTGTCAGAAGGAGGCAGTATATTAAGTCAGGATGAAAGCCTATTCACTCTAGGCGCCAATCTTAAGTTGCACAATCATGAATGGGTGCCTAGAGCAATAAGGCATTACATCATGGTTCTAGGACCTTGAAATGGCACCCAAGCATGTAGGAGGAATTTTCAAGGAGCCAGAATGTTTTTGAAACTCTAAGGAACTAGTCCAAAGACTCTATGGTGCTATATTGATACTATTGAGTCAACTTTGAAACTCAAACATATTGAAACAAGGTCTAGGAAGCTAGGCACCATCTCTTGCCAGTTCAACCTCTCAGATGCGCCAACATTAGAAAGACTCTTAATGAGTGCCTAAGTTTGAATTGATCTTGTCATCGAAAGTTTGGTGATGTATTGGTGCAAGATGATCTTTAGTTGAAGCAATCTAAGTTCCAGGAAGGGTTTAGAAGTTATCAACCTCTTCACTAAGTTAGGCGCACTTTACAAGCTTTCTTACCCAAGAGTTGCACCTCATTAAGACAAGGCGCATCTTAACCTCCGAGACTTTTCCAAAGAAGTGCTTCAGTTTATTAGCACCTTTGGACCTTGTTTTGCATTTTGAAAGAGAAGGCACACTTTGGAGGCATTTCTAACTCAGATTGACGCCTAGGTATAGTCATCTCTCTGGAGCATTACAATGTGTTTTAAAATGAAGGAGGACATTTCATAAGTTGGGGAATTGATCATTGAAGACCTTGGAGTGTTTGAATTACTCTAAGTAAGAAGGCACATTTCCATGGAGTAGCATACTCTAGATAGCGCCTAATGCCATCAAGGTGCAATTCCACCCTCACTTTGCTGCCTATCATCAAGAAGGGGCATTGGGCATTCCTTGAATAGTTCTGAGTGTTTGAAGTTCGTGAAATCACCAAGGAATGTTGGGCACCATGTGTATCCTCAATAAGCTTGAGTTTGCGCCTAGACAAGTTGGCGCTTATTCATGTTTTAACTTCCCTCTTGAAGCGCCTAACTTGGGAAAAAGTTATCTTGTTGTTATCTTGTTGTTAGTCAAGTGTTTGATGTGTTTTGGAGACTCCAAAAGACTTCCTCTTGCTAGGCGCTCTTCTTGGCAACTACAACCTTCAACTGGGGCCTAGATCCTAAAGAAAAACACTTGCAAGTGTGGGCGCACTTTCCTTGTGATGGAGCATCAAATTGGCGCCTAGAAATCATAATGCATGAAGTGAGTGGCTAGGATCCTATTGGTCCAATAGGTGGTTTTGGGATCCGTGTCAATTCATTGGATTAGGTTGCCAACTCAGAATGATTTTCATGCACTTAGACTTCAAGGCGCCAAAACTGGTAGGAAAATATTTGGGGGGAAACCACGCTGATAAAAGTTGGGTAAATTTAACCTCCGAGTCTGATTAGGTTCCATATAACAACAATATTTATATCATGTCCCTTTGCTTTATGAAATAAGCAGTATGTGTCAAGTCATAGGGATAACACTATGGTCCTTAGAAATTTCTCTATGACTTTTGATAAGATTATCTACTATTATGTGGATGCTTGATAGTATTATCCTGATCCATTGGACTAGTGTGGCTATGAGGTTGGAAAGTGTTGCAATCTCCATCCTTTAAACTTCTCCACCTTGTTATGGGTTGTTTTGAGTATTTTCACTTGCTTTCTCTTTGAGAATATTTTCTAATTAAACATGATGTGTCATAGATCATTCAACTTGATAAACAACATGGAGAGATTCTCATGCCTCCTATACTTCTTGCAAGTTTATTTATAGATAGCTCACATCATTGTCCATCTAGGTGGTCATTTCCCTAAATATTATGATAAGATAATCTTGTTAATGAACTTTGGATTGCATGAGAATCAACATTCTTTGTCTTAACTAGAATAGTTGGGATGGACCAAAATCTATTGATTCTAGGTTGGGTTGTTAAAGGTCAAGAAGTTTTGGTGTCTAATGCCCTCTAAATCTAAATATTCAAAATCATAGTGGTTCAATAAGTTACAATAAATAGTCAGGTAGACAATAGACTATAAGGAACAAGGACTACACATGAATCCAAAACAACACCAGTCAATAAGGACATCACAAGTAACTCAACATTACTTCTAGAGGCGTTCACAAAAACAAAGGGGAGAACACAACTAGAGAATGCTAGACTATAGTAGGGATGAGTGTCTGATGCAGAGCACACAATGGAAGCATATAATTATCAACTTTTGAACCTTCGAACTCACTATTGGCGAGACAACATACCATCAGCGAGCTTAAAATTTCATCGGCCGATAGGCCAATGCCACCATGACTCCGTTTGATTTCACTTCTGACAAACATCCCATCATTGACTCTTATTGGTCAAACAGACTGCTATCGGTGACTTTACATCCTTTCACACCGATGTCTTTGTCACTCTGATATGAGACTCTAAGTCCCTCGCCTATCGGTAGGACTTAATACCATTGGCACACTCAAAAACTCTTCTGCCGACACACCGATCTCACCAATGACAATCTTTGGACCACACCTATTGGTGAGACTCCAAACATCGGTGAACTCTAATCTCGTTGGGCTGATACACTGATGGATTTCGACTGTCGGTGTGACCCCCTTCATTGGCGAAGCTCTTAACTACTCTTCTGATGCACCGATGGGATTATCTTCCGATACACCGATGTCTTTGACTTCGAACCACACTCGTCAGTAAGACAAACCACTATCGGTGAAGCCTAACCAAGGTCTGCCGATATGCCGATACAACCAACTCTTGACGTCAATACAAGGTTCTTTTAAAGGCAAAGGGTGCCTAGGCTTATGGAGCTCAATTTGATGTATTTATTGAAAGCTCAAGGTGAATTGATGCTTATTGAAAATGCCACTTAGTCCTTCATTTGCATTCTAGGCACCATTTCCTATTGACTTATATACTCCTCCTCATGCTAGGGTGCCATAATGAAGTGGTTTAGACAATAGGTACGCTTCACTTACTAGAGGCTTGTTCTCCTTCCACCTTAGGTGCACTTTTATGGTGGAACAAGTGTCAATGGGCGCCTTGTCTTAAATGAATGCTCTCTCTAAGTTGGGCACCCTTTTGAGGCTTTATGAGTTGCAAATTGCACCTTAACCCTTCATGCTTGTTGCTCAATGTTTGAATGTTTAAGAAAGTCTCCTTTAGGCGCTCATCTTAATGACTTTTTCTCAAGGCACAATCATCCTAATGACTTGGATATTCATCCTAGTGTTTCAGAATATTAGGCTACTAGACTTACTCATTTTCAGGATCTCAAACATAAAGAATAACATGATGATTCATTTTTTTGTATTGCATATAGTTGACATTCTATGCTACTCATAAAGAATATTAATATTTTCTATTCAACATGATGATTCATTTTTTTTTAAATACAACTTTTATCTTTTAGTTCCAAAATGAGGTTTAGGTGATACTTGAATAACAATAGCTAGCTTATTGGATCAACAAACATCCTATGTAATACAATTAGACTTTAAATATTTGAAGTAGCCATCTACAAATATCCTTTCAAACGTCAATTTATAATGCAAGTATGGACGCCATCAATAAAAAAGATTTGTATTAACCAAATATCCATATAGGCATACATCAATATCTGTCGATATAAGTATAACATATATACAAAATAGCCATATAGGCTTACAAGAATGCCATATAGGCATACAATGTCAACTATATACAATACAAAATATATGTCCACAAATGCCATATAGGCATACAGACATACAACAAAGGAACACAATAAAAAGTCATTCCCCTCTGGTTGGTGAAGAGAATAGATCATGGGCAACCTTTGATCTTCTAGGGGATGGAGACACGCATGTGGGTGGTCTACTACGAACCCGAGGGCTACTCCTCCTATTTAGTTCTTCCTGCATCTTTAGCTATTACAATAAAAAGTGTAGGCATTAATATATAGAAATTACATGTTATAAAAAATGAAACATTTAACAAAATAATCACTTACCGCTAACATATAATCTGTCTCCTCACTTGCCTCAATAGCAGGAATAGGCCCTGGTGATGTCATGTCCTACAGAAACCATCCAGATAGAAATTAAACTTCAAATCAATAATCTTTTGATTTTTCAAATATAGACAACTATAACAATGAATGTAAATTGAAATTTACTAATTTGCCTCATACCCCTATCAATGCCATGGAGCTATGAATCGCAAAGGCCACACCATGCTCCATTTCCCTTTGAACATGGGGAGGTGTCTTCGCAGCCTGCATCATCTGGAAATAAAACAACATTATTCAATTACGAAAACTATAATAGTGATGCAAATCATGGCTCCTAACATACACACACGTTCATCTAAACATGGAAGTACACACAATAAAGCACACAAGTCACATACAAAAATCTAGTAAGTACAATTCATTCATTAAACTATTTATTTTATTACCTCCGTAAAGCTTTGAAATCCACCATCGCTGGCACGTGTTGCCGTGAAATCTACAATATTAACCTATTCAACATCCAAAATCAGATATTAGAATACCATTCATATAACGATGCTATTCACATGTAATATTTATAATTGTTTACTAGTTACATACCCTGACAGTAGATAATCTAGTGTAAAATGCAAGTGGTGAACCACTAAAAACTGCATCGACGCTGACTCTGAAATTTCATTAAAATCATGAATTTAAATTAGTTAATCTTGCATTTCAAAAATGAAATTTAATAAATTAAATTCAATAAACTTGCTAATATTTACTTGAGTATCAAGGCCGAAAGTCTCACTCAAGAGGGTATCTGTCATCACCATCTGCTCAGCTGCAGATGTAGCCTGTGCACCTACATTTTGACTATCCATGGGGTTATAACCACAGGCTGACCCGCAAGTCTGACAAGTATGGGGTGGGACCCTACTCCTCGCACTATCTCCCAACCCACTCTGTGCTGCAAGACCGACATGCTCTATGATGCTCTAGGTCAAGGCACTAATGGACTGAAGTGTATCGACCTCAACACTCTCCTTCACAATGGAAGGGATAGAAACATGCTCGTGGGCTGGTCTACTGATTACTCGTCTCACTACCCACTGTGGGTCAAGACGTGCCCCTGGTCTATCTTGTGCTGACCCCCCACCTCTACCCTAGAAGTCCTGCATATCAAAATAGTTTGGCACTTTATTGAGGACAAACTCGCAGTAGAGTTTCCTCAAAAAGTATTGCGGGACCTCATTATTATTGCATGGAGGATGGTCAAAAACCATCCACCACCTCTGCCCAAAATTGTCCCTTATCGCTTGGTTGTTGTACCAATGGATAGGGAACCTCTTGCATGTAATGGGTGGAGGTTGATTTGTTTGTGGGTTTGTGAAAATCGAACACAAGTCTAATTTTGTGATTTGTAATTTTTTCACATCTTGGTATGACAACTTGTCTGCATAATAATCTCTAAACTCTCTCCTCTTATCCGTCCAACTAGTTATTTGCTTGCTAATTGAATCTACATTTGATAACATAGATTTAAGAGATTTAGCAAGCGTGGACCTATGTAAGGTTGAAGTGGAAGGATCTTTCAACCTTGCAATTATATCTTCAATTTCTTTTTTGTTGTTTTCAATTTGCCCCATTATATTTTCTTGTGTTCCAGGGGCATGTCGAGGAATGGATGGAGGAGGTTGTTGTTTTGCAGGTATTTCCTCCTCAGGATTTTGTGGATTTTGAGGAGGAGGAGGAGGAGGTGCATTAACATTTCTTGACAATTAACGAAATATACATCAAAAATCAACTCAAACCTATCTATTTAGAAATAAATTCAAACAAAAAAATAAATATAACTCACTCCTTTGGTGTGCTCAACGTCGTGGCGGCATTTTGGCGACGAATCGATAAGGTTTTTGTGTTGAATTAAGTTTTGCAAAACGCGAGCGCGCTTTCTAGGGTTTGCAGGCTGCGGGCATAGAGGAGAAGAAAGAAATGAAATGAGATAGAAAGCTTTTTTTTAATTTATAGCAAGTCAAAACGCACTCGCGTTATAATGCGAGCGCGTTATGGCTTGGTTTTGACGATCCTTAGGTTCGTCATTACCAAGCCATAATGCGCTCACATTTTGTATTATTTTTTTGAAAATAATTTGGCCACTTTTTGGCCCCCCATCTTTTTGCACTTACCCATCTATATGTTTGCTTCTCTTGTGAAAAACTAGATTCTTTGACAATGTTATAGCTGAGTTGTTGTTACAATAGATCTTTGTTGCCTCTTCTTGTTCTTGCCTAAGTTCTTTCAGCATTCTTCTCATCCAAACTGCTTGACATGATGCACTTGTGGCTACTACATACTTTGCTTCAGCTAATGAAAGAGTGACAATTGGTTGTTTCTTTGAAGCCCATGAAACTACACCTGTTCCAAAATGAAAAACATAACCGGAAGTGCTCTTCCTATCATCAATGTTACCTACACAATCACTATCAGTGTATCCTATCAACTTGAACTCATTTGATGTTGAGTACTGAATACCATAGTTCCTTGTTCCACTCACATATCTAAGAATTCTCTTTCCTGCTTGCCAATGAGAAACTTTTGGAGACTCCATGAACCTTGAAATGAGACTAACTGCATACATAATGTCTGACCTTGTGGCTGTTAAATACATGAGGCTACCAACAAGCCTTTTATACAACTTTGGATCAATGTTGGCTCCTTTGTCATCCTTGCTTAATTTCAGTCCCATGCTAATTGGTGTTGGAGCTGATTTGCAATTTGTCATATTAAACCTTTTCAAAATGTCATTTTGATGTAGGAGCATCTTGGTTCAAGAGCACTCTTGCATCACCCAAAAACGTTTACTTCTTAATTTGTTTGCATTTTAGTTTGTTTCTTTTCAACTTCCAGTTTAGTTCAGGTAGTTCAGTTAGAAGCAGTTTAGTATTTTGGTCCACATTCTTCCGCAATTGCATTTCAAACCTTATGGAGCTAGGACTTAGCATCTAAACATGCTCATCTACATCATACCCAATTTTTAGAGTATTTGGATTAGTTACCAGAAAGATATCACTATCAGAAGATCGACCGTTTTCTCAGAACAGAGCATCCTAACAGTCTCAGACAAATCAGTTGAAGGGGAAGACTTGCGGAGCATTTCACAACATGTGAAGAAAGCTGACATACCTTACGATGTTGTTTGGTTCATGGCCAACCTTCCCCGAGATCCGCACATCACTCTATTCCTTGGCGGAGGAATTCTACTCATTTAGGTCTGACCTATCCGTGTACACACGTTATGACTCTTCATTGGAGTTTGCGAGCTTCCTTGGCCGATGCGGAAGAATCTAAGCTTTTGGAGGTGATATATAATGATGTAATAGATGCCTAGGAAAGTAGTTATCAAGTGATTCACATAGTAATAGTTTGATAGTGAATTTGTGCGAAGGAACTTCAAATCTATATCTTTTGCATATTCTGTAATCATGCCTGTGAGCCCTAATTGTAAGCCCACATGTTGTCGGCCAATTTGTATTTGAATTCTATGATATACCGAATGACTGAATTTGCATTTGTTTCATATCTTTGAGTTGTTTCCATTGTGTTTACTCTAGCTGCACGGTCTGGACAGTTCATTTTGTGAACCCTCCTATCATGACTGCACTAAGTGGTATTAGAGCAAAAGTTTGAATCTTTGGGAGTGAATTGAGAGAAGTTGGCGAGGAAATTCTGTAAGATCTTGCTATGGACAGATCAACAAATCTGAGGTAGGTTACTTGTGTCACAACCGATTGCTGATTGTGAGGCAATTGTCACCTTGTAGCTCGATTGCCAAACTTGAGGTAGTTTGCACTTGATCCTAGGAAGATGCTGCCGAAGAGAATTCCTATTGTTGGAACAATAGCTGGTAGGATGGATGAAATGATGGAAATGATGAAAATAATGAGAATTCTATTAGATTCCGTTGAGAAAGATAGGCGAAGAGGATTGACACCTAGATCTAATGTTGAAAGTGATGATGAAGAAGAATTTCAGTCTGTTGATCAAATTGGTGAAACCCTAGGAGGTGATGAAGAAGAAGAATTAGATCAAGTCAAGATGTTGCGAGCTATTTCAAGAATTGGAAAAAGAATTAGAGTTGATGTACCTAATTATACTGGCGATTTGAATCCGGAAGAGTTAATTAACTAGATAAATGACATGGAGGAATACTTTGAATATGAAGAAGTTGAAGATCCAGAGAAGGTGAAATTTGCAAAAATAAAGTTGAAAGGACATGCTGCTATATGGTGGAAAGAAGTTCAGTTGGATAGAAACAGAAGAGGGAAAGAAAAGATTACAAAGTGGGATAGGATGGTGACAAAATTGAAGAACCAATTTGTACCTACTGACTAGTATGAGCTGGAGTTGTTGAAGAGATTGCAGAACTTGAGACAAAAGGAGAAATCTGTGAAGGAGTACACCGAAGAATTTCATAAGATGATCATAAGGATAGGACATAGTGAAGCAAACAAAGAGAAAGTGTCTAGATACATCAATGGACTGAGATTGAACATTCAAGAAGAAATGAGTTTGGTGAGGATGACAACACTGGAAGAAGCATATCAGTTTGCCCTGAAAGTTGAAGAGAAGTTGAATAAGAAGCATGATCAAAGACAGAGAGGTAGAGGAGGTAAATTTTAGAGAGACCGAACATTTTCTAGAGGAGATAGATCATTTGAGGAGCAGAACAAATCAGAGAATGCATTCAAGAAGGAGGATAGAAATAATAATGCATACCAGAGAGATGACAAAAATTTCTACCTCAGAGGAAACCCTAGTTCATATCAGAGTGAAGGATACAGAAGAGAAGGAAGAGGACCTGATAGGAGAACATTTAGAGGAACCTGTTTCAAGTGTGGAGGTGAAGGAAATAGAGCATTTGAATGTAATCAAGGGAATACAAGTAATAAGACAGAGAACAATGGAAGAGTAGCTTATGTGGAAGAAGAACCTGTTAGATCACCTAGTTCAATTGGTAAACCTGAGAAAGGAGAATCACTTGTGATGAGGAGAGCACTGTTTCAAGTAGAGATAAATGAGGAACCACCACAAAGGAAAAGTTTGTTCAGAACCAGATACAAATCAGGAGGTAAATGTTGTAAAGTTGTTATTGATAGTGGTAGTTCAGATAACCTAGTTTCAGAGGAGATGGTGACTAAGCTAAAGTTGGAAAGATTAAAACACCCTAAGCCCTATCAGATAGCATGGATTCAGGATGATCATAAGGTACTGGTAAGTGAACAATGTTTGGTGAAATTTCATATTGGATCTTATCATGATGAAGTCTTGTGTGATATTATGCCTATGGATGTTTGTCATATCTTATTAGGTAGACCTTGGCAGTATGATAGAAAAGCTATACATGATGGGAGAAAGAATACATACACTATAACATCAAATGGAAAGAGAATTACTTTGATTCCTTTGGAAGATGATCCTAAGAGTGAAGTATGTGGAAATGCTAGAATCTATTTGGTAGATGGAAGAAAATTTTTGGATGGTTTGAGACATGAGAATATGTGTTATGCCTTGATTCCTAAGAAGCCTGAAACATTGAAGAAGGAGACTGAAGAATCACAACCGAAGGAGATAACTGAGTTGTAGATAGAGTATGAAGACATCATATCAGATAGTGTACCAGAGGGATTGCCACCAATCAGAGGCATCAGTCATCACATGGATCTTATACATGGAGCTAGTTTGCCTAACAAAGTAGTACACAAAATGACACCGACAGAGAATGAAGAATTGAATAGGCATATACATGAACTATTGAGGAAGGGTTTGATTAGAGAAAGTTTGAGTCCTTGTGTAGTACCTATAGTGCTAGCACCTAAGAAGGATGAAGAATGGAGAATGTGTACAGACTGAAGAGCAATCAACAAGATCACAGTTAAGTATAGATTTCCTTTACCTAGGATGGATGACATTGTGGATTGTTTGAGTGGAGCAAAATATTTCACAAAGATAGATTTGAAGAGTGGATACCATTAGATCATAATCAGAGAAGGAGATGAATGGAAGACTACTTTTAAGACAAATGAAGGATTGTATGAGTGGTTAGTAATGCCTTTTGGATTGACAAATGCACCTAGTACTTTCATGAGGTTGATGAATGAAGTCCTAAAGAAATTCTTGGGTAAGTTTGTTATTGTATATCTAGATGACATTTTGATTTTCAGTAAGACAAAAGAAGAACATTTGCAGCACCCGAGACAAGTATTGCAAAGACTAAAAGAAGAGAAATTGCTGATAAACATCAAGAAGTGTAGTTTCATGAAGGAAGAATTGGTGTACTTGGGATTTGTGATTTTTGTGGAAGGATTGAAGATGGACCCTGAGAAAGTAAGAGCAATTGTTGAATGGCCTACACCGAAGAGCATTGGAGAAGTTAGATCATTTCATGAATTGGCTAGTTTCTACCAGAAGTTCATCAGAAATTTTAGTTCAGTTTGTAACCCTATGACAGAAACAATGAGAGGTGACAGAAAAGATTTCAAGTGGACATCAGGAGCCGATAAAAGTTTTGAGTTGTTGAAGCAGAAAGTGATAGAGCAACCTGTTTTAGCATTACCAAATTTCAATAAGGTATTTCAAGTAGATTGTGATGCAAGTGGGAATGCAATTGGAGCAGTGTTAAGTCAAGAAGGTAGACATATAACATATTTTAGTGAGAAGTTGAATGATGCAAGGAGAATATATTCAATCTATGATCAAGAGTTCTATGCCATAATTCAAGCCTTGAAGAAGTGGAGACATTACTTGTTGCCTAAGAAGTTTGTGTTGTATATAGATCATCAAGCTTTGCAATATTTGAACAGTTAAGGAAAGTAGAATTAGAGACACATCATATGGGTAGAGTTCATGCTAAGTTATACATTTGTGTTGAAGCATAGGAGTGGAAAATCAAACAAAGTTGCAGATGCATTGAGTAGGAGAAGAAACTTGTTGACAGAGATGAGAGTTGCAGTGTTGGGATTTGATGAGTTGAAGAACATGTATGAAGAAGACCTTGATTTTGCAGAACCTTAGAAATCATGTAAGGAACCTGTTGTGATAGATAGGAGCAAGTGGTTGGACTATTTCATTCAAGAAGATATGTTGTTTAGAGGGAATCAACTGTGCATACTTAGAAGTTCCATGAGAGATAATTTGATCGAGGAGAAGCATAGTGGTGGATTGGTAGGACATTTTGGCATTGATAAAACAGTGGCTTTGGTAAGTGAAAATTATTTTTGGCCTTAGATACATAAGGATGTTTGGAAACTTGTGTAGAGTTGTAGAATTTGTCAAGTTGCAAAAGGGAGTAGTCATAATAAAAGATTGTATAAGCCTTTGACAATATCGAAGAGACCTTGGGAAGACATAAGTATGGATTTTATAATGGGATTGCCTAAGACATAGAGAGGACACGATTCAATATTTGTAGTAGTAGACATATTTTCAAAGATGACACATTTAATACCTTGTAAGAAGACAACTGATGTAGTGCATGTAGCTGACCTATTTTTCAAGGAGATTGCGAGATTGCATTGATTACCTAAGAGTATAATTTTAGATAGAGATACAAGATTTATTGGATACTTTTGGAAAACACTTTGGAAAAAGATGAAGACATATTTGAAGTTCAGTTTAGCATTTCATCCATAGACCGATGGATAGACAGAGGTAGTGAATAAGAGTTTGGGAAACTTGTTGAGATGTTTGGTTGGAGAGAAGGCAGGAAGTTGGGACTTGGTTCTCTCACAAGTAGAGTTTGTATACAATAGTTCAGTAAATTAGAGTACCGGACAAACACATTTTGAGATTGTTACCGGAGCAAACCCTAGAGGAGTAGCAGAGTTGAGAGATATCAATTTGGAAGACAAGAGAAGTGTAGAAGCAGAAGAATTTGTAGGACATATGGAGACAATACATAACCAGGTGAAGAAGCATTTGGAAGAGATGAATAACAAGTATAAGGAGTAGGCAGATGAGAAGAGAAGAGATAAAGAATTTGCAATTGGAGATGAAGTAATGGTGTACTTGAGAAAAGAAAGATTTCCAGTTGGAACATATAACAAGTTGAAGATGAAGAAGTTTGGACCTTGTAGGATACTTAGAAAGTTTGATTCAAGAAATGCATACGAAGTGGAATTATCAGAGACATTAGGTATATCACCTATTTTAAACATTGCAGACCTATACCAGTATCATGAAGCAGAGTTCATTGATAGCATGGAAGAAGACTTGAAGAAGCAGTTACCAGAACAAGCACCGGAACAGATTGAAGACATCTTGGATAGCTGAGTTGGACGTAGCACCAGATGAAGACAATATAAAGAATACCTTGTGAAGTGGAAAGGCAGACCAGAAGAAGATTCCTCATGGACTTCTCAAGCTGAGGTGGACCGTCTTGCTTTTCCTTTAGCCCCAACAAAGTGAGGGACTCACTTTTTTAATAACCCTAGTGGTCTAATGTAGGAGCATCCTGGTTCAAGGGCAATCTTGCATCACCCAAAAATATTTACTTCTCAGTTTGTTTGCATTTTAGTTTGTATCTTTTCAACTTCCAGTTTAGTTCATGTAGTTCAGTCAAAAGTAGTTCAATATTTTGGTCCGCATTCTACCACAGTTGCATTTCAAACCTTGCAGAGCTAGGAATTAGTATCTAAACATGCTCATCTACATCATACCTAATTTTCAGAGCATTTGGATCAGTTACTAGAAAGATATCGCTACCAGAAGATTGACCATTTTCTTAGAACATAGCATCCTGACAGTCTCAGACAAATCAGCTGAAGGGGAAGACTTGTGGAGCATTTCACAACATGTGGAGCAAGCCGACATACCTTGCGATGTTGTTTGGTTCGTGGTCGACCTTCCCCAAGATCCACACATCACTCCATTCCTTTGTGAAGGAATTCTACTCATTTAAGTCTGACCTATCCATGTACACATGTTACAGCTCTTCATTGGAGTTTGCGAGCTTCCTTGATCAACATGGAGGAATCTAAGGTTCTAGAGATGATATATAATGATGTAATAGATGCCTAGGAAAGAAGTTATCAAGTGATTCACATAGTAATAGTTTGATAGTGAATTTGTGGGAAGGAACTTCAAAGCTATATCTTGTGCATATTTTGTAATCAGGCTTGTGAGTCGTAATTGTAAGCCCGCATGTTGCCGACCAATTTGTATTTGAATTATATGATACTGAATGACTGAATCTATATTTGTTTCATATCTTTGAGTTGTTTCTATTGTGTTTACTCTAGCTACACAGTCTGGATAGTTCATTCTGTGAACCCTCCTACTGTGACTGCACCACATTTGCATACTTAGTTTGGGAGATGAATATACCATTACCGTTTTGATTTACCTCAATGCCAAGAAAATACTTCATGAGGCCTAAATCAGTCATTTCAAACTTCTTTTTCATAGCTCCTTTGAACAAATCAATTGCCAAATCTCCCATGAATATCAAATCATCAACATACAAGCAAACAATTATGATCTCACCTTGCTCATTCATCTTGGTACACAATGTAGGCTCACTGCTGCACCTATTAAATCCATTTTGTAAAATATAAGAGTCAATTCTACTATACCAAGCTCTTGGGGCTTGCTTGAGTCCATAGAGTGCCTTTTTTATTTCATAGACTTTATCTTCTTGACCCAAAATCTCATACCCAGGTGGTTGCTCCACATAAACTTCTTCAAGATACCCATTCAAAAAAGTTGATTTCACATCCATTTGGTAAACTGGCCACTTGTTTTGAGCTGCTATTGCAAGTATTGTTCTCATGATGTCTAAACGTGATACTAGAGCAAATGTCTCATTATAATCAACCCCGGGTTGTTGTGAATATCCTTTTGCCATTAGTCTTGCTTTATGTTTTTGCACATCACCATTTGCATCTAATTTGGTTTTGTAAACCCACTTCACTCTTATGACATCCTTGTTTTTTGGTAGACTTACTAACTCCCATGTTTGATTCTTTTCAGTTGCATCAATTTTATCATCCATTGCATTTACCGATTTTTCATCCTTAATTGCATCTTCATAATGAATTGGATCTTCTACTTGTGAATAAAATGCAAAAAGAGAAATCAGACCAGCACTATTCTCACCTTCATTTTGATCATAAATGTCTCTCAAACTTATGATTTTTTGTCTCCTTAAGCTTGCTAAAGTAGGATTTGACATATCACTTGAACTTGGACTTGTGGAATGTGGACTTGATGGTCCTGCACCTTGATTGCCACTTGTAGATGGTGTTTGTTGTCCATTTGAAGGAGTGGATGCTTGAATGCATGGGGCTATCCTTACACTTGATGATGGTGTCATTTGTTGACCACTTTGTTGAGCTTGAATGGTTGTGGAAGGAATCACATTTGATGGAGTACTTGCTGGTATAAAAACTTCACTATCTTCTTATGGTAAGTTGGCTGCAATATTGATTGTTTTCTCCAAACTTCCATCCCATGCTTCATCTTCTATGAATTGCACATCTCTGCTGATTATAACTTTCTTGGTTATTGGATTGTATAGTTTGTATGCCTTGGATTCATCACTATAATCAACAAATATACACTTTTCTCCCTTGTTGTCTAATTTTTTTCTCAACTCATCCGACACATGTGCATATGCTACACATCCAAATACTCTCATGTGAACAACACTATGTTTTCTTCTAGTCCATGCTTCTTTAGGAATCATATTCTTTACTCTTAGTTGGACACCTATTCATGATATATGTTGCACAAGATACAACTTCAACCCAATATTCATTTGACAAATGTTTTTCTTTCAACATGCTTCTTGCCATTTCCATGATTGTTCAATTTTTCCTTTTAGCTACCCCATTTTGTTGAGGTGTGTATCTAGTTGTGAATTGCTTGTGAATTCCATGGTCTTTACAAAAATGTATCTAAATTCATTTGAGATGTATTCACCACCTCTATCTGTTCTCAATGCTTTGATGTAGTACCCACTTTGCTTCTCAACAAGTGCCTTGAATTGATGGAAGTAATCAAACACTTCATTCTTTTGCCTTAGGAAGTAGACCCATGTTTTCCTTGAATAGTCATCAATGAAAGTCAAAAAGTAGTAGCTTCCACCAATTGAGGGTGTTTGCATAGGTCCACACAAATATGAATGCACAATATCTAGAGGTGCCTTTGCTCTAATTGACTTGCCGGTTGGAAATGTCTCTCTATGTTTCTTTCCCAAGATGTAACCTTCACATACTCTTTCCAGTTTCTCTATTAATAGCAAACCCTTTACCATACTCTTCTTATGAAGCAAATTTAGACCTCCAAAGTTGAGATGCCCAAATCTTAGATGCCATAACCAATTTTCATCTTTTATTTCTGCTTGAAAGATGGTTTGTGTAACTATTGCAGCTTCTTCTTTATCCTCTTGTGGGTTCATTGTGGGTTGTGCTTGAGCACATTCCACATTCAAATCGAGCTTAATCTTTAGGCAAAACATTTTATTGTTTGTCTTTTGCACTTTGGCAATAAGCTGATTACTTGAAAATTTATCTAAATTATTCATTCTCTATTTTTGAAAAATACTTTATAACCCTTTTAAACAAGTTGTCCAATGCTCATTAGATTGTGTTTTAGACCAGACACAAAATACACATCTGAAATATACTTCTTCTCCCCTTGTTTAGTTAGAATATTGATGTTTTCTTTACCCATAACTAACACTTTGTTGTCATTACCCAATGTGACATCAGATTTTACACTTTCATCTAAACTTGAAAACATTTCTAAATTCCCCATCATGTGATTGCTGCAACCTGAGTCTAAGAACCATACATCCTTTTGATTCTGTTGTGCTACATTGCATGCTATGAACATATTGCTCTAATTTTGATTTTCTTTTGTGAAGTTTGCATTTGGTTTGCTAAAATTATATTGTCTTCCTACATTCATTTGAATAATGCCCATACTTCTTACAATAATGACATTGGATTTGAGATTTGTCATACCTTTGACCTTGTGGTTGATTTTGAGATGGGTTTGGGCTTGAGTTTTGATTGCTACCTCTTCCACTTGAGCTTGATGGGCTGCTTCTTCCACCTCTATATGAATTTCTTCCTCTACCTCTAAAATTTTATCTACCTTTGCCTCTACCATGGTTGATTGAAACTTGTGTCTTGAATGCATGCTCCAATGATGTGTTTGCTGACTTGTTTAGTCTATGTTCATGTGAAATGAGAGATGCATTGAGCTCATCAACTAAAAACTATGAGAGGTTCTTTGTTTCCTCTATGGCTACAACAATTGATTCAAACTTAGTGGGTAAACTCCTTAGAATCTTTTCAACCACTCTCCTATCTTCAAGAGTCTCACCATGTGATCTAATTTGATTTACCAGTCTAATAATTTGAGTGAAGAATGAATCTACTAATTCATTATCTTTCATGTAGATTGTTTCAAAATCCCTTCTCAACATTTGCAACTTAGTTGTCTTCACTTTTTCCATTCCTTGATAGGCTGTTTGGAGTATATCCCATGCCCGTTTGGACTTTGTTGTTGCTGCAATCCTTGGAAAAATGCTGTCATGCACTGCTTGGAAGATGTAGAAGAGAGCTTTTGAATCCCTCTTCCTATTATCTCTCAATAAATCTTTCTCTGCTTGTGTCAAAGCATTATATGCCACTGCATCTGCTGGCTTTGGAAATCCATTCTCAACAAGATCCCAAATGTCTTGAGAACAAAACAAAGCTTTCATGGTGATTGCCCAATAGTCAGAGTTCTTGCCATTAAATTGTGGAATTTGTGGGTTTGTCAAGCTTGTGTTTGCTACCATTGTTGACTGTGAAAAACCTTGCTTATTAATAAACCTTTGCTTGATAAGTGCTTGCAAAACCTTGCTTGAAATGCCCTTTGGTGCAGGAGCACCCCTTCAACCAGAAGACTAGGGTCTTAATATTTTGTCTTATGCATATCTATATTTAATGTAATAAGGTTTGTCTGACCAGACTTGTTATTGGTGTTTGTAATTCAGTTTTGTTTGTAATCCCTAGGACACTTATCGAGCTGTCAGGATAAGGTTGTTAGTTTTTTAGAAGTTTGTTAGTTGGTTATCTCTCCCAGCCGCTTGGAATTGTCTCCCAACCGCTGGGAATCAAGTCTGTACTACTGTTGGAAAGTAGTTAAATAGCTCAGCTCAGATCGATTGGAGGGATATAGATTAAGATAGATCAAGATTGTTATAGAGAAAGCAGAAAAGCTCTAAAACTGTGAAATCAGATATCTGTATCAATTTTTGGAAGCAATAAAAGGAAGATCCTGTTTGTGTTGCTGTCTGGTGTTTGATTTCCTTGTGTAGTCAATTTTCTGGTTTGCAGCCGAGATGGGTTCTTTAATCCATTCCACTGGTTGATTACTTAGTAATTGGTGGAATGGCTGTATATATTAATTTAGGGTTTTTGTTTTGTTCTTCATTTTGTGTGGTCACAGGATTGAATTGTAGCATGCTGAGATGAATCCTAGCATCCTCATGTGCTAGGTTGTTAAAGTTAGAAAAATACGTATATGTGTGGAAGAAATGGTTTGGCGAAATCGTGCGGGGTTTTAGCTATGTAGACCGGCATTGCAGATAGTTTAAAACCCTGTGTTTGAACCAATTTCTATGGTTCAATGAGTTTTGGTTCAACGGATTTAGCAGGGAGTACATCGGGTTTCGCGAATGGTTCGCAAGTAAATTGGGTTCATTTGGCTCGATGAATGCTTGTAAGGAGTTAAGTAAAGCTTCGAAGGAATTTTTGAATTGGTTAAGTGTTTGATTGAACCTTTGAACCGGTTCAATGGTTCAAAGGTTCAATGGTTCAACATGACCATTTGGTTCAACCGTTCGGCGACGAAGACAGTGTTAGAGAAGTAGCGATATTGAACCATTCGTTGAACCGGTTCAACGGTTCAACGAAGGTACCAAGGTTCAACGGTTCAGCGAACAACGATAGGTTCAATGGTATGGTTGGTTCAGAGGTTCAACCAAAGAAAAATACTCAGATCAGCATAGCGGTAGGAGATACAAACCATTTGCCAATAGCGACGATTCCGCCGATAGGCGCAAAATCTAAGTTCCATCGACCAGAGGAAGGAGCTCGGCGTGACAAGATTTAAGCTCGCCGATGAAGGGGATTTTGCCGATGGAGAAACATGCGCAGGAAAAGGCATGTTAGTGGTTGATTAGTAAATCAGACTATCCCACAATCCGTTGCCTTCTCTGCATCATAGTGGTATCAGAGCGAAGGATTGTATCGATTGGGAGAAAGGAGAAGACAACAAGATGTCAGAAGGAGAAGGGTCAAAAGAATACCCAGCAAGGATGACCAATGCTGAATTAGCTGTCCTGGTAAAGAAGTAGATTGCAGAGAGCAAAGCAATTAGTGCTCAGAATCAGGCATTGAAAGATGAGTTGGAAAAATTGAGGGACAAAGTCGGAAGGGGAAAGGATTCTGGTGAACGAGAAGATAGGGATGAAGAGGAGATCCCTAGGCAGGAAGAGATAGAGGTTCCTACAGACCAGAGACCCTTACTTAATGCCCTTAAATCCATGGAGCGAAGGACCATGGATATGAAAATAGACCTGCTAGTGTTTGCAGGAAAAATGGAACCTGATTCGGTGATGGAGTGGATAGACTCCTTGAACAATTTCTTTGAAACAGAGGAAATACCAGACCACCAAAGAGTGAAGATAATCCAAGATGAAAGGAGCTACACTAACCTGGTGGAATTTCATCCAAGATGACAGGGTAAAAGAAGGAAGGAATAGAGTTTCTACATGGAGGAAGATGATGGCTTTGGTTTAGGAAGCCTATGTTCCATTGGATTACAACATCCAATTACATAAGAGGAGACAAAATCTGAAGCATAAGGAGTTAGATGTTAGTGCATACACTGAAGAGTTCATGAAACTATGTCTCAAGACAAAGGTAAAGGAGAATGAGGAAGAGAAGGTAGCAAGGTATCTCAATGGATTGAGATTTGCCATCCAAGAAGACCTAAATCTGCATAATCTAGATACAGTTCAGAAGTGCTACCAATTAGCACTCAAGGTGGAAGAGAAACTAAAAAGAAGACAAGAGTAGAACAATAGAGAAAGAGGAAGATAGCAAAGAGGGGGAAGAAGTCCTTTCAGAGGCAGAGTAAATGGATTTGGACACCAAGGTGAATCCAATCAAGAGAAAAACAAAGGAGACAATAGTCAAATTCAAGGGGGGAGTTATGATAAAAAAGGAAACTTTAGGGGCAGAAGACCACCTTTTAGAGGGAGATCTCAGGGCAGAGGTCCTATCAGATGTTACAATTGCAATCAGGAATGCCACATCACCAGTAGATGTCCAGAAAAAGCAACAAGTTCAAAAGGAGAAAGGAGGACAACTCTGATTCAAGAATCTGATTGTCAAAGTGCGACAAGCTCCAACACTTATCAGAGTGTGAGTGATATTATCAGATATGGGTATCCTAAGACAGGAGAAGCTTTGATGATCAAGAAAGCAATGGCCACTATGAAGGTACCTGACAGAGAACCCCCACAAAGAAAGTCTCTTTTCAAAATTACTTGCAAGGCAGGAGGAAAGGTATGTAGAGTTCTGATTGACTCTGGATCTACTGAAAATTTTGTGTCTGTTGAAATGGTAGAAAAGCTTAAGCTTAGGAGACTACCACATCCCTGCCCATACAAGGTCTCATGGCTCACTCAAGGTCAGCAAACAGTTGTGGAAGAACAGGCTTGGGTAGAGTTTCAAATTGGACCATACCAGGACAAATTATTGTTTGACATAGCTCAGATGGATGCTTGCCATCTCCTACTTGGAAGATCATGGCAATACGATTTGAAAGCCCAACATGATGGAGTTAGAAACACCTATGCAATCACCAAGGGTGGTGAGAAGACAGAGTTACTACCATTAATGGAGAAGGAGGTAGAATCAAAAGGAAAAGGAGTCAAGGTAATGCTGGTAGAAGGTAAATAGTTTATGATAGAAGTAGCAGAAGGAACAGTTGCATATGCCCTCATTCCATGCGTAAAGGTGAATAAGGAACAACAACAAGAAGTCAAGGGAGAGAAGAAGCAAAGGTTCATAGACCCTGCTATCCAAGAATTATTGGACAAGTACAGAGGCATCATCTCTGATGGGATGCCAAGGTCCCTACCACCTATAAGGGACATCAGTCATTACATAGATCTAATCCCAGGATCTACACTTCCAAACAAGGCAGCATACAAGCTTACCCCAAAACAAAATGCAGAGGTAGCAAGGCAGATTGAGGAATTGTTGGAAACATGCCTAATTGGCAAAAGTCTAAGCCCATGTGCAGTACCGGTTGTACTAGCACCAAAGAAAGAAGGCACTTGGAGGCTTTGCACTGATTCAAGGGCTATTAACAAGATCACAATCAGGTATAGGTTCCCAATACCTAGGATAGAGGATTTGCTTGATTGTTTAGGAGGTGCCAAATATTTCACAAAAATAGATTTGAAAAGTGGTTATCATCAGATCAGGATTAGGCCAGGAGATGAATGGAAAACTGCATTTAAGACCAATGAGGGATTGTATGAGTGGAAGGTCATGCCTTTTGGTTTATCCAATGCACCTAGTACCTTTATGAGATTGATGAATGAGGTCTTGAGAGAATTTATAGGCAAATTTGTCATAGTATATCTAGATGACATTCTAATTTTCAGCGATACAAGGGAAGAACACCTCAGACATATAGACTTTGTTCTCAAAAGGTTACATGAAGAGCAGTTAATGATCAACTTGGACAAGTGTTTGTTTATGCAGGAGGAGATTATCTATTTGGGTTTTGTCATCTCACAGGGAAAACTGAAAATGGATCAAGAGAAGGTCAGTGCCATATTGTCTTGGCCAACTCCCAGAACCATGAATGATGTCAGAAGTTTCCATGGGTTAGAAACCTTCTATAGGAAGTTTATAAGAGGGTTGAGTCATGTATGTGCACCCATGCTTGACACCATAAAAGGAGGACAGAAGTGCAGATTTACTTGGATAGAGGAGGTAGATGATTCATTTGAAACATTGAAGAAGAAAGTGGCACAGCAGCCAGTCCTTGCACTTTCTGATTTTAACAAGATTTTTCAGGTAGAATGTGATGCAAGTCACATGGCAATTGGAGCAGTACTCAGTCAAGAAGGTAGGCCTATTGCATTTTTCAGTGAGAAATTAAATGATGCTAAGAAAAGATATTCATCCTATGATTTGGAGATGTATGCTCTAGTCTAGTCACCCAAGAAGTGGAGGCATTACTTGATGCCAAAAGAATTCATAGTGTTTACAGATAATCATGCTTTTAGTTTCATAAACAACCAAGAGAAACTGAGCCATAGACACATGAAGTGGGTGGAAACTTTGCAAGCTTTCACTTTCACACTCAAGCACAAGGAAGGGGTCAAAAATAAGGTAGCAGATGCTTTGAGCAAGAGGGCTCTAACCATAAATCAGATTCAATTAGAGAGTGTTGGTATTGATTCCTTAAAAACTATGTATGATGTTGATGAAGACTTTGGAGAGATCTACAAAGTATGCACTTCCTTTGGAGATAAATATCATGTGGAGTATTCTAAATTTCTGATCCAAGATGGATTACTTTTCAAAGGTGGATAGTTGTGTATTCCATGGTGTTCTATGAGGCTGAACATCATTAAGGAGAAGCATTGTGGAGCCATGGTAAGACATTTTGGTCTGGATAAGACTGTTGATCTTATAAAGAGACATTACTATTGGCCTAAAGTACAGTCAGATGTGAGGAAATTTGTGGAAGCATGTGTGATATGCCAAAAAGCAAAAGGGAGATCCACTAATGCAGGTTTATATCAGCCACTACCCATTCCTTCTAGGCCATGAGAGAGCATCAGTATGGATTTTGTGTTGGATTTACCTAGAACAAGGAAGGGATATGACAATGTTTTTGTGGTAGTAGATAGATTTAGTAAAATGGCACATTTCTTGCCATGCAAAACTACTTGTGATGCTTTATATGTTGCAGACCTGTTTTTCAAGGAGATAGTGAGGATTCATGGATTACCATTGAGCATAGTCTCAGATAGAGATGTGAAATTTATTGGCCATTTTTGGAGGACTCTTTGGAAGAAGCTTGGAACCAATTTGTCTTTCTCATCAGCTTATCACCCTCAAACAGATGGGAAAACTGAAGTGGTCAATCGGTCATTAGGAAATCTGCTCAGATGTTTGACAAGACAACATGGAGAGAAGTGGGATAAGATCCTATCATAGGCATAATTTTCTTATAATGACACCATCAATAGAAGTATAGGAAAATCACCTTTTCAGGTAGTATATGGTATTCATCCAAGAGGAATTTTGGAATTAAGAGATATACCTGCAGGAGAATCTATTAGTGTAGATGGGGAAGCTTTTGCATCAGCAATAAAAGAGGTGCATGATCAAGTTAAGAACCAACTCCAACAAACTACTTTGAAGTACAAAGAATATGCTGATAAAAAGAAGAGAGATGTATAGTTTGATGTTGGAGATTTGGTGTGGGTAAATTTGAAAAAGGAGAGGCTCCCAAAAGGTAAATATACCAAGCTAATGCAGAGGAAGATGGGACCATGTCAGATTTTGAAGAAATATGGATAGAATGCCTATGAGATCCAACTTCCTTCTGACCTTGGATTGTCACCTATTTTTAATGTATGTGATTTAACTCCATACAAACATAATGCAGATGAAGAACATAAACCACTACATGGTACAATAGATGATGATATTCCTAAGCATGATCCACCAAAATTGTAGAAGATTTTAGACTCACGAATGACAAAGAAGACCCAGAACAAAGAGGACATGGAATACTTGGTGGCCTAGCAAGGGAAACCTGATTCAGAGGCAGTTTGGATGACTGAAGAGCAGATCATCAAATGGGGTGCAGATCTTCAAACTCTCATCTCAAGTGGACTTGAGATTTCTTCTCTCGGGGAGTATGGTGCAGGAGCACCCCTTCAACCAGAAGACTAGGGTCTTAATATTTTATGTCTTATGCATATCTATATTTAATGTAATAAGGTCTGTCTGACCAGACTTGTCATTGGTGTTTGTAATTCAATTTTTGTTTGTAATCCCTAGGACACTTATCGAGCTGTCAGGATAAGGTTGTTAGTTTGTTAGAAGTTTGTTAGTTGGTTATCTCTCCTAGTTGCTTGGAATTATCTCCCAGGCGCTGGGAATCAAGTCTGTACTATTGTTGGAAAGTAGTTAAATAGCTCAGCTCAGATCGATTGGAGGGAGATAGATTAAGACAGATCAAGATTGTTATAAAGAGAGAAGAAAAGCTCTAAAACTGTGAAATCAGATATCTGTATCAATTTCTGGAAGCAATAAAAGGAAGATCCTGTTTGTGTTGCTGTCTGGTGTTCGATTTCCTTGTGTAGTCAATTTTCTGGTTTGTAGCTGAGATGGGTTCTTTAATCCATTCCACCGGTTGATTACTTAGTAATCGGTGGAATGGCTGTATATATTAATTTAGGGTTTTTGTTTTGTTTTTCATTTTGTGTGGTCACAAGATTGAATTGCAGCATGCTGAGATGAATCCTAGCATCCTCATGTGCTAGGTTGTTAAAGTTAGAAAAATCTGTATATGTGTGGAAGAAACAGTTTGGTGAAATCGCGTGGGGTTTTAGCTGTGTAGATTGGCATTGCAGACAGTTTAAAACCCTGTGTTTGAACCAATTTCTATGGTTTAATGAGTTTTGGTTCAACGGAGTTAGCAGGGAGTACATCAGGTTCCGCAAATGGTTTGCAAGTAAATCGGGTTCATTTGGCTCGATGAATGCTTGTAAGGAGTTAAGTAAAGCTTCGAAGGAATTTTTGAATCGGTTAAGAGTTTGATTTAACCTTTGAACCGGTTCAATGGTTCAAAGGTTCAACGGTTCAACAGGACCGTTTGGTTCAACCGTTCGGTGACAGAGACAGTGTTAGAGAAGTAGCGATTTTGAACCATTCGTTGAACTGGTTCAACGGTTTAACGAAGGTACCAAGGTTCAACGGTTCAGCAAACAGCGATAGGTTCAATGGTACGGTTGGTTTAGAGGTTCAACCAAAGCAAAATACTCATCGGCGTAGCGGTAGGAGATACAAACCATTTTTCGATAGCGATGGTTCTGCCGATAGGTGCAAAATCTAAGTTCCATTGACCAGAGGAAGGAGCTCGGCGTGACAAGATTTAAGCTCGCTGATGAAGGGGATTTTGCCGATGGAGAAACATGAGCAGGAAAAGGCATGTTAGCAGTTGACTGGTAAATCAGACTATCCCACGATCCACTGCCCGCTCTGCATCACCCTTGCTAGAGAACCTTCAGCTCATGACCATGGCTCTGATACTAGGTGAAGGGAAGAGGTAGAGGACCAAAATAGAGACAAAATAATTAGAGATAAAACACAATGATGAACAACAAAATATATTTCCTATTAGTGATTCAAATCTTACAAGATAGTTATAAAATTCAACAAGAGCTTCTACTCTTTTCTTTCATACATAAATTATAAAACAATGAGCTACAACTAGATAATTTTTAAACATACGGTCCCCTATTCTTTTTTGTTAACAACTTCATACACAGAACGACAGTCTTCATACACAGAACAATAGTCTTCCTTCCTCTAATTTTTAGATATCAGCAGACCCCTGCTTTTTTTTGGTTCTTCATACATACATTAACAAAAAGACTTCACCCCTTTACATGCTACGAAATGCTCAGTCAAAGAGGGAAAACCAAAAACATTAAATTGCATTTAATTGTAATTTTTATGGGAGCATGAGAAATTTTGAAGATGGATAAGAAGGCCATACTTAGAGGATGTTAGGCCATACCTCAGACCATTACCTATAGAAAAAACATTAATGAAGCAGGACGGAGACAGGGGAAAGTAAAAGGTAGTCAAAAGCAGAAATTATCTTCATTAAATCAAGCAGTTGTTGGGATTACTATTCCAACATAAAACACAACAAATTCTTTGCATTTGATGGATTTGAGAGGTTTGACTCTGCTCCAATAGCTATCACTTGTAATCAACAATTTCCAAGGCTTGAGCACTTACAGTGAGTCATCCTATTGCAGAATGACCAGTGCACTAAGTTCCCCGTAGAGTTTGGGAGGCCCCTGTCATTTCCCAAACTAGAAACCTTCATCATACAAGACTTTTCCCTCCTGAAAAGGTTTCCATCCATGGAAGATAATGCAATGCAAATGCTAAAATATTTTCGCTTGCAGAATTGTAGTTAGCTTGAAGGATTACCTCAAGGCTTGGACCGACTCAATAGTCTTCAGGAGTTAAAGTGATCGGCATTGAAGCTTGACAAAATGATCTCCAGGAAAATGACCAATATTGGGAAATTTTTAAACAACGGAATATCAAATTCAGTTGTGAGTAGTGGGAAGCATATGTCAAATTCATTAGAGTCTGCTACCAATTGATTTGCTTTGTCAAGTTTAGGATGTTGTGTGTTGAAGTGTTAGAATGTATTCGCTTAGCTTCCATGCAACAGTTTCCTTTATTTCTTTTGGGTGTTCACATTTTTCTAAGAACGCCACTTTTTATGGTTCTCCCTCCCAAATTGGTATCAATGTTTGTTTTTAAATGCCTTGACTTTGACTTTTCAGTTCTAAAATAGATTTTTTTTATTATCGACTTGAAGTTATTGTCACTGGGTGTGCCATCAGTTTTCACTTTGGTAGTTAATTTCTTTAGCCCAAAAATAAAGTAAATAACCCATTATTCTTAAGCATGCATAACTTGATTCTTTCTTTGTATAGAAATCTTTGAATGAGTTATATTAATTTCTATTATCATATTTTAATTTATTTTAAAGAATTTTTCAAAACTTTTAAATATTTTAAATATATTTATTTTTAGAGAATAAATAAAAGTTATTTTAAAGAAATTATGAAATATCTTATATTTTATATGATATTGTTTATATTGGTCCACAAATATTTAAAAGTATTGTCTCTATTTTTTCTTTAGTTCTTGATGCCCCTTATTTGAGAATGAAAATCTATATTGTTTTTCTAAATTATAGTCTTCACACATATCCAACTTGATTGATAATTGTAGATTCAAATCCTTTGAAAGTTGTTCATTTTTCTAATTCTTCAAGGGAATGTGTATTTATATGTTTAAATCTATGATGCCAAACAACATAATTGAATCTTTCATCGTCTATTGCTACCAACAACTCTTCTAGAATTATTGCACACAACTTGTATAGGTTTCAATCCCTCACCCCTTTAGCAATATTACTTCATTTCACAATTTTTAAAAATTATGCCTTGTTGTCAAACTATACCAAATGCCTAGATAACTAACTTTAGTACTTGATAAGAGGGTTTTAGCTAAACTAAGGACATAACAATGCATCTTAAAGTATTTTACTAATCAATAAAAGGGTTTTAGCAAAAGCAAGGACATAACATACATCTTAAAGTTCCTTACATACACCATTAGGCATCTAAAAAGTGATAGTACTCACTCCCATCATCTTATGGTTAGTTGTTATCTAAAATAATGACATTCTTTCATTTTGGACCTTCTTTGTATGCCATGAAGCAACTTCCCTCTAATCACACTCAAGCTAGAAGATTAATGACTAGGCATACATGAACCATTTTTAGCCAGTATTGAATGAGAAAATTCAATATTAATGTTATGATAAACCATTAATTTTGTGGATTACTCTTGGTGTTCTATTGTAGCCCCTTTAATGAACAATCTACAGTGCTCTCCTATTGGGATATTTTGGTAAACCTCAAAAATTACAATTAATGAAGACTCTTTAGTCTAGCCACCTTCCAAGTAGGGGAACATTTATCATTCCAACATGTTGGTGTATCAAAACACACATCAACAAAAATGGTGCTAAAAGGAGAGCCATGAAATAGGAATATTATATAGTTCACAAACATGAAGTGCTATTCTAAAATAATTCAAACTATCTTAACCTTGCTAAAATTCTAAAGAATTTAGCAAGAAACAAGAGATGAAAAACAAGCACAGTAATGTTGCAAATAACACAACAATGAAATGCATTAAGTCCACCATCAAATAAGTTAGAGAATAAAAGTACATATTGTTGACATTTCTTCTGAATCAGCATTAGGGTTTGCCACTTCTAATGCACAGGCAGATTCAGGCCAACTGAATACAGGAGGTTGCGTGAGCTCCTCCCCTTCACTTCTGGTTCTGCCGCACCAAGGGGGGTATCCCTATAACTTAAGATGTAACCTTGACTAGCTCAAAGATAGAAAGATCTAACTTGACAACAACAGGCAGAATACTCTCATGTATGGACCAAGATCTGCATGATAGATCACAAGGCTGGCAACATTCTTGGACATGATGTCTGGTTGAGTATGAGAGTATGCAGGGGGTTCCTAATCCTACTCCTACAACTAACAGGTGGAGGTATGAAATGGTTTAATATGAATTTGGATGCAAAGCTGGACATGGTGTATAACACAAGAACACAGCATGATTGGTGCCTATCCAGGGCTTGGAGTCGGTAGACATACACCTGTGAATGATCAGCATGAATAGCTAAAACCGGATTTCAGGGGGATACACATGATATCTGCCTTACAGATATCTCCCAATGAAGAGTGTTAAGTTATCTCTACTTATGGCATCCCTACTGCAGTATACCCTTCCCAATGTTCAACCTGAAAACAGTTTAATCTGCCCCTTGAGCAGAGGTTAAAAGATCAGACATTCAACATAGGAATTCTATGCTCTAGAATCTAAACATAAGCAAATATCCAGATCTAGAAGAAGAATACATGCAATACTGGAGACAGAATTAACACAACACATGCTAAGACAGCATTACTCATATAAGATCAACCATGAAATCAGTGGATTCATGCCAAGTCGTACAACAGGAGATACATAAACTCTTAAGACAAACTGTACAGAGCAACCAGATCATCTGGTTTTGGATTACAGAGCCAAAAATCCACAGCTTTCAACAACCTCGAATGAATGACACCATCTGCATTATATAGCAGGAAGGCGCTTTCAGCATTAACTACCAGGTTGACCAAAACTCCCGCCAGATATACAGTATCATAGAAATGGCGCTCAAACACTACCAGATTGGCGCCCAAACTTGAATGCAGCAGGTAGGGGAGGAGACAGGAAGATTTCTCGAGCCTTGCGCCGCCGCCTAGGGATTCAGATCTTCAATCAGGTACTACATCCGTCCACGCCATCGCCCATACCTCTGCAACATTCGCCATTGATGGCGCACCAACCCGCGGCCTCGGGAAGAACATCAAACAGTCGATCGCAACCACTTCCCGCCGAGGTTCATCATCATGATATTTCGAAAATGCAGGATAACATTATCCCACATGCACCCCGTGATGACCTCAATAGCACTTTATATACTAGGTCATGAGCATATATCATGTCGGTGCTTTTGCTCCTGACGACACTAGTATAGACCTCATCATCATCATCCTCCAACAGCATGATATCCTGTTGCCCGAAATATCACCCTGACGTCATCATCATATTGCAATACAAACTGCATGATATTCGCCTTCATCGGCACAACCGGATCCATTGGAGAAACATCCTCCTGCTGAGCCTATTCCAAAAGTCTGGCCGATGAACATCCTGATGACGTCATCATCATATCTGCCTACTGCGCACCTCCTCATATCCGGATGATGTCATCATCATGTTTGCAAATATCAGGAGGTCTCTTCAAGATGATCAGTGTTAGAAATATGACCCCCCCCGGACCTTGATGACGTCATCATCATATTAACATCATCATGATATTCGGAAGACAACCGGATATTTGGAAATATCCTCCTGATGCTCAAATATCAGGTTGCACTGTAGCTCCACTATAAGATCGGGGCGATAACTGAATATGATGATGCTGCTTGAAAAGATCACCCCCAGTAGATAATGCGCGAAGCCGGCAGGCGGATATCTCCCTGATATCAGCATCATCATGATGCTGGAACAAACACACTCGAGTGATATGAAAATATCACCCCCTCCTTCAGAAATATCATGATGCAGAAAGGCAGAAAGAAAGATATCACCCTGATACAAGGATGACGTCAGCATCATCAGGATGAGAAACAAAGAACAAGGTGATACAACATCATCAGGATGATATTGACTAAGATCATCCTGACGTTCAAAATATGATGACCCTAGTGAACATCGGGTCGCACTTAGAACTCTTCAACAACATCATCAGGATGATCATAACCAAGATCACCCGATGATAGAAATATCACCCCGGCGAGATATCATGATGCAGATGATATGATGACTCCCGCAAGCAACACGGTGATAAAAGGAAATATGATGATGATGACGACGACCCTTAGGATAAAACAAGTTAGGTCGAGCAACTCAAAGAATAAGTAACATCATCATCATGCCTGCGCACGGTGATAAATGGAAGATCACCGGAGACTTTGAAGAATCACCCTCGCAAGCAGATCAGGGCGCACTGTAGCTCATCAGCATCATCAGGATAAAACCCAAACATCACCCGACAGCAAAATATGATGATGACGTTGAGAAACCGGTCGACGGAGAACAAGATGATGATGACCTTCATCGAAACAAACATGATGATGATGACCTCCTCCTCAAGAAAATATGATGATGCAGCTGAAAAATGCTGAGGAGGTCCATCACTTAGAACATTTTTTGGATACTTAGGGAGAGTGCCTGAATGAAAAATGCTCAGAAAACTACCAGTCAATTCAGGCACTAACAGTGGCTCTGTCTGGGGACGTGCAGGTGAAAACCTGCAGCGAGAACTCCAGATCTCTGGGATGCAGACCAGTCCCTTGTCCATTGGGCATAGAGTCATGAAGTTATCATGATCAGCATCACCAAACACAATATTTTTAAACATCATTTTGGCGGCCCCGGGCAACCAAAAAGGAAGAACCATAATTTTTTCTTGTCAAATGCCTGATTCCAAGCTGAAAGATCCCAATCCCAACTGAAAAGATTGGCATAATCTGCCCATAATGTCACCTGCTTAAAAAGATATTCCACCAGTTTTGAAAGCTTGCCACCATCATTTTTAGCTCTGTCATTTTGGATTTCAGAAGTAGACATATAACCATACACATAATATTCTTCAACCTTAGGCAACACATGCATGTTATATCCCTCAGGCAGTACATCATATTGCTCTTGGCATTCTTTATCATTTATCTGGCTGCTGCACATTATCAGGTACTCATCCAGCTGATCCAATAATTCAAAATATTCAGAAAATATGAGACCCCTGATATCTACTAATATTGAAAACAAATCCTGATCCACACACCCAATGTTACACATGTCTAAATCAGGTGATGATGAACATTCATTATTCACAACTTGCAAATCAGTATCATCATCCTCAAACAAAGGGTTAATCCTGCACCATTGAAAATCAAGACTCACAACATCATATACATCAGCAGGCTCATCATAAAGGGGATTAACATTCATTGCAAAGGCCTCTGCTTCTTCTTCATGACATTCCAATTCTTCTTCATTACTATCAGATTCAGAGTCATAAGAAAAACAAACCTGATCCATGCACTAGTCATGGATATCATTTTTATCAATTGATTGCCCCATATACAAGATTGCTACTGTTTCAATGCACTCTGAAGTTGAACAATCTACATCATTTTCCAGCCCTCTAATACTTCCTGATGAAACTGATATTGATTCTTGATCCATATGATCACAACTCTGCACAACTGGATCACTTAAACATGAAGGCTCTTTGTTTAGGACTGGTATGCAAATTTTACTTAAAAAAATATTATTTTCAACTTCACTTGCTGGGCAAAAAAGGACATCCTCCTCTATGATAGAAACATCATCCACTTGGAATGATGCCAAAACTGGGACAACAGGGGTGTGAGTGCTATGACATTCATTATCAATTCCTGAATTAAATCCTTCATTAACACTGGGGGCTGCAGGACAACAAAAATTTTCAGAGAAATAACCCTTTTGTATTCCATACCTCCAATTGTTTTCAATATCTAATGCAAACTGATGTGCCTGATGCAATGTGGTGGGCTTCTTGTCTCTTAATCTGTAACTCATTTTCCCATCAAAGGCTCCCAAGTAGGTAACTAAGCACAGTGCATCATTAGGTCTCATGCATTCTGGAATTCTATTCAATGCCCTCATGAATCTAAGGTTAAAGGCTGGGATCAACTCATCTTCTTCAATATGGATGTACATGAAGTCACTAATAGCTGCATATTCAGAAACTCTTTCACCATACTGTACTAGAAATGCAGATTTAAAACCATGCCAAGAGTTGACAGAGTGAGCTGGAAGGTAGGAAAACCAGTCCCTTGCATCTGCATCTAGAGATTGAATAAATAATCTCATAACCACATCCTCATGGTCAATCTCAAAGTCATCTATCACATTCATGAACTACTGCAAGTGTCTCTCAGCTGATTCATCCTTTATACCCTTAAATTTAGGCAAAAAATTTCTGATTTTAGGTGGAAAGGCATTTGGATAGCCACAAATGCCATTGAAATCTATGGGCTTATATCTGTCTATGTTGAAACTTCTTTTATTACATTGTTGGGACTGACTACTATACATTCTTGCATTTGACACTTCACAGGGGTGCATAGGCAGATAATACATCCTTTATGTTATTGCAACCCTCCTCCCTACTCAGATTTTCTAGAAACAATGACTTTAGGCACTCAAAGTTCAGACTGTTTTTTCAAACCTGCCTAAAGTCCTTTAAATGAGTCTTTTGAACAACATTGCATGCCCTTTGAAATACAGTATAAGTTCTAATAGAAGCATGCAAGCTCTGTTTTCACCAATGTTCCCTTTTAACCAGTGCTTTCTCACCAAATAGGGAAACTGTCAAACAATATGAAATACCTGGATATGTTGCAGAAGCTGCAAATTCTTCTCTGGTTGATTTTGTTCTTTTACCAGGTTCTTTGATGCAGAGTCGCCACCTCCTTGAAGAGGAATGAGCTTCAAACAAGCTGAAGCTGCAAATTGGTTTCTTTCTTTCTGGGTCATCCACCAGCAGAGTCACATATACAACCTTTTTTCTCTGCTGCAACAAACAGTTTCCAGGTCTAATTTTTTAATCTTGTAGACTCAAGCTTTCATGGATATGACATTGATCTCCCCAGCGGAGTCGCCATTTTGTTGACATTTCTTCTGAATCAGCATTAGGGTTTGCCACTTCTAATGCACAGGCAGATTCAGGCCAACTGAATACAGGAGGTTGCGTGAGCTCCTCCCCTTCACTTCTGGTTCTGCCGCACCAAGGGGGGTATCCCTATAACTTAAGATGTAACCTTGACTAGCTCAAAGATAGAAAGATCTAACTTGACAACAACAGGCAGAATACTCTCATGTATGGACCAAGATCTGCATGATAGATCACAAGGCTGGCAACATTCTTGGACATGATGTCTGGTTGAGTATGAGAGTATGCAGGGGGTTCCTAATCCTACTCCTACAACTAACAGGTGGAGGTATGAAATGGTTTAATATGAATTTGGATGCAAAGCTGGACATGGTGTATAACACAAGAACACAGCATGATTGGTGCCTATCCAGGGCTTGGAGTCGGTAGACATACACCTGTGAATGATCAGCATGAATAGCTAAAACCGGATTTCAGGGGGATACACATGATATCTGCCTTACAGATATCTCCCAATGAAGAGTGTTAAGTTATCTCTACTTATGGCATCCCTACTGCAGTATACCCTTCCCAATGTTCAACCTGAAAACAGTTTAATCTGCCCCTTGAGCAGAGGTTAAAAGATCAGACATTCAACATAGGAATTCTATGCTCTAGAATCTAAACATAAGCAAATATCCAGATCTAGAAGAAGAATACATGCAATACTGGAGACAGAATTAACACAACACATGCTAAGACAGCATTACTCATATAAGATCAACCATGAAATCAGTGGATTCATGCCAAGTCGTACAACAGGAGATACATAAACTCTCAAGACAAACTGTACAGAGCAACCAGATCATCTGGTTTTGGATTACAGAGCCAAAAATCCACAACTTTCAACAACCTCGAATGAATGACACCATCTGCATTATATAGCAGGAAGGCGCTTTCAGCATTAACTACCAGGTTGACCAAAACTCCCGCCAGATATACAGTATCATAGAAATGGCGCTCAAACACTACCAGATTGGCGCCCAAACTTGAATGCAGCAGGTAGGGGAGGAGACAGGAAGATTTCTTGAGCCTTGCGCCGCCGCCTAGGGATTCAGATCTTCAATCAGGTACTACATCCGTCCACGCCATCGCCCATACCTCTGCAACATTCGCCATTGATGGCGCACCAACCCGCGGCCTCGGGAAGAACATCAAACAGTCGATCGCAACCACTTCCCGCCGAGGTTCATCATCATGATATTTTGAAAATGCAGGATAACATTATCCCACATGCACCCCGCGATGACCTCAATAGCACTTTATATACTAGGTCATGAGCATATATCATGTTGGTGCTTTTGCTCCTGACGACACTAGTATAGACCTCATCATCATCATCCTCCAGCAGCATGATATCCTGTTGCCCGAAATATCACCCTGACGTCATCATCATATTGCAATACAAACTGCATGATATTCGCCTTCATCGGCACAACCGGATCCATTGGAGAAACATCCTCCTGCTGAGCCTATTCCAAAAGTCTGGCCGATGAACATCCTGATGACGTCTCATCATATCCTGCTGACGTCATCATCATATCTGCCTACTGCGCACCTCCTCATATCCGGATGACGTCATCATCATGTTTGCAAATATCAGGAGGTCTCTTCAAGATGATCAGTGTTAGAAATATGACCCCCCCGGACCTTGATGACGTCATCATCATATTAACATCATCATGATATTCGGAAGACAACCAGATATTTGGAAATATCCTCCTGATGCTCAAATATCAGGTTGCACTGTAGCTCCACTATAAGATCGGGGCGATAACTGAATATGATGATGCTGCTTGAAAAGATCACCCCCAGTAGATAATGCGCGAAGCCGGCAGGCGGATATCTCCCTGATATTAGCATCATCATGATGCTGGAACAAACACACTCGAGTGATATGAAAATATCACCCCCTCCTTCGGAAATATCATGATGCAGAAAGGCAGAAAGAAAGATATCACCCTGATACAAGGATGATGTCAGCATCATCAGGATGAGAAACAAAGAACAAGGTGATACAACATCATCAGGATGATATTGACTAAGATCATCCTGACGTTCAAAATATGATGACCCTAGTGAACATCGGGTCACACTTAGAACTCTTCAACAACATCATCAAGATGATCATAACCAAGATCACCCGATGATAGAAATATCACCCCGGCGAGATATCATGATGCAGATGATATGATGACTCCCGCAAGCAACACGGTGATAAAAGGAAATATGATGATGATGACGACGACCCTTAGGATAAAACAAGTTAGGTCGAGCAACTCAAAGAATAAGTAACATCATCATCATGCCTGCGCACGGTGATAAATGGAAGATCACCGGAGACTTTGAAGAATCACCCTCGCAAGCAGATCAGGGCGCACTGTAGCTCATCAGCATCATCAGGATAAAACCCAAACATCACCCGACAGCAAAATATGATGATGACGTTGAGAAACCGGTCGACGGAGAACAAGATGATGATGACCTTCATCGAAACAAACATGATGATGATGACCTCCTCCTCAAGAAAATATGATGATGCAGCTGAAAAATGCTGAGGAGGTCCATCACTTAGAACATTTTTTGGATACTTAGGGAGAGTGCCTGAATGAAAAATGCTCAGAAAACTACCAGTCAATTCAGGCACTAACACATATATAGGTGAGGAGATGTAGTTATTAGTTGAGGAAAAGACTCCTACAAACTAGTGTGAGTGGAGCTAGTTTAGTGGAAACTTTGATGACCCCTCTCCTAACCGCCTAACAACCTTGACACCTCAATGAGACATGTGTCAAGGTTGTATAGAGGAACATCTAAGTAGGATTATGCCTAAGTGCATAAAATATATGAAATATATATACACTAACAGCCCCATTAAGCATATCTTAGGTGGGTACCAATGAAATGGGTCTTGGCTACAAAGCCTGGTGAGGTACCCATGTACAATGCAAGTATAAAATTGGGTCCTGAAAACTAGGCCCAATAAGGTACCCAAGTACAATGTAATCTCTCACAAACGGAGAAAGGTAGAAAACCCAGTGGGAAAAAACTACCCTCCAAAAGAGATAAGAAAGTGAAGAAGGCTAGAAAGCCCCCCCTGAAGATGCTACTGCTATTGATGTAGACTGCACCCCAAGAAGAGCTCGTAGATGAATGAACTTGCTCTTAGTAAATGGTTTGGTGAAAATGTCAACAACCTTCTTTGAAGACTGGCAAAAGACTAAGTCAATGATCTGACCATGAATAAGCTCTTGAACAAAATGCATATGAATCTCTATGTGTTTGGTTTGTTGATGCTGAACCAGATTCCTGCATATTTGAATGGTGCTCTAGTTATCACAATAGATGACTGTGGGCTGCCAGAAAGAAATACCAAGCTCAGTAAGAATGCCCTGAAGCCATATAGCCTCAGTAGTTGCATTAACAACTCCCTTGTACTCTTCCTTTGTGGATGATAAAGTAATAGCATTCCGCTTCTTGCTAGACCAACTAATAGGACCTGAACCAAGTGAAAAACTGTAACATGGAGTGGACTTGTAATTCTCAGTATCACTAGCCCAATCTGAATCTGTAAAACCAACCAAGTCAACCTCTAAACCAAATCTGTAATGAATCCCAAACCCAAGAGTACCCTAAAGGTAGTGAAGGATCCTCTTAGCTACTTTTTAGTGCAGCTCATGAGGTTCCTACATAAATCTCAAAACCATGCCAACTGCATATGAAATGTATGGCCTGGTATGCATCAAATATAAAGTAGCATTGACCAATAAGTTGTTGATATAAAGTAGCATCGACCAATGATGTAGTGCAAGTAGCCTCAAGGTTGACTCTAGATAGAAAGGGAGTCAGATAAGGTTTACAGGTAGTCATGTGAAACCGTGCCAATAAATCAAGAGTATACTTAGGTTGTGCAAGAGTGATTTCTAAAGCAGACTATGAAATCTCAATGCCAAGGAAGTAGTGTAATAAACCCAAGTCAGCCATGTCAAATCTGTCTTGAAGTGCTGACTTCACTATTGCAATGGAAGATGTACTCCTGGTGATCAAAAGATCATCAACATATAGAACCAGTATCAAAAGTGAACCATCCTTCCACAATACATACACATTAGGATCAAAATGGCATCTAGTAAAACCTGAAGCTAGGAGGTAGGAATCCATCTTGGCATACTAAGTCCTAGGGGCTTGTTTGAGGCCATAGAGAGATTTTCTAAGTCTACAAACTAAGGATGAATCTTGAACAAACCCTGGTGGTTGTTCCATGTAGATTTACTCCTCAAGGTCTCCATGAAGAAATGCACTTTTCACATCCATCTAATGTACTACCCATCCATGTGTTGCAGCTATAGCAAGTGTGAGTCGAATCGAAGTCATCTTGGAGATGGGTGCAAAGGTCTCTGAATAGTCAATGCTGGCAACTTATGAAAATCCTTTGGCAACCAATTGTGCTTTGTACTTATCAACTGACCCATCTACTGCACAAACTTAGTTTGATATATCCATCTACATGAAACTGTCTTCCTTCCCTCAGGAAGAGAAGTCAAATCCCAAGTGTGATTTTGAATTAATGAATCATATTCCTCATCCATAGCTATATCCCACTCAGGAATGCCTAATGCCTCTCTAAATTCTGTGGATTAGAAGTAGAGGCAAAGAAGGCATGTGGTCCCCCTAAAAATATGACTGAATCTATGAAGAATCTTGTACCCATGTATCTACCATGTGAAGTGATCGTAGAGCTTGAGATGTGGGTGAGTCAGGGGCATAAATATCAACTTCCAAGGCAATCCCAGAACTAGATGAACCCTCATCACTGTCATCATTGTCAGAACTAGAAGAATACTCTGCTTGAGGAAGCTATTGTGAATGATCTGAATCATCAGAAGAATCATCAGGGTCTGATGAGTCCATAATATGAGGAGAAATGTTAAGCATAGTTTCAAGAGGACTTTCTTGAAACATAGCACTTCTCTCAATAAACAACTCATGTGTGGTCAGGTGGAGTAGGTGATAACCTTTCACACCATCTAGATAACCGACAATATGCAAGGTTTGGATTGTGGATCCATTTCCTTGCGATGCTCTTTCGGTATACATGCCATGGTAGGAGATTCAAAGACCTTGAAATGATCAACTACAAGTTTCCTTCCTTTCCACGCTTCAAAGGAAGTGATACCCTTTAAGGCTTTATGAGGAATTCTATTTTGAATATAACATGCACAATTGACTTCTTTTGCCCGGTACTGTGGTGTTAGGCCTTTAGAGTGAATCATTCAATTAGCCATCTCTTTTAAGGATCTATTCTTATGTTTTGCAACACCATTTTGTTGGGGAGTATAAGGAACTATGCATTGCAAATATATCCCCTCTGCTATGCAAAACTACTCAAAATGATTGTTAACATACTCACCCCCATTATCAGTTTGGAGAACTTTGATGGCCTTTACTGACTATTTATTGGCAAGAGCATTGAAGTCTTGAAAGAAATCAAAGACTTCAGATTTCTACCTAAGGAAGTAGACCCAACTGAATCTAGAGCAATCATCTATAAAGGTGAGAACATACTTAGCCTTTGTAAAAGATGGATGGGGAAAATCCCCTAAAAAATCACTGCACTTACAAGTTCCAAGACTTGTGTTGACCTCCATGATTTTCCTTTGTCAAATTTTGCTTCAGGATGCTTCCCAAGGGCACAACACTCAAAAAGACCTTTAGAAGATTTAACTCTAAGCAACCCCGTGACCATATTATATTGACATAGTTGCTCAAGGTAGTGGTAGTTAAGGTGGCCAAACCACTCATGCCATAATTTTCTAACTTCATTTGAATGAGTTAGAAATGCGTTGGGAGAAATATTTGGTGCAAATTTGGAGAAGGTATATAATCTGGATTGGTGATTGGCCTCCCCTATAGCTACCAATTTGTTGCTCTGCAATTCTCTGATCTCAACTAAATTTGGAGAAAAATGTACTCTCATGCCCTTCCCTAGATGAGTTATTTGATACACTGAAAGGAGATTAGTTGATAGTGAAGGAACACTTAGAACATTTGAAAATGTTCCTCCTTCAACTTCAACAGACCCTCTCCCTTTTACCAAAGTTGGAGTATTAGATCACCTAAGGTGATTGAGGACATACTAGATTTCTCTAAGGATGAAAAAACAACATGTGAAGAGCCCATATGGTGCGAAGCACCAAAGTCAATTATCCATGATGGAGAAGAAGATGTTGTAGCAACTAAGGCTTTGCCTTTTGATTTCTCTTTTGCCTTAGTATTTTCTTGGTTTGATGTAGATGCTTTGACAGAATCAGATAGCCCTATATTATTCTTTTTGAGAATATGAGAGATGTGCTCTATTTGTTTCCTCATGCATTGATGTTCATCGTGCTGTTAGGAACCTATGTTTAACCCTTCTCTTTACTTTGTTATTATATTGCTGTTGGATGCATATGCTTTGTAAGTCATCTTGTGAGTATATTGTATTATCCCACATTCATGGGGAGTAATAGTTGTTTAGATTAGACTTAGTATATAAGTACGTGTTGAGGCCAATGAAGGCATCCACGAGTTTATTGTATTGAGATTGCTTAAAGGAGGTTGCCCCCTCGAAGTGGCCTGCGATCAATAAATTCCTTCTGTGTTCTGCTATTTCTGTTATTTCGTGCATTTTCATTATTTTGTTGCAGGAGGTTCCTCTAATCTGATATTAGAGCGCTTTCTTGGGCTCGATGGGTGGAATTTCTGCTAAATTTTTTTCGCAATGGCCTCCAAGCGCTATGATTATTGCAGTAGTTCTTTTTTTTGCATCTGTATTGTTCATTTCAATTGCAGGGTCAGATCAGGGAATAATCCCTATCCGCTTAAATGTGGGAAGTGCCTGGGCATAGCCCTAAAACTCATTGTGAGGAGTACCACATGAACCCCAAAGTAGCTGGCCCATTAAGAGGACCTGCCAGCAAAAAGGGCAATGACCCCTACCTAATTGACTAGTTCCCATCCATGAGCTAAACCAAGAGTTGTCATTTGTGGCAAAGCGGTTATCAGTTTTACCTGAGCCGTGGAATGAGGGGTACTGCCCCAATACACAAGCTGTTAGACAGCATTGGTAGTCGAGTGAATCCCTTGAACCTTTAGGAAGATGAACATACCTGGGGTCCATATCTATTGCCAGCTGATAAATCACAGATTGCATCTGTCCAGAGCCATTGCAGATCGTTTCTAGAAAAAAAATTGAAAAAAAATCCTATTTTTTTGCCATATCTTCCTTGCTTTAGCTCCATTTCCCCAAAAAATTCACTAGAACCCCTGAAATTCTATTTTGCATATTTCCTTCCTTGAGGACCCTATCCCAAATTCCACTTATAGAAGCCAGAAATTCTACATTTGTCTATTTTTAGGGTTTGCCATAACTTCTTCGATTCTCACCCAATCGCCTTCAAATTTTGCCAGTGTTCATTTCCTATTTCTGCTCCTTTGTCCCTCTTGGACAATTTTCCCATTCTTTCACCCTGCTTCTAAAATCCCCATTTTCTGCTTCCCTGTCCCTCAGAAAGTGTCCAAAACCTAGTCAAACCACAATTACCCATCAGAGTTTTTCCCAAATCCAAATTTTCCTTTACTAAAAAAGTTTCTATTTTTGTTTTTCTACCCATTCCCCCCCCCAAAAAAATAAATCTTGGTTATGGTTGTCACCCGCGTAGGAGCAAAAAACATGGAGGATGAACTTGCAGCCCTCAAGACCAAACTCCAAGATCTGGATGAAAAAATTCTCAGCCTCAATCTTCAGCATTCAGCCATGAACAATGGATGGTAGCCAGAGTCTTCTGCAGACAATGGGTTCTCTTCTTCCAACAATTTTCATGGGCCGAAGCTTGATTTTCCTCGCTTCAATGGTGATGATCTGATTGGATGGATATACCGGGCAGAACAAGATTTCAGTCTGCATAATACTTTTGATGTCAACAAAGTCCCACTTGCATCCTTTCATTTGGAACATGAAGCCCTTCAATGGTTTCGTTGGTGCATCAAGGCTCATGAAGAGCCAAAATGGACAGATTTTTACAAACTCATTTTGCAACAATTTGGCCCTAGTGCTTTTGATGACTTCACAGGAGCACTCACTAAACTTTGCCAAACTGGCACTGTGAGAGAATATCAAACAGAATTTGAGAAACTGGCCAATCACACAGAGGGATTGTCTGATGAATTCTTCAGGAGTTGTTTTGTCAATGATTTGAAGGATGCAATCCGATCTGAGGTTAAAATGTTCCGTCCTAGCACAATGATGGAAGCCCTAGGGTTGGCTAAGTTGGCGGAGGACAAGATCACAGCTCAACAACAATCCAAATCCACTTTTGTTCCATTTTGAAATATGGTTTTCCAAAGACCTCCAATCACGCCAGCTCCTAGAACAACTCCTATCAAGCATTTGTCTGAAGCAGAGATGCAGGCATGTAGAGAAAAAAGGCTTTGTTATAATTGTGATGAGAAATTCACTCAGGGACATAGATGTGTTGAGCAAAAGCTCTATCTCTTGGATGTGGATTCTCTGCCTGCAACTAAAGTTTCGGAAGATGCTCAGGATACAATAGATGATCAGGTCGACATTCAGCAACCGCTTGTTGACCCTCCTTCTCAGGACGACCACCCAGAGATATCTCTCCATGCTTTAGCAGGAGTCACCACCCCACAAACCATGCGGGTCAAGGGTTTCTTCAAGAAGCTCCCTCTTACAATACTCATTGATTCTGGTAGCACTCATAACTTCATTGACCCTCAGATCGCCAAACAGGCTAATTGTTTTGTCCATTCTTGCTCCAGCTTTGAAGTCATGATTGCCAATGGGGGCACCTTACCTTGCAAAGGGAAGTGTCGCAATGTGCGTATCTCTATTGGAGATTATAACCTGCGCTCTGACATGCTTGCCTTTCCCTTAGGTGGATGTGATGTAGTTTTGGGCGCTTAATGGTTACGCACACTTGGACCCATCTTATGGGATTTTGCTGAACTTTGGTTGCAGTTTTCAGACAATGGGCAAAAACACAAATTGAAGGGCTTACAACCAGGGTCTCTTAGCATCATCAGTTCACATTGCATGGAAAAACTCCTAAAGAAGAATTCACATGGTGTCATCGCTAAACTCCATTCCATTCAGATGCAACCATTAGTGGTCTCCACTACTCCTTTGGATCTACAACAAAGTTTGGATAGATATGCATGTGTCTTTGCTGAACCAATGGGATTGCCACCTTCACGACCAGAGGACCATCATTTTCAACTCCTTCCTGGAAGTGTTCCTCCCAACATCAGGCCCTATCACTACCCATTTCACCGAAAGATAGAGATTGAGATGTTCGTTCGAGACTTACTGAAGTAAGCTATTATTCACCCTAGTACCAGTTCCTTTTCTTCACCAGTTCTTCTTGTCCAAAAAAAAGATGGGTCATGGTGCCTCTGCATTGACTTCCGAGCACTTAATCACATCACAATCAAGGATAAGTTTCCGATTCCTATTGTTGATGAGCTTCATGGCGCTCATTTTTTCTCCAAGTTGGATCTTCATTCTAGGTATCACCAAATTCAGGTTCATGAGGATGATATCCCTAAAACGGCTTTCCACACGCATAATGGCCACTATGAGTTTTTGGTCATGCCCTTTGGCCTCACTAATTCTCCTTCCACATTCCAAGCATTGATGAATAAAATATTCCGGCCGTACTTGTAGAAATTTATTCTGGTCTTCTTTGATGATATCCTCATCTATAGTAAAACATGGGCTAAGCATCTCCAGCATCTGGATCTTGTACTGCAACTTCTCTCTGATTATCATCTCTTTGCAAAACAGTCTAAATGTGTTTTTGGGCAGGAGGAAGTAGAGTATCTCGGGCATATTGTTTCAGCCCAAGGGGTTCACATGGATCTTGCCAAAATAGATGCCATGAAAAATTGGCCGTATCCTCAGACACTCAAGAGCCTCCATGGTTTTTTGGGACTGACTGGCTACTACTGCAAGTTTGTCAAGGATTACAAGAAGATTGCAGCTCCATTAACAACTTTGTTGAAAAAGGATGCTTTTACATGGACACATGCTGCTGAGTGTGCATTTGAAAAACTGAAACAAGCAATCCTCCCTGAAACTCAAAGGGCGTCATAAGCTGGCTCCAAAGTTCTATGGGCCATATAAGGTTCTTCGGAAGATTGGGTCAGTTGCTTATAAATTGGAGCTTCCTCTTTCTTCCCGCGTTCATCTAGTATTTCATGTCTCTTGTCTAAAGAAAGTTCTTGGCACCAACATCAGAGCACAAACTATTTTACTAGAATTGGATAACGAAGGATCCATCATTTTGGAGTTGAAGGCCATCCTCGACAGGCGCACTTGTCAGCTTCGTTCTCGATCCATCATAGAAGTATTAATTTAGTAGCACGGAATGCAACTAGAGGATGCAACATGGGAACCACTCCTTCAGATTTAGCAACAATTTTCACATCTTAAGCTTTGAGGACAAAGCTTTTCTAAGAGGGAGGGGATGTTAGGAACCTATGTTTAACCCTTCTCTTTACTTTGTTAGTATATTGCTGTTGGACGCATATGCTTTGTAAGTCGTCCCGTGAGTATATTGTATTATCCCACATTCATAGGGAGTAATAGTTGTTTAGATTAGACTTAGTATATAAGTACGTGTTAAGGCTAATGAAGGCATCCACGAGTTTATTGTATTGAGCTTGCTCAAAGGAGGTTGCCCCCTCGAAGTGGCCTGCGATCAATAAATTCCTTCTGTGTTCTGCTATTTCTATTATTTCGTGCATTTTCATTATTTTATTGCAGGAGGTTCCTCTCATGTGCCCAACTTTCTTACAAAAGGCACACTTAACTTTCTCTGTAATAGGTTTACCTTATTGAGAAAAGTTGTTTTTGTTGGAGTTGTCAGATTTAGATTCTTTCTTAGCTTCCTTTTCTTTCTTAGTGTTGTTTTTCTTCTCTTTTGAAGTTTGTTGTTTATCACTTGCAGCAATTACGGCTTGAGGTTTTGTAGGCTTCAATGTGCCCATTTGGATCAACTTGTCTTGCTCTTTTGTTAGGTCAGAAATAAAGTTATCAAGTGTGGGCATTGAGCATGAGGCTCTAAGAGCCTATTTGGTAGAGTAGAAAGTCGAGACAAACACTAAGAATTCTGGACCTTATTTGGAAAGTACAAAGAGAATTAATTGATCCTCTTTCTTGTCTATTCTACAATCTTTTAATTGCAACCTTAAGGATTTAAATTTGGTGAAGAAGTCCTCTAGAGTTGAGAAATTCCTAGGATTAAGACCTATGAGTTCATCTTCCAACTCATGACTCTTAAGTTCATCAACTTTCCCAAATAACTTGTTGAGGGTATCCCAAACTTCGTTGGGTGTTTTCAACGCCTCAACATGGAATAGTAATTCAGGAGACAAATTTAAACATAAGAAGCCAAAGGCTTGGTCACATTTATTAAAAAACTTTTATTTGTCTTTAGCTTGTAATTAGGTTCTTTTTCTGTTCCCATAGTTACCCTAAACAAACCTTTGTTTTTTAGTACAAGTATTACTTTTAACTTCCAATCTTGATAGTGGAAAGGCGTTAGGGGTGGTATAGTTAGATTAGACTCCATGCTTTAGACTTTAGATTGTTGCAATTTGTAGAAATGCAGAAATAGAAAAAGTAGAAGTGCGGAAGAGTAAAAGGAACACAACACACATGCACTTCTTGAGGAAGTGTGAAAGAAACATACACAACACCCCCCTTGATTATTTGTTTCCCCCCTGATTCTGGCACTTTATAACGTTAGTGCTTTTAAGGCTAAATCAATTTGACCCTAAACTGACACTTTATAATTTAGCGCAATATTATGTCAAATGGACTCGAGGCCAAATGAAAACACATACCAAAAAAGAACACCTTTTGCAAAAAAAATATTTAAAAAAAATAGAGATATAAAGAGAAATGAAAAAAATAAGGATTAGAGGCCGATGTCAAACCTCGTGAGGGTGGCTATCTTGCACAACAGAGAGCCCAAAAATGCAATCCACATCAAGCCTCTTCAGATTTTCTTCACAACAAGCACGGACATGTGGAAATCAATCCACATCGAGCCTCATTGCTCACTCATACATAGTGGACATCACACGTTGAGCTTTGAAACTTGGGCGAACAAGTGTGTGGTGCAATTGCTTGCTCTTTTGTTGTAGCTAATGCTGTCGTCGGCATGCCCAGTAAGAGCGGGCAACAACAGATATGGTGTGGAGTGTGGAGTGGAAGGGCGCCAAGCGTGGGCGTGGCAGAGTGCAGAGAGTTCCTCTGGTGTTGTGTGACCTGAGGCAACTGCGGCAGTGCATAGACTCAATCAAGAACACCAAGAAGATAACGGATGCAATGAAGTCGGTGGTTCTTGGATGTGCGAGGACGGCTCTCTGGGCTACTCCAACATGCTGGATGCATAACTAGACGTCGTAGCACCTCATATAACAACTAGCCACCGATACCTCTACCAAAGAAGACGAACAGAAAAACCAACACAACCAAACAAAATGATTTCTATTGCAAAAATGAAACTTACAGACTCGTTTTTATCTCCAACCGCTCTAATACCATGAAGAATTTAGCAAGAAACAAGAGATGAAAAACAAGCATACTTAATGTTGCAAATAACACAGCAATGAAATGCATGAAGTATACCATCAAATAAGTTGGAGAAGACAAGTACATATATAGGTAAGGAGAGGTAGTTATTAGTTGAGGAAAAGACTCCTACAAACTAATGTGAATGGTTAGTTTAGTGGGAACTTTGATGACCCCTCTCCTAACCGCCTAACAACCTTGACACCTCAATGAGACATGTGTCAAGGTTGTATAGAGGCACACCTAAGTAGGCTTATGCCTAAATGTATAAAATATATGGAATATATATACACTAACAAATTCATCATCCAAAAACCCAAAAAAGTTCTAAAAAAAAATTATATTAAAAACAACAAATAAAGGAATTTAAGTGTGCACAAGCAATGTTTGTTCATCATGCTAAAAAGCATGCATAATAATGGATTTTTTCCATCAACTTGCACATATTAGGTTGGTTTAAAAGCTATATGGGTTGTTTTGTTCTAATGGCAAGTGTATACCTGGGGGGTTTCACCAAATTCTTATGAATGCATACAATTGGCTTCTTCTATTCTCCTCCAACATTGGATAGAATACATTTTAACATGTGAATATTTGCAAAGATCTAATGATAAGGAATTAGGTTAACCAAGAGGATCTTGCTTGTCATTTATTTGTTAACACATTCATGGATGTGGCATGTCACTAGTATACAAGTCTTTTGTCAAACTCCATACATTCATAGGTTGAATTAGAAAATGCTTTTTTGAGGTAATTTTGGCAAAACATAGATCCATGAGAAGCCTTCTTACAATTTGTAGTAGTGAGGAGAAAACCTAATGAATTCGTTTCCCAATTCAATCAAAATTTTTATCAAGCACTTGAATGAGTAAATGTTTTGAATAGACCAAATTATGTTGATATTCTAAATCATTGTTAATGGGGATTAGATTTTCCCTTTGCTACAATTATTAGAGGCACTCTAGGAGTGATCACTATGGAAGTAGCTTCTCAAAGAGCCCTAATTTTAGCCTAATTGGGTTATGATCACACTCAAAAGTTAATGGAAAATCAAATGTGTTATAGCCTACAACAAAACTAAGTGCCATATCAGCAAAATTTGAACATGTATGGAATCCAACAATACCAAATGTGTTGTTATCCTCAGCAAAATTAGACTAATTACATATTGCAACAAGGTCAAGTGAACATCATACCTTAATCGAACCAATAAGTATATCAACAAAACTTGTATGCAACTAATATAGATTCTTACGAAGCTTATGTTGTTATCCCACCTAACATAGATTCTTCTAGAGCAAAGTGATAAACAAGAGTTGTGACAACAACTACCTCTTTTAAATTTTTAAATATTTGAAATGTAGTGGGTTGCTCTCTACAACACATCACCCTATTCCACTTCAAATGGCTATCATAATGACTAACTACCTATATCAGACTTGAGTGTTAATAACGAAAGGTTTATGAACCCATTGCACATTTATGAAAGAAATTTTAATGAATCCTATATTATAAGATGTGAGAAATTTTTAAAATCTAGCTATAGTGTTTCCTTGTCATTCTCTCCATTAAATAACAATGCATATTCCAAACACTTCACTTATAATATCAAAATGCCAATACCTTCCACTGTCAATCTCAATCTCAATCTCACAACTTTATGTAAAGAGGTTAGTTGAAGGAGGCACTACACATTCTGCTTACCACACACAATCCCTTTGTACACGCTTTTATATATCTTCAATTGTTATACAGTTACATTGCTAAGAATGCACTTTTAGAAGGAAAACTTATATATTCTCTCATCACTCATAGGGGATTTGCATTCACTTCATGCACATAAATAAGAACAACCTTATAAACATGTAGGTCAAGTGTGGTAGTTGGATTGATGCACGTAAAGTGTTTAACGAAATGATAGAATGAGAGGTTTCCTCATGGCATGTCATAATTGTAGCCTACAGAAGAAATGTGAATCTTGAGTGTAACATACCATCTCATATTATTTAGAATTACTCACAAAATTTACTAAGAAAGTAAATGAACATGTTAAACATCATTGAATTTTTTTATTTTTTATTTTATTATATAAACATATTCTCAAACAAGAAATAAATGCATATCTTTTCTGAATATTTTTCAGGGTTAACGGCAATCTGGAGTACTTCTTTCAATGGCTCGGGCCACTACCTCCAGGCTCCAGCTCCTCTGGGGGAATGTGATTAGTGTCGTGAGGGAATGCATGCATGCAGAACAACTTCCAACTGTAAAAAGGGAGGCAAATATTTCATGTCATGCGTGCGCTGAGCTCCCATATTTTGTGCAATTCTCCTGTGACGGGTTGAAATCATGAGCTTGATATCTTCGTTGTCACAAAAAGAAATCAATTGTAGTGCCTCCGTCTCCCACACATCGTCGAGAACAAGTAGACACTTTTTCCCTTGAAGGTGGTTGTTGATGTTACCCCTCAGCTCTACCTCGCCGAGATGATTTTGCCTTCTTTTGTTTGGCAGGTTTATCTGCCAGGCTATAAGCTGCAGCAGCTGATGAGGTTGGAAGCTTTGGGATACTTCCACCCAAATCAGATGATGAAAAGAATCTTTGATCCTTTGGGAATTGAACACTTGTTTCAGCAGCAGAGTTTTGCCCAGGCCTCCCATGCCTACGACAGCAATGATTCGAAGCCCATCTGTGCTCAGCCATTGAACAATTTTGTCAATATCATTCTGCATTCCCACCGGGTCACCGTCCATTAGGAGGCTGCTTAATATTTTTCTGTTCTTTACAGAAACTCCATTAACCAGCGTAGAATGGTGCTGCAAATCCATGTCTCTAAGATATTTGAGATGTGAATGCTTTGAAGCCTGTCTTTCAACATCCGAATCTTACGGCCCACTAGATAGCGAGAAATAATGTTGTTATTCTGCTGAGATGTGTTCTCCACTATGTCGATAGCGCCGTAAAGAAAGTCTTGGACTTTCTGCAACCAATTACTCCTTGAACAGGAGTTTCTGGTTCCACGGGCGTCATTGCTTAGGCACTTGATCGACTGAAGCTCATCACAGATGAATTTCAAGTCCTTCCTGAAATTGATAACCAAAGATGCCTCTTGTAATTTCTTTCCGACGAGCATGGAACTCAGACGATCTGTGAGGTGCACAATACTTTCAGCCATCGTTTCCCTTAGTCTCCTACCTCAGAAAACCTAAGCTTTCATTCATCCTACAACGTGGATTATCATAAATCGACCTCTCCAAAATTCGAAGAAGTCAACAATTACTAATAACTAGCAATCACAATCACACTTATTGTGTAATGGGCACGTCAATAGGTTTTTGATAGGTTTTGCATTTAGCGTAGTGGTATATGAAACCATGAAACTTCTAAAAATACAATTGTTTTTTTTTTAACATGACACACTATGTAAAAGACATAAAACAACGTGTTGGAGTACATTATTGGTTGAAATGCCTAACAAAATGAGGTTGTTAATGTCTTGAGGTGATCCTCCTCCCTTCTCTTGAGAGACACATTCAATATCTTGCATCTGTGCATACTTTTGGTAGTTGAAGCCCAGGGAGGTGAATAGATCCACCAAGTGCTAACCCCAAGAGATTGGGATGAACACCAAACCCTCACGATAAATGTCTCTAATGTCTATCGATGCTCTATCAAATGCAAGACCTTGGGATTTTTGGATTGTCAAAGCCCACGACATCTTGAGTGGGACTTAGTGGCAATCATCATGAGTAACCAGAATAATCAACACAAGGTGTGGTTCATGCAAATCCCAAACTGCTTCATCAATATGCAATAAAACCAGGCAGATGTTTGAAGTCCAAAATATCAATTTGAAGTATATGTGGGCCACATTTTCAAGTGGATCCGAGTTTGACATGTGGCATGGTAGTGACATGACTTATATCTCGATGGAGTTAAGAGTAGACACATGGCAAGATATGTCAAATTTTATTGGTCCTCCAACCAATTTGTGAGTTCCCTAAAAGCAAGGAAGTGGATACAAACAGATTGATCTAATGAGTCTGAGCACGCTATGGTCTACAAATTCATCACTTCAAGATCTTAGATGTAGACTTAATATAAGATTTTGACCTTAGATGCTTTGAGGTCCATCCAATAATCTCTCTAGACCTCCAAGCTTGAAAACATTAGATGCAAGAAACTGACTTAAACAAGGTTGACTAGATCTTATAAGTTTGTAGGGAAAATACTCTACACTAGACCAACAGGTATTTGCAATGAGTGCAATTGTTAGTTAATTCAAAAATCACAAAGAAATACATAGATATTTTCTATGATAATGGAAGCCATTTTACATAGTACATAGTGCCAGGGATGGAGTATACAATTGATTAAATTGTTAAGTAATTTTAGATTATATTACATGTAGATGATCCCCCTCCTTCCTCCAAAGGGAGACATGTCCACTATTTATCGACTCTGTCAAGTGTAAGACCTTAGGACTTATGGATTGTCAAAGCCCATGGCATATTGAGTGGGACCTAATGGAAAGCACCACGAGTAACTAGAACAAGTAGCACAAGATGTGGGTCATGTAGATCCTAAAGTAATTTGTCAATATGTGGTAAAATCGGGCATATGTTTGAAGACTAAAATATCAATTTGAAGTCCATGGTCCCTATGTTTTCAAGCAGATTAGGTTTGGCATGTTGCTTGGTAGTGATATGTGTTGTGGCCCATGGAAATCAAAGTAGACACATGGCAAGCTCTATCAAGTTTTCTTGGTCCTCTAGGCAATTTGTAAGTTCCTTGGAAGAGAGGAAGTAGATACAATCTGATTGATCGAATGAGTCTAGGTCCACTATGGCCTATGAATACATGGCTTTAAGATCTTGAATGAAAACTTAATATAAAATTTGACCTAACATGCTTTGGGGTCCATCCAATAGTCTCCCCAGGCCTCCAAGCTTGAAAATGTCAAACATGAGAAAATAACTTAATCAAGGTTGACAAGATTTTACAAGTCCATAAGGAACATATGAAACACTAGACCAATTTGCATTTGCAATGAGTATAATTCTTACTTAACTCAAAACTCGCAAAGAAACACACAAAATTTTCTATGGTAGTGGAAGCCAATTTACACAATGTGTAGGGCTACTTGTGTGGAGCATATAGTTTATTAAACTATCTAGTAATTTGAGATTATATTGCAAGATGATCCTTAGACTCCTCCCTCCAAAGGGAGAGATGTGCACTATCTTGCATAGGGGCATATCATTGGTAGTTGAAGCTTGACAAGACACTTAGATTTGCGAAATGCTATACTTGTAAGATTAAGGTGATCAGGAGTACTCAACGATCAATGTCCCTAATATCAATTGATGCTCTTTTAGGTGTTACGCCTCGAGATTTATAAATTGTTGAATCTCATGTCATCTTGATCGGTAGTCGTCAATGACCACCATGAGTAATTGAAACAATCAGCACAAGGTTATAATATTAAACAATCATGGGTCTACTATAATCATCTACACCCAAATGGCTCTAACACAGTGGGAATAGTCAAAACAATATTGAATATGTGGGAGCTCTTGAGAGTCAACAATTTGTTGTCTAATTTACAATTCAAAGCCTATGGAAACATGTTATAATTTTTTGACATTTACACATATTGCCTACAATATGAGATGGCGCTATCATCATTCTGACCATTTTTAAAGCCAAAATTCCAAATTATTTATATCAGTATTAGTTTAACCTTTAATGATGAATAATTAAAGTTCTTTTACAACTCAATTGTATTAAGTAAAATATTTGACATTTATAAAGGTGAGTGGTCTGTTATTTAAAAATGATAAGAACTGGGCCATTCATACTCATATGAGTGATCATTCCTACTGATTAGAGATGGGAGGCCCATTCTTATAAACAGCTGAATCCCCAAAATCAAGCGACAGAGATCCGAATTTATTGTTTTGTGGAGATGCAGGCCATGAAGAACGTTGTGGATCCAGCCCTCAAGTTGCAAGGAAAATTTGTGAATCATTGCAGACCAGCTGGAGACTTGGGCCACTAGGCATTTGGGGAAATTTTTCGCAGAGTGGTGGAGAAGTCTTAGTGGTAGTTCAATGTGACAACTGTAATTGTGGTGTGCAGCGAAGAGACTTATGGCGGAAAAAGCATGGTGCCATTGTTGCGTAAAAAAACATAATTGAAAAAAGTATATTAATCCTCTACCGAATTGATGGAAAAGCTTAAACAACCGGTGCGTTAGTCGAAAACTTGACCTGGGAATTAATTGCATCCGTGGTTATTAATACACTTTTGAGTTCCAAACAAAGAAAGAAAATTTAGAAAGCATTGGAAGGAAGTACGTAACCATGGTAACAGTAGAGGCTATCATATCTGGAAATGAGAAACAGATGACAACAGAAGAGGTCCAAGCACTTAGGGAGAGCTTGATACTCTCATGGTTTTGATGGGCCCCACTGAAAATCTAAGTACCCGCTCAAGTTTGGCGGGTTATAGCAAACCACTAGCATCCAGGTTTGACTATAATGGTATTAGGCAGACATACTGATCTGTGTATGCATGATATTGTTGGAATCAATGCCCGTGTAACATGGTTGAGTACACATTTTGTAAGAATTTTGCAATTTTCTTGTGCCAGTGGCCTCTATAGACTTCCCATTTGCATGCTCACAGAGATCCTTATGAACCTCGAAATAACATTAACAATTCAATTCAATTAGAAACCTGAGTTTAAGGTTGAACTTAGAAGAAAATGCATGTAAATGAGGCAAATTTTGACTTGAGATTGTTTCAGAAGCAAACCAGTTCCCTTATTAATCCTAATATAAGTCATGTAGCGTATTTGATTGTCTAGGCCTTGACTATTTTCCTACTTGAAAGAGGAAGTGTTAAACTGTGTAAAATTTTGGAAGAATAGAAAAGTTACATATATTTGCAAGTATGGAGTATACATCTAAATAGATGGCAAATCTTTCTATTTTGTGAAACAAGCAAAACATTTTACAGTCTAGCATTCAATGATAACATAAAATGCACCATTACTACTAATATTTTAGTAATTGATATACAGACTTGGCCAATAGATTTTAACACTTTTCTTAGAGGTGAATCTATTTAGGAAAAAATTAGTCAATTGACAATTGAAAATTCAGCCTGTAAGAATTACCAATGCTAATGTTCAGAGAGGTTATGGAGTAATGATAAAGGGGACATCCCATCTTTAAAAGTTTTAAGAATGTAATTACTTGATAAAACCTGTGTGAATAGAAAAGAAAGAAAGCATAAATCCTCCAAGCTATTCTCACCTCTGAAAACCCAAAAAATGGATGGAGAAAGGAAAAAAAGACAAACTGACCTGATTATTGAAAGGAAGAACATCCACATGAAGTTAACTTTTTGGGCGCTTCTTTATTTAATCAAATCGCTCTGTTCTGAAGTTGATTTCGATCTCTCCACCGCCTGTCAAAAGACCCATGAAAGGTGATACTATTCTTCAAATGGTGTACAAAAACCACACACTGGAGTTGCTGCACGAAACTCCTACGTTCTGAGCAACCCCAAAAATATGCTGCGTGCCGTTTTAATTGTTGTAATTCATGTGCCGTGCCCAAAACCTTGAGGGGCAGACAACTGCCCAAAAGCATCTTAAAATGTACCAGCACAGAAATTTTGTCGAAATCTGCTGATTGATTGATTTTTAGTCGAAATCTTATTGACTTTTCCAATCTAGAACATGGAGGATAGTTGATTGAACCAGTCGGAAGAGGAAGTGGAAATATTTGGAAGTCGAAAATTCAGAAAAACAGTGTTTACATGAGGCGATTCCCTACCACATCCAAACACAGCCAGTTGCACCTGCCCTTCGTGAAAAAATAACAATGGACCATAGAAATCTTGCTTAATTTTTTCATCACCCTTTCCCCATTGAACGGTGTTTTTTTTTAAAATGTTTCACTGATGAGAATTAAAATCTTTAACCTCAAAAAATGATGAGTATCCAATCAACAGCTACAAAAATCTTTTTTTCATATATACATAGAAAAAATTGAGGGAAAAAAACCATTGCAAATAGTCCCTCTGCACATGAACAAAGTCAAAAGAAATAAACCAAACCTAATGCATAAGTATTCCCTACCAGAGGTAGGGATTAACAAACAATGATACCACTTTGGGAGGAAGACCCATAAAAAGTGGTGATATTCTTAGAAAAAATAAACACCCAAAAGAAACAAAGGGAACGCTTGCATAGAAGCTAAGTGAATACATTCGAACACTCAAGCACGCAACATCCTAAAAGAAAAAAGCAAATCAGCTGGTAGCGCGGGGCTCTAAGAATTCGACATATGCTTCGCACTACTCGCAACTGAATTTGATATTGCGCTGTTTAAAAATTTTCCAATAACGACCATTTTCCTGGAGATCAGTTTTGCAAGCTTCAATGCCGATTACTTTTAACTCCTGAAGACTGTTGAGTCGGTCCAAGCCTTGAGGTAATCCTTCAAGCCGACTGCAATTCTGCAAGCGAAAATATTTTAGCACTGGCATCGCATTATCTTCCACGGATGGAAACCTTGTCAGGAGGGAAAAGTCTTGTATGATGAAGCTTTCTAGTTTGGGAAATGACGGGGGCCTCCAAAACTCTGTGGGGAACTCAGTGCACTGGTTATTCTGCAATAAGATGACTCGCTGTAAGTTTGGCATTGTTTGCAGAGGTTTATAATTTGCAGAATGATCTCCCTTCAAGACAAGCACCATGAGGTTGTGAAGCTGAGAAATCCATGCGGGCAGCATGCAGTTGCGTAGGTGAAGAATTTCCAGTCGCCTCATGACTTCCATGTCGTCTGGAAGGCGGAGGGGAAAATCTTCAGAATTCTGGAAAAAGAAGTCCCGCATCTGTGTCATCTCTCCAAAGATCCCTTGTGGCAGGCCTTGGGAACCGCTGATTAGAATTGATAGCTTTTGGAGCATAGTCAAACCTTTCAGATGCATCAACTGCAACTCATTTGCTGCGTTTCCTTTGAATACAACTTGTCCCAATTTTCGTAAGGAAACGAGCTTGGATACTCCGACAGGTACGAATTTCAAATTTGTACAGCCTTTGATTTTTAGATGCAGCAGACACTGATGTTTACCTATACCTGAATGCAAAGTTGTCAAATTCTCGCACCAACCAACGTCGAGGAACTGGAGGCTTGTGAGGGCACTCAACCAACTGGGCAGCATATCAATCTTCGTCCTGGACAAATTGAGGAGTCTCAGACGAGTTAACTTTGCAATAGACCTGGGCAATGATCTGATAGATGTCTGGCTCAAATCTAACACACGTAAATGTGTCAGTTTACTGAAAAACTCTGGAGAAATCGAATCGAGAAGAAGATTATTCCATAGTAGTAAGGTACGGAGCCGACGAGAGGAGATGGTTTGGTCTATCCTAGTTATTTTATTTTTAGTAAATGAAATTCTCCGTAGGCCCCGGCACTCATCTACCGGAATTTCCAATAAATTTTTCCCTGCCTGATATAAACATCCTGTCTGATTGTGAGATTCTCTAAGAGCCAACTCCTGTAGCAGATCATGCATTTTACAATAACTGATCATACCATCATTCACATCCTGGGCTGTGGAAAAATCATGTCTACTATCATCTTTCACATCATACGGAACAAATTCAATCATACAACGATCAACAAGTTGGTTTAATATTAAGCGTCCCATCTCGTATGGATCTTGTGTTTCTTCAAGATCAACAAATCCTTCAGCAATCCATACTTGTACTAGGTACTCACAACCCATTCTAGTATCTTCTGGGTATGCAGAACAAAAAAGGAAACAAGGCTTTAAATCATCAGGCAGAGCATCGAAACTTAACCTGAGAATTTGCAGAATGTCCTCCTTGATTTTGTTGACTTGATCTAGCCCGATTGGCAGAACGTCCACCTTCATTGTGTTGACTTGATTAAGCCGGTTCAGCGTGGATTCCCATTCGTTAGGAAGCCGGCTGACGCTTGCCATGGATGCTGCTACTGTTTTCACGGTTAAGGGCAATCTGGAGCACTTCCTTTCAATGGCACGGGCCATTTCCTCCAGCTCCTTTGGGGGACTGTGATCAGTGTCGTGAGGGAATGCAAGCATGCAGAACAACTTCCAACTGTTTTCAGGAGATAAGTATTCCATGTCATGCGTGTACTGAGCTCCCATATTTTGTGCAACTCTCCTGTGACGGGTTGAAATCATGAGCTTGATATCTTTGTTGTCCCAAGAAGAAATCAATTGTAGTTCCTCCGTCTCCCACACATCGTCCAGAACAAGTAAACACGTTTTTCTTTCAAGGTGCCTGCTGATGTTAGCCTTGAGCTCTACCTCGCTTACATGATTTTGCCTTCTTTCATCTGGCAGTTCTATCTGCCCGGCTATAAGCTGGAGCAGCTGATGAGGTACGAAGCTTTGTGATACTTCCACCCAAATAAAATGATCAAAAGAATCTTTTATCCTTTGTGACACTTGTTTGAGCAGCAGAGTTTTGCCCAGGCCTCCCATGCCTGCTACAGCAAGGATTCGATGCCCATCTGCGCTCAGCCATGTAACAATTTTATCAATATCATCCTGCATTCCCACCGGGTCCCCGTCCATTAGCAGGCCACTTAATCTTTTTCTGTTCTTTACAGAAACTTCATTAATCAGCGTAGACTGGGGCTGCACATCCATGTATGTAAGATATTTGAGATAATCAGAGCTTCGGTGAATGCTTTGAAGCCTGTCTTTCAACATCCGAATCTTACGGCCCACTAGAAAGCGAGAAATAATGTTGTTATGCTGCTGAGATGTGTTCTCCACTATGTCGACAGCGTCGTAAAGAAAGTCTTGGACTTTCTGCAACCAATTACTCATAGAACAGGAGTTTCTGGTTCCACGGGTGTCATTGATTAGGCATTTGATCGACTGAAGCTCATCACAGATGAATTTCAAGTCCTTCCTGAAATTGATAGCCAAAGATGCCTCTTGTAATATCTTTCCGACCAGCATGGAAGTCAGACGATCTGCGAGGTGCGCAATACTTTCAGCCATCGTTTCCCTTACTCCCTACCTCAACGAGCTTCTCTTATTAATAAGAAATCGACCATTATGCTCAGCAACACGTCATTCGCGACTTCCACTCTTCACCTGTCATTTTCAAAGCCAGGTATTTCCAGCTAACCACATGCCTACTCTTTCTACAACATGGCCTTTGAAACTACCCCGCCGCAAGCTGCTCCTCGTTTTTAATGAAAATTTGGCAAGATTCCAAGCCAGGGATTAATCATATTAATATTAATTAAGAAAAAGAAGTTGACATTAATTAATACAAGCCAAGAATTTCCAGCCTCCCCGCAGACTCTTTCCCCACAACATGGCCTTCGTTTCTAATTTTTTTCAGGCTTTCCCACCTAGAAGAAAACAACTCGGCGCGTAAGACCATGAAGGTAGGTGCCAATTACAAATAATCGGGCGAAGAATTGGCTGAGACGACCTAAGCTTTCATTCATCATTATCATAAATCGACCTTTCCAAAATTTGAAGAAGTCAACAATTACTAATAAATAGTTGCTCAAGGTAATGATTACTGTATTGTAAGAGCTCGGAATATTACTACCAGCAATCGCATGTAATGTGCAATGGGCACGCTGATAGGAAACTACAATAATTGTTATCTGCTTAGCGAAGAAGAATAATAAGTGAAAAGGGATCGTGTATTTTGGTTACCAATGGATACAATGGATACACACCAATGGATACAAACACTATGAAAGCGAGACTGCAATAGTCATGAGACATGCCTCCTCCCTTTTTCTAAGAGAGACATATGTGTTATCTTGCATGCGAGTATACTATTAGAAGGTAAAGGCAGGTGAGATGTGCACATCTACCAAGTTAAGGAATTGTGTATCCATTGGTTGACCTGCCTCATGGCTATTGGTTATATATATAAGCCAATTACAAATAGAAAGGAAACCAACGCTGAGTATATTTAGTGATGAAATAGAAAGATTTTGCCCTTAAATTGTATCTAAAGTTATGCTCAAACACAATATACACCAATAAGAGCAAGTCCAAAAAAGCTAAACCATATTCACTAAGTGGTTAAAAATTTAAGAATTAAGGATTGTGCTTTAGATTATGCTAAAGTCAAGCAAAATGTAATTTTGGCCTATTGCACCTCCTAGCAGAAGCCCAAAAAATTTCTCTCCATCTATCTACTGACACCCCACTCAATCCAATATAATAATAACATAACTTGAGATCAATGAAGAGCTCGTTTGAGTCCAAACAAAAACCTCACCAACATCAATATATGTACCTTAACAACTTTTAGAATCTTAATCCATCAACAACAATCACTCTAATGAAGACAATAATCTATGACTTGGTAAACATATCCTTTTGATGAAGAACTTGAGATATACTAAAATCCACTATGGAATGGGGAAAATTCAATCATTGAAAATACCCTTTTTTGTTATTCTAAGATGTAAGATGAAAAGCTTGCAAGTTGTTAGCCATGGAGCAAGATGTTGATTCTTGACATGCACACAATCCATTGAGAATGGAAAATGCCCATTGGAAAGGAGCCTTGAGGAGAGGCGTGGTACTTTTTGTTGTTTTCAAGTCCTATCTTGCCTTGCAAGCTGCTAGTTACTTGTCCAATGACAAAAAAAGACATAAGAAGGAAAAGATTCTAGCAGGACCAAATAAGGCACAAATAAAGAGATGAGGAGGGAAATGTTATTTCTTACTTTGTGAATCTAAACCTTGAAGAGCAATGTCATATTTTACTTTCTGAATCTAAAGCATATGGTTTATATATATAGATGCCAATTAGAAATAGAAAGGAAACCAGAGCTAAGAATATTTAGTGATGAAACATGAAGCTTTTGCCCTCAAACTATAAAGAATGTATCTTAAGTTATGCTTGACCACAATATACACCAATAAGAGCAAGTCTAAAAAAGCTAAACCCTATTAAGTAAGTGGGCACAAATTTAAGATTAAGGATTGTGCTCTAGATTATGCTAAAGTCAAACAAAACATAATTTTGGCTTGTGAGACCTCCTAGTGGAAGCCCAAAAATATTCTCTATCTATCTACCGACACTCCACTCAATCCAATGTAATAATAACGTAACTTGAGATCGTGAAGAGTTAGTTTGAGTCCAAACAAAAACCTCACAAACATCATTATACACCTTAACAACTTTTAGAATCCTAACCCATAAACAACAATCACGTTGATCAAGACAATAATCTATTCGATTGAGAGGAATCAATATTAACATATTGTATCCAATTCTAGGTGCCCCTAATTTTCTCTCAAATGTAGATAAGTGATGAAATAAAAAATAAAATCATACCAATGTTGTATCAACAAGTTTAGAGGGAATGGTCATACACCCAAAAAGAGTTTTAACATTTGATTAAAAGAAGACAACACCAGGTACAACCCAATTTAAGGGTTTTAACATTTGATTGAACGAAGACAACACTTGGGGCAACCCATGAACCACATTTGCAGAAAGACAATCACTTTGACCCTTATGTATACTTAGGTATATGTATAATTATGTGTTGTTTTATTATAGAAAGTAGATTTAAATATATGTTACACCCTTATGCTTGTTTGGTTATTTTGTTTTACGATAAATCTATATCACTATTAGTGTGTTTTGGGATAAATTTAAGTCATTATTATTTTGACAAATATGTGTTACACCCTTATTTATATTTAGATCTACTTCCATAAGTTAATGTGGAGAGGACTTTGAGGATAAGTAGACAAGCATAAGGGTGCAACATATATTTAAATCTATTGGCTACAATAAAATAACAAATGATTATTATAAATCATACAGATAAAGAATGTCAAGTGTGGTGAACACATCTAAGTGGGAAGCTCGATATCATTTAGGTTTGAATAGCATGATTGAGCGGGATGACCGTTTTCATGAAGGTTTGGATGACCATTTGCTTTCCATTTTGGGGCCAAGAGAACATATCTCTCAAGATCTATATGCTCTCTTTTCAAGTGAAGTTATGGTTGTTTTAAATATTGATGTGAAGTCGGGTGGGCAAACGCTCCTGTTGAACGAGAGGTTTCTATCGATGGCAGCCTTCTGTTTGAGTTGCTGGGGTTATGGCAGGATCTGGTCCCTCTAATAATGTGAAGGTTCCGTTTGTACTGGCTATTGGAGGTAACTTTTTGACTCAGGGATTAGAGGTGCTAGGCTCAGTGCCCCTGGCCGCCATTAGAAATCATTTATTGATGTTGTAAATAGCTCAAGAGCTCAAGCACATCCTTCTTAGGGTAGGGTTAGGCCATTGCCTTGTGTCTGTTTGTCTTTAGTGGTGGTATGTGGCCCAGAAGTCTCAGAAAATGAGGAGTTTTATCTTAAGCGCAGAGTGATCTACTGATTCAACGGTTTATGGCCCTCTCTCCCTGATCTACATTACTGGGTCAAGGAACCCTGGAAACCCCTTGTGGTTGGACAGATTGAGCTTTATCCCAACGCAAGGGGATTCTTCATAGCGAATTTTGCTTCCTCTAAGGAGCGGGACTTAGTGCTAGATGGCAGGGTTTGGTTGTGGGGCGAACATTCACTCTCCATCAAACCTTGGGCTCATTCCTTCAATTCAGTAACTAAGCTGCTTAATATCAGACTAATATGAATTCATCTCCTTAATCTCCCTCTTCAGTTTTGGGAGGATTCTTGCTATGAGGCCATTGGCAACACTATTGGTCACTTCTTGAAGGTAGACTCTATGACCTCGAATATAGGGCATACTATGGTGCTCGCATATTAGTGGAAATTGACATCTCCAATCCCCTCCATGGAGATGTAGTTTTGATAGTAGGGGAAATGCCATAGACGCAATAGTTAGACTATGAGGGTCTCCCTTTTAGGTTCAGAAGATGTTTTTCTATCAATGGGGTGATCCCACAATATTGTGTCCCTTTTTTTTGGCCAAAGTAGGATATTGAAATCAACATTTTAACCACATTTTCACTTTCTAACACCTATAACAACTAAACCATTAAGAATTTGAAGATTATATGAACTAGTGATTTTTGAGATTTTGTGTCTTATTTTTTTTAATTTTAAGAAATAATTTGTGAATTTTTTTACGTAACTTTTATTAACTTATTCTTTTATAGTTAACAACATTTTAAAAAAGTGACGTTTATACCATACATCATAACTTTTTTTATAGAAAGGATCAAATTATAAAATTTTAAACATAGATTTGTAACACCAATATCTAGTGTGCTTATATTTTTTCATAATTTTTTGTTACATATATTTTTTATTAATTTTTAAGTGAGATTAATTATAATTCAGACATAGATTTATACCATACAACATAACTTTTTCTATATGTATCCAAATTAAATTGTTTTTTTTTGTTGAAATAAGGACATCAATACCTAGTGTGCAGATATTTTTCATAATTTTTTTCTCTATTTTTTTATTTTTCCGCGTGTGTGGAATAGATACCTTGATGTTTGGTGAAAACCCTATGTTCATTAGAAAATAGAAAATAAATATAATAATCAAATGAAATATATTCAAAATCTTACTCTTTGGAAAGCTTATACTAAGGGCTATATACTTACAAAATAGAATTTCTAAAGGACTTTATTTGATCCCCCAAAAGGTGAAGAAAAATTGGTTTTTGTTAGTATTTTGATAGGTGCGCAGGAGACTCCATCAAGGTTTTGATTTAAGACTAGGTGGTTATATCCAAGGGGTTTTGATTTAAGGGGGTTTTATCTAACCCTCTTCAATTAAACCCCTTTAGATGGAACATCTTAATGCTTAAATAATTAATTTTTCTAAAAAAATATGATTTCAGACAAATTTTAGGATGTCCCAAGTTTGGGACTTAGTATTGTGGGATCACCCATTGGTCACTTGGCCTCCAATTGCCCTCACTCTCGCCACAAGGGTGCAACAACTTGGTGGAAGAATGCACTCATTGATCATTTGACTGTTAGTGTTTCCTTGGTGGATGTTTCCTCCCTAGAGGGCAAGCCTTCCCAGGATGGTGGTTCCTCCTAGGAAGATAATCCTTCCCAGGAATCCTTGCCCATCTTGTCTGCTCCCCCCTGTGGAGTCTATGGCTGATAGGGTGGCTGATGTTTCTGATCATGTCAGGTCTCCATCTTCATTGGCTCCTAGTGTTTCTTTAGCTCTTGTTTGACCCTCGTCTTCTCTAATCGCTTTTGGGTAAAAGCACAAACTTGTGTCACACTTTATAAAGGAATCGACCAACATAAAAAAAAATCTCAACTTCGACAACATAAAAGTGGTCTTTATGTTTTGAATTTCAAAATGATGTAAACTAAGAAAATGTAGATCTCTTGTTGAAGTTTATTAGTCTAATTTTTTAGAATTTTTTAAAAATTCTTTTGATTTTTTTTTATCAATTTAAGAGCAGATTTTGAAATGCTAAAAATTTGAAGAAAAAGTGATGTTCAGTTCACGTCGATAAACAAATAGAAAAAAATAAATTTTCCCCTGATTTTTTTTCCCCAAATAGGTGACTTCATTATCTAGGGCATGGGAAAAAAAAGAATTTTTGATCTATATTTTTCTCGTAATAACGTTTTAAAGTCAAACTTACCCAATTTTGATAGTTTTCAGTTAACATTAACTATTGTTTAATTTTTTTTCATTTCCAAAAAATAAATTATACCCTTTTGAAGAGGATTGTCTTCTCTAGGGCATGATATATTTGTCAAATTTTAAAATGATGTTTTACTATTTTTATGTTAGTTTCAAATTAGCCTCTTTTTGAACTTGAACAACCTGCTTGCATTATTTTCAAATATTTATATCGTAAAATTACTCAAAATATAAAAATATATATATTTCCACATTCAGCACTCCGGGCTCTACAAAAGGGTATTTTTCTTTTTTTTTTAAAATTAATTTTGATTGTAAAAATATTGAGCAGAAGTTGGAAGTTTTAGAAAGTATGAGAAAATGGTGACTTTGTTGTCTAGTAGGATGCCACATAGACGTATTCGATTGAATGGGATTCGACCTAATGGTATTCGGCTGAATCCAATTCGGTCGAATATATTTGTTTTTTTTTTTTTGAAAAAATTTGTGGCTTTTTTATTATTTTTTAATTAATGAATTACAATAAAATTAAAAAAAAGATTTCGAAGGAAAGAATCATCTTGAAAAACACAATGATGTGAAAGCGTTTGTTTAATACCTTTTTTTTTATTTTTTATTTTTTTTGAGCTTTTTTAAATGAATAAATTATAAAAATTTGGAAAAAAAAGAACCACTAATTTGAACAAGGGCAAATTCATATTTAAAAACACAATGATCTGAAAGTGTTTTTTTAATGCCTTTTTTGGCTTTTTTAACTCTTTGGTGGTTTTTTTAAATTATTAAATTATAGAAATTTAGAGAAAAAAGAACCGCTGATTTCAACAGGGGCAGAGTTGTATTCTCAGGTACTATGCTCTAAAACATGTAATTGATTAAAACCATTGATTTATTGAATGTAGACCTAGATCTTCAAAAAATAGAGGTTAAAGTATTTGTACATGTGTTATTTTTGCATGCAGGGGAATTCAAATTTGATCAATTTGTGATGGGCAATAAAAAGACAAGAAAAAGGTTGTATGATCGAAGAAGAGATACTAAAAATGTCGATGAAGGAACATCTGCTCAAGAACAACCTATGGAAATTGTTGATGACCAAGGAGTACAGGTACGAGAAGAAATTGAAGGTGGTGATAGAAATTTTTTCCTTGGTATGGAAAATCTGATGGAGATGGATGAGGATTCTCTTTTCAAAAATATTTCATCTGAAGATATGGTACCTGAAAGCACAGTAAAATTACACTCTAAAAAAATATGGGACAAATTTTTTGAAAATAAGTCTATAATTGGAAGAGCATAGTTATTTGCAAAGTTATTTAGGAAGAAAGAGATGGCCCCTGTTTTGGAGTTGTTAGGGGTTGATAATAAGAAAAAGTCATCAGGTTCATTAAAACAAACAGTAGTTGAAAACCTACAAGAAGCATTGAATTCTATTGAAAGCAAGAGTTGAGCTATTGATTTAAGTGCTGCACGTAGAGCATTAATAACTGTAATTTCTAGTAAGCAATTTTTCAATTACTCAATGTTTCTAGGAGAACTGTTCAAAGATATATTGCAAGGAGAAATAGATTGGATGGAAATGTTGAGAAAAATTAGGTAAATATTTGCAGGGTTCCCCGAAAAGATAGAATCTCAGAAGATGTAAAGGAACAGGTGATTGAATATTGGACCAGCCACTCTCATGTTTCTTCCAATAGAAGGGACACTATCAGATAAAAGGTGAAGATGGTACAAAAATTTCACATCCCAAACATTTTATAGATACAACACAAAGTGAACTTTTTGAAGCATTCAAGCAAGAATTTTCAGATGTGAAGATTTGTCAAAGGATGTTTGAGAGTCTACGACCAAGTTTTGTACGTATAAATAAGGTACGTGAGACTTGTTGTTGTCAAAATCATGTTGAATTTCATCTACACCTACAGTCATATAAAAAAGCTATGGCAGTAATTAATCCAAATATAGTCATCCCTGGAAGTACAACACAATTTGTGAAAACTCTTCTATGTGAAAAATTAAAAGATTCAGATGAATTCAAAGTGCAGTGTATAAAAAATATATGTAATGATTGTGGAAATTTGAAGAATCTTGTACAGGTTGACAATATTGATCATTCGATGCAAGTTATGGGGAAGAGATTTGAATATGAGAAGTACTCAACAAAGTCAGGAGTTGAGAGCAGAAAAATTGTTCTCAAAAAGAGTGAATTGTCAAGCAATGAGTTTATGAAAAAAATTTGCAATATCATATATCCACATATTGAACATTGTCATGGTGCTAGATGGCAAGCTAAGTAATTTCGTGACTCAAAGAATTGCTTTCCACCAGGTTGTATTCTATCTATTGTTGATTTCTCTAAGAACTATACATTTAGTCCTCAAAGTGAGATTCAAAGTCAATATTATCATTCAGAGCAAGTTGTAATAATTGTACAAGTTTGTTATAGGCATGCTGAAGAACATGTGGATGGTGTACAAAGTAGCAAAGATGAACGAATTATCATCAAAGAGGTGCACTTTTATATCAGTGATGGTACAAGTCATGATAGAAGCTATGTAGCCTATTGTTTTGCAATATTTTTTGAAGACCTAAGACGACGTCAAATAGATGCTTCACAACATTGGATATGGTCTGATGGATGTGCTGGTAAGTGTTGATTTAATTATTTTTTAAAATAATATTATATTTATTTGTGTAATTAACTTGTAGACTTGAATTATTCAGTTATTTAAATATGTTGTACCTCGATGTATATAGTTTTTTTTTTAATTTTAGTTTTAAATTTGAAATTGTTTGTAACTACACAGGATAATTTAAGTCTGCAAAAGCTTTTAATTGGTTAAGCCAACAACATATTAAATGGAACATTGAATTTTTGTAGAATTTCTATGAGAGTGGACATGGAAAAGGAGAGCATGATGGAGCTGGAGCATGTGTGAAACGTGCACTTCGACAACATGAACTTGCAAGTAATACAATATGGAATACAAATTTAAATTCTTAAATATATTTTAAATAAATTTAAACATGTTAAGAAAAAAGTGTAGATCTCAATATATTGCATGTGTTCAGAAGTGGAAGCTTAAGCCATTATGCAATTTAATGGTTTTGATATATATCCAATGTTGCAGACTTTCAATATTTCTCTTGTTGGATTTTAAAAAAAATCTAATTATATTTTTTGAGATTGTCTTTTCCTTTCAATTAGAAAACCGAGCTTAACCTAACATTTCACCAACATGAACTTGTAGGTAATGCCATAAGGAATGCAAATGAAATTGTTGAATGGTGCAAAAGTTATTTTGTCGTCCGTGACTCAATATACAACACACGTTATTTTTGGGAAGTTAAAGGTACATAAATATTTTGTTTTAAATTTTAATGTGTGTACATGAATTTTTAATTTTAGACACTTTTTAATTGGATGATTGAAATTTAAATAGATATTGATCTATCAACTCTTACTAATTGTCAAACAATTAGTGGTATTAGAAGTTTGCATCAAATCATGACAATAGGACATAGTAGGCCTCCTGTAATTCAAGTGAGAAAAATCATGTTTTTGTGCTGATTGCATTGAGAACAATGCAAATACTCTACAATGTGAGAATATTAGAGATGGGTATGTTTCAGAATGGGAAATAAAACAATTAGTGGCCACGTCGAACCCTTTTGAAGATAATGACATTGTAGATGTCTATAATCCTTTGTATTCAGCTGATTACGAACGTGTATCAGATTTAGTTGTTACAGGTAAATTTTTTAAATTTTTAAATTGAATTTTAACTTGTACTACATGGTTTGTACAGGAGATATTTTTGTTGTTCTTGCAGATCCTGACAATATAGAAGGTGTAGATTACTATCTACTAAGATGTACGCAACCAAAATGCAAATTGTTAGAATCAATGACAGATGGTGATGGATAAGAGTATCCAACTGGATCAGTGGTTGTTGAAGGCACATACTATCAACAAACAAAGATAGATACAAATGGTATTATATTTATTGATTATATGCCAAGTCAAAAGGTTCTGCATTATAGTCACTTAGTTATAGCAACACGAATAAATCTTGAAACTTTACCAAAAAGAGGACGTGCCAAACAAAGGTGGAGGTTGCCTATTGAAGATCATGAAAGGATTTTAGAGATAATAAAAAATAGAGAGGATCTAGATTATATGTACCAAGAACTTTAAACTATTTTTGTACATGTATATATTTTCTATGACAATTTATTTTATGTTGAATTCAAATAATTTCATTCAATCTTAAGACCAATTTAGTTAAGCTTAGTTTTTGAGGGTAGGGAATGCCAATCTCAAAACCAATATAGTTAAATAGCTTGTACAATTAGCTAAATGATAGTTCAATCTTCAAACTTGTGTAATTTAGCATCTTACTAAAATTCTCTTTCATTTTAATCCAAGTATAATTTCACTTTTATTTCACAAATTTAATCAAGTAGAAATAAATCTTAGTTAATGATATTTTAGAAGTAATAATTTTTGAGTGATAATAAATTAAATTTACTCTTTTTTTATTCATGCATTTTACTTAGAAAAGATCTATTAATGAAATATTAGCTTTTCTAACTTATTATTTAATTCATACATAACTCAAGCAAGAAAATCATCTAACCTTTAATTTTAGTCTTTAATAAATTAATGTTAGTGATATATATATTGTTATACTTAGATAGATATTTCTTTTATCTAAATATCCAAATTCAATGTAATTGTGTCTATACAAGTGAATGAAATTTTATTGAGTTTGTTATGGATGGCATGGAGTTGGCCTTTGCTTCACATTTTCTTTCTTTTGGAGTAGTACATTGCACATGATTCAATTGTTATCATGTACTTATTATCATTTTAGATATAATTTTTAGACATGTAAAAAATGAAAAATAGGAAGTTGTAATATTATGGTAAATGCACTATAATAGATATTACAAATAAGTGCATTACAAGGCTAAGTAAATGCATACATCTACTCTAATTAGTAGCATGGGATTAAGTTCCAATTTATATCTCACTAGAAAACTAGTATACCAAACTAGTCATGTAACTTTCAAACAAGAGATAAACTCATTGAATACAAAAATAACTCATGTTCTAGAAAGTTAAAAATTAAAAATAGACCATAAAATTTCCATTCCCAACCCAACTATGACAATATATGTACAATAAAAAATCCAAGAAAACAAGAATACTAGACATAGCTAGAAGGGAACGAATATTGTAAAAGAAAATCCACTAGAGGATAACTTGGAAGCAAGTGAACATAAATAACCCACCACTTATTATTATTTGTGATCCCACTTAGCTCAATGTGCACACTTTTAATGGATATGAGAATGTAATGTGCCTTTGGCAAGCATGTGAAATCATATGGAGAGCCACAATGTTACTTACCCAATGCACTAGATTTGATTGATTGTAATAATATTTGGAGGATATGTGAAAGAGTGGTACCTAAAATTTGATCCTATAGGTATGAAGGATGTAGTAGAAGTTAGAAATTTGTTCCTTCAAGAATTCAATTATCTTGAATTTGCACATCAAAATATAGCTACACTAAAGACTATCTAAGAAATTCCTATTGAATGTCTAAAACTATTATCAATGTTTCAATAATTTGATTGCCAAAATACCACACCCAATTGATGTGTCACTATAGAGGGAATGGATTATTGGGGTCCTTATTCTCCATATTAGGTGTAAACTAGTGCAATGACCAATCCCCAATTAGAAGGATTCCCTTGAGACAACAGGTCTTATTCTTAGAACTTATCAGTGAGCCTAACCCATATCAATTGTTCATTAGTTGATCACTTTGAAGATCTAAAGATGGGAGTAATAGTTGCACACATGGAGTAACTTCCTAGTGCATCAAACAAAAAAGGAGTTGTAATGTATGGATTGGTAGAGTAAGAACCACATTGCTACTAATTGGATCCTATTATGCAGAGTATGAACAAGTGAAAAATTTCTCACCACAAGAGAAGATCAATCTTACTAAAAAGAAGGTCCCATGGATAGATCTTGCACAAAGATGATGACTCTATTAGGGATCTATGAGAAGACCAAGTCTATTTAAGAGAAGGTCACATGGATAGATCTTACACAAAGGTGATAACCCTATTAGGAAGATATAACAGTGTTCCATGGAGCCAAATAGGAGTTGGATACATCATGATCAATGGAGGAGGAGGAGCCTAAGGTTGCATATGCCATTTTATTATTACTAAAAATTAGGAATGAGTTCCTCAAAACTTCACACTACTAGAAAGATTGGTACATTTATATAGACAACAATGCAAATAAGACGACTATGATACAAAATTATATATCACTCTATAGTGCGATGTTTGACACATGTACACCCATTTCATGACACAAAATTATTGATAACTATGATAATGAATAGATATCAATTGTGTAATGTGGTCATTACACTGGTTCAAAGCTAAATGTGGTACCAAAGGATTCTTCAATCCCCATGGCTTGTCCTACCTTACAACCTTCCCCCCATGTATTATTATTCATGGCCCCAATAAGACACAAGAGCAATCCCTTGGCATCCTATAAAATGTTGAGATAAGTATTAAGGGATCTACCTTTTGTATTGACTTTGAAACTATTAGAAATGACAATGGCTAATCACTATCTAGCACTTCTTGTTGATCATTTTATTTTTTTATAAATTTGATAATGTACAGTTCAAGAATAGAAATATGAGTTTTTAAAATGGTGAAAAACAAGTATGTTGGCTCTTAGAGCTACTACTCCATTCTTCTAGAGTTGGCACTCAACACCAAGATAATGGGAACAATATTAAGGGACTTGACTCATCAACAAAATCCTTATGGAAAGTATGCATAACTATCACTTGTATCTATAACATAAGAGGGTAGGCACTATGTGTTCTATTAATTTCTTATCTTTTATAAAATATCTCTTTCTAGAAAGCTCCCAAAACCATAATTTCAAGCCCTACTTAAAGATAATCATAAATCTATTCTCATACTTACGAATACACAATTAAAATGTTATCGTGGTTTGACATCCACATTTTAGGGTTTCAAAATAGATGTAAATAGTGTTTCAAACAGATTTTTTAGGGTTTTAAAATTCATGTATTAGAGTTTCAAATTTATATATTAGGACCTTTCAATTTGACGTTTTATGGTTTCATTTTAACATTTTAGGGTTTAATCTACATCCAAAATTTGTTTATAAAACATTAAAATATAGTGCATTTACCATATTAAAAAATTCCTATTTGTAATATCTATTATAAAACATTGGCCTCTATTATATTACAAATAAGTAAATGAATGTCTGCTCTAATTTGGAAGCATATATCATCCATTTTACATTTTTTTATCATTTTAGATATTACAAATTCCTATTTCTAGTGATCTTTAATCTCTATGATCAAGAATACAATGAATGTCTTACAAGGCTAGCTATGAGCCACAAACATGAACCAAATTTGCAAAAGACATGAATTGGAAACACAAAGCACATAACAATTATTGAGAAAGAGATTTGTTAACTACTTTTAGAACAATAATTTTATCTTTTCCAATTATTTATTTAAATCTAATGTATTTCTTGGCATGCAAGGATTAAAAAAGAATCATTTATGATTTGCTCATGAAACAAATTTATTATTTACCATAATCCTAGTGTAGTGATGTCTAATTAGAGTATATAATGTTCAAACCATAATATAAAATGTCAAACCATAATGTCCAATGTCAAACCACAAAGGCAAATGTCAAACCATAATATAAAATGTCAAACCATAATGTCAAATGTCAAACTGGATAATGTCAAACATAATAAGATCTAGATCAATTTGCCGATCCATGTGTGGATCCATGCCTCGATCTCTTTCCAGATCCTGATCCATGCCTCGATCTCTCTCCGGATCCTGATCCATGCCTCGATCTCTCTCTGGATCCTGATCCATGTGTGGATGCATGCCTCGATCTCTCTCCGAAAGCCGATCCATGACCTGATGCACCTCCCTACACAAGGAAGTACATAATTTAATTTAATGTACATGTGTATATATATGTAAAATCATCTTAAAGTTTTGTACTTTCAACATGTGTGAATTTATCATGTAATTTATATATATTATAAATGTACCTCAAATGTATCATGCATGGGATCCTCTGCATGCTCTAGATCTCCGAAGTGCGACAAATTATCCCCTTGTTGCTATAAATTTTCAAATACAAGATTTCAATGAATAATGAGAGCTACTTTTAACTAAAGTTTATTTAATATATACACATGTGAATTTGTAGAACGCAAAATATAGAAATTATTCAAGTACCTGCACATCCTGGAGCACTCTACCAATCCCACTAATCTCAGATGAATGAATGGTAAAATTAGGAACACCTATATCTGAAGGTAAAGGACCAGTGCCAAAAAGAAGTGTGCTATATGTGCCATGTACATTAGGTGCACCCTGATGCTGTGTGGGGGCTGTAGGCTGATTTGGAATATTCTGGTGCTATGCGGGGGCTGTAGGCTGATCTGGAATATTCTGGTCCTCTGAAGCTGCCTCACCCTGACTTGACTGTCTACTAGTATGTCATCTAATATGAGTCGATACAACATCCAAAGGAATACCATACTCATCACTGATAAACTGGTATGCTGATAGTAAATCAAGAATGGAAGTTGAAGCAACATTACGTACAATGGTGTCACTCATATGGGTCACATCTGATGGGGATTGTAGATCGGCACGAATGTAGGGGTCATAATTCGCAGATGTAGCCTCAGTGGGAGGAAGGCCAATCCATGGACGTAGTAAGTATCTCCCCACACGATCAGATGACATCTGATCAACTTGAGTAGCAATGGTGGTCATCCTGTCAAAAAGCCTGGATCTAGTCGGTGCGATTGCTGCATCTCCTGCTGCTGCTAATTCCAAACATTTTGGAAGAACCAAAAGGTTTGGACCAACTAATGCCTCTTATTTTGAGGCAGTGGCAAATTTGGACGTCTAAATTGAGGTTTATCAGCAAACCTCCCCTTTCCCTGTCCAGCATGTGCAGGCATAGATGTGTAATCCACAGATAATCCTAAATGAAACTCAACATATAATTGTTTGCAAAAATATAGTGGCAACTTGTCATTATGAGGCCATCTATGATTGGCTACCAAAAATATAGGATATATAAATGGACTAACTAGTGGATCTGTACACCTGGTAATAGTATAACCTCTAACTTTATCTTTCCCAGTATAAAAAGGGAACATAGTATGCACATTATGTAATGAAACTCTATCAGAAATAGTTTTGATATTCTCAGTGCCAGTAACAGTCCTAACAAGGGACCTATAAAACTCCTCAGTGCTAATATCATCATATGGATTGTATGATTTTATTGTCTTAATCATATGTCTAATCTCGCACCGATTATTAACTAATCTATCTCTATTAGCCAAATTTTGGGGGTTCTGTATAGTTTGATCCAAACATTTCAAAGCATTATCTAATCTAGAAATGCTGTCACTGTAAAAATTATTCCTAGCCTCAGCTTCACGCTGAGACTGCGTGGAATGATGAGATGCCTGATCATCAGCCATATCTCTAGATAAAACTATGTAAAGAGATCTGCATTTAATTAAAACAAAAAAATTAAATATGTACAAGCATTTTTCTTTTAAGCATACAAAAATATAAAAATGCAACATGTAGATCATCTAAATAAACACAAAGTTTAGATTTGCATGCAAAGGAAAAGGATTCAAAGATAAGCTTGGAGTCATAACCATACGTTTTTTTATTTTTTAACTTCACAAATGTTAGAGATGTTGTTTCTTCCCACTCTCATTTGCCTCAACTCTTGTAGGGGAGAGGACCCAATAATTGAGCACCCTAACTTCATGCCACTCAAAATCATACATGGCAATTTCAATTTACTCTGAAATTTTTATAGCAACTTACTTGGCAAGGCCCCTGCTTATAACTAAGGTTTTAGTCCACATCATCATATATGATGCCACATCAGCATGCTTTTTGTTGAGGTGTCCAAAAAGACCAAAAAAAAGGTTAGACCAATAGTTTTGCATTAAATTATGTTTTTTGGTCTGTTGATGTGACATGACCTGATTTGTTAATTTTTAGATGTAAAGAATACATTTCATTCAATTATAAGTACTTATGGTCAACACTAATAACTTTAATGTCATAGCTACTAGTGCCATACTTTTAAAAATATTTAGCATTAAATCCACAAATACTATCACAACTATTGGAACATGCTCAACTAGTGGGTCCTCTCCCATAGAGGGTTTTAAAAGTCTTCTACATTTATTAACAACACCTTAAGATCATAGTTGAGTAGTGCCCAATAGTGGTGATGCATGATTGTGTATTTAAAGGTAGAATACTAATAGTTGTGACTCCAAAGGTTTTTAGTGTTGACTAAATTATTGCTAAAAAATAAATGAAATGGACTCATTATAACTAAAAAGAAACAAATCATGTGATTTCACATGGGTGCCCCAAACAAAACATGATTTAATACATAATTATAATAGTGAGTTTCTTTCTTGGTATTTATGAAACCTCAACAAAAGCTTCCTATGTGGTGTTATATTTTATGAGAGTGAGGGGGAGATAAAACAAATTTGCAATCTAAGATGATAGGGAGGATCACAAAAATCCTGTCCAACATTTACTTTAGTTAACAGTACAACATGCTATGAAATAGGCTTTAACTGTACAACATGCTATGCAATTTTTTCTTAAGATTGACTATGGCTGTCCTCTTTATCAGTTCACTTTTTTTTCCTTCAATCAAAATTAATATTGGGCTCCTCCTTTGTATTCCCTTAAATCTGTGCTTGAACCTTAAAATAGAAATGCATATTCAATGAGATGTTTTGGACCAAGATGAGTTCTTGAACCTTAAAATGGAAATGCATATTTAATGAGACGTTTTGGACCAAGATGAGTTCTTGAACCTTAAAATGGAAATGCATATTTAATGAGATGTTTTGGACCAAGCTGGTGCACAAATTTGGAGATCTAAAGCTAGCATTGATGCACATGTTATGATTTGTAAGATCTTACATTGCAAACTGCCTACCATTGAGGATAGATTGAAATGTATTATGACCTGACTAGTTAAATGTTCCTTTTGCTAGTGAAATGAAAAATTAAGGCATATTTTTTGGGGCTACTCTTTTGTTAAGAAATAATGGAAGGTTATTTTTAGAGATTTTCTTACTATCTTTGAATGTCAACTAAACAAGAAAGAAGCCTTATTAGGCATTTTTGCAAAAAGAAAGCTAAGTTTATACTAACAATTAACAATAATGGCAAGTGCTACTGTAGGACAGGTCATCACATGCAAAGGTAAGTTGAAAGTTGAGGAATCCTTCATCTCAATTTGCACAAATCAATGTTTTCTATTTTAACTTGAAGCAAAGCAATTTGGTTTTGTGAGCAGCTGCTGTAGCATGGGCGGCAGGGGAACCCCTGAAGATTGAACAAGTGCAAGTGGCACCTCCATAGGCTAATTAAGTCAGGATCAAAATCTTTTATTATCTTAGATAAGACTCAAGTGGAAATGAAGAAACACACTTGGTCATGGTTTTATTAACACATGATGAATCATATATGATTCCAAAAGGAAGGATTACAATGGTAGTCAATAATATTTTCTTATTGAAAATGTTTCATCATATCATATTAGTGAACAAAATAAAATAAAATAAGTCATTAATATTGAATAAGGATGGACTGGAAAATACCAAACACTTCAAACAAATTTTTGCCTTACAGCCCTCACAATCCATTACAGACATGATCAAACAGTACATCATAAAAATTTCAACAGAGTAAATATAAGATTACTTCTCACAGTCTAGAAAAACAAGAACTATGCCCAATGGTTTGCATTGACATGTCCAACACAGGCCCCATGGCCAGAACAGGTGTAACACCTTGTATTGATCTCATAATATGTTATACATCTAACAAAGAAGCACTCTTCAATTTCCAACTCTTTAATATAACACAGTCAACAGATCCTCTCGTCCCAAGGGTATGATGGTCTGTCTGTAAGAAGAACCTATGTAAGGAAATATTGAAAGATCTCCAACATGGCAAGATATATTCTATATCATTCCTTTTTTGAGGTATGCATTCAAAGACTATAGTCCTAAGGCTCTTAGAGGGAGTATTCTGACTAAGCATGACCAAGATGTACGTGCAATACTTACTGAACATTATACCTTCTTGACAAAGAAAAGATACACTATAATGTCTGATGGAAGGAGTGATTTTAAAACTAAAATAAACTTTAATTCCCTTGCCTCTTGTTTGATGAGGGTGCCATGTCACTCAAATGTATTAATGCATCACCAAACAAAAAAATGCCTAGTCATCATGCAACCAGTCAGTCACATAGGGATGTGAGATGTTGTTTACGTTCTTACTGATTATGCTTCAAATTTTCTTGCCATCAGAAGGCTTCCAGGACAACACCGCTATTTCTGGACTCCTTGTCTAGCATATATGCATAGCTCTAAAGGACTGTGTGAAATTTAGATGGGTCAATTCAACTCTGGATAAGGAAAAATCCGTAACTGATACATTCACAAGCATACACAGGTCCTCAACCCAATGAATAATATATTGAGAATAAAAGGAGCTTGTTTGTGAAAAATGTGCCATCATCATGGCCCGACTAAGGTTTTAAATAAATTTAATTAAAATAGAAAAATCTGTTCACAAGCACATAGACAATGGTGCTTCACAAAAACAATAAAAACCCTAACATGTAAATATCATTCGAATTTACAAAATAAACAAATGCAACCATGATAATAACTGAAATAAATGCAGCGCACAATAGAGAAAAAAAAGTCGTAAACTAAGAATGCAACATGTATAGTTATGAGAATAAAAAGAGTCTTACGCGGGCTTTGTCGTTTCTAGGTATTCGGTAGAATTGCCTCCACTCATAAACCACTCGACTGAAAACACAACAAATGACCGACACAACTTTGTTTTTTTCTTTTTTATGGTTGATGGATTCGATCGAATGGTACTCGGTCGAATACCATTCGACCAAATAAATGTAGCCACATCGGTGCCAAATACACGCCACGTCGGTGCCGAGTCGATTCGATCGAATCCTACTCGGCCGAATACTACTCGACCTAAACCCACTCGATCGAAATTAGTCTATTAGCTCAAAGTGTGACACTACTTTGTGCTTTTACCCTTCTATTGGACCTTTGGCTCCTTTGTCGGCCCCATTTACTTCAGGTTGGATTGCTTCTTTGTTGGTACCATCTTTATGTTGGCAAGAGACACTATATGGATTCATGGTTGTTGTCATTGATGGCAACAAAGGTCATCCCACATATCCGCAAGTCATGGTGTGTCTCTACCAAAAGTCAGAATGAAGATTGTTGTGGTCCGGTGAACAAGAACAGAGCTTATGGCAAGGTCCGACAGATTGGTCCGGATCTCCCAGAGGAAGTGTCTTGGTGTAGTGCGGATTTGGGGAAGTCAAGAGGACTACCTTGAGTAGTATATTCCAAGGATTTAGCCTCCGGTGATGAACAAAGAAAAAGATATGAATAGTTGAGTACCGGATTCCTGAGAGACAGTGAGAACAGAGGAAGAACTGACTGACAGAGTATCAGACTATTTTCTGGATGTGTTACTGTTGATGGTAAAGGTTGTGAAGGCATGAATCATGTTTGGCCAACATGATTAATGATATCTACAAGTATATGCTTGATCCACATTGCTTGGTGAGCAAGGATTCAGCCGATAGAACAGAGTTTGTAAGAAACTAGACTGTTCCGGATGCCGACTAGAAAGGTGATGAAATTACTTGTGCGGATATATATAGAGGATGGATTTAGTTGTGAAGTGTGTGAGTATGTGAAGGCATATGCGAATAAGTGCAGAACAGAGCAGAAGTAGTAAGAAAGATCCGGTATGTGAAAGGATAGCAGAATAAAGAACAGAGGAAAGATGAAGTGCAGCAGATCAGTGTACTGAGCCTAAACCGGAACTGAACACCAGCATATGTAGATGCTTCCAATCAGTTCAAGACTGTGATTCTTATCACTTTGTAGACAGTGTGTCTCCTTGTAGGCAGTGGGCCTCTTTGTGAGTAGTGTGCTCGGGCAGTGAGCCCTAATTGGCAAGTGCCATTTTTGTAATTCCCTATTCTTCTAACAGAGAATAATCTTTGGGTTAATCACCCCGTGGTTTTCTCCCTTAACAGGGTTTCCACGTCAAAAATACTGTGTCATGTGTTTTTCATTTCATGGTAATGTTTGTTTGTTTGATTCAATGCTGCATTGATTAATAAGAAAGTTCAAAAATAAGAAATAATTAGGATAACTGATTCACCCCCCCTCTCAGTTATCAACAATTGGTATCAGAGCTAAGTTCCTCCTAATAGAGCCTAACAGCTTGAGGAAGATCTGGGAGTTCAAATGGATGCATATGGTTTAAGGGAGCAACTCAAGACTGCCCTTGAGGATCTTGAACAGTCAAATTCTGAAGTCAATGAATTAAAGGAAAGACTCAAACAGGCTGATGAATTCATGAGAGAATTAAAAGACAAATTAAGTCTCTCTATGAAAAAGAGAAAGGAGCTGCTCCAACAATTGGCAAGACAAAGTGAAGAAAGCAATACAAATGAAGAATTGACTGAGCAAACCAAGTTATGTGAAAAGTTATCAAAAGAAGTCATTATGTTAAGACATGAAATGGAATCAGGAACTATAAAGTTTACTCAAGAGATTGAAGAAAAAAGAAAAGCTGAAGACAATCTAAGACAATCTCTTAAAGAAAAATCAGAAGAATGCCACCAGATGGACAGGATTATCAGACATCTTGAATCTGATCTTGAAGATGCCAAAGATAATGAAGAAAAACTTGAGGATCAAATTGCCTCTCTCAAAAGAGATCTTCAAACAACAAATGAATATAAAGAAAAATTCAAGATAAGTTCTGCCCAACTTGAAGTACTTCTTGGAAGTCAAAAGAGGACAGATGACAAGTATGGTTTGGGATATGAGAAAGGAGAAAGCTCTGGATCTGGTCAAAAGAATTTTGGATCAGAAAATCCAAGGAATAGGCCTAGAAGACCTCCGGTAAGACAGCCCAATGCTCAAAGATATCCATCTTTCAATGGATACTGCCACAGCTGCAACCACTTTGGTCACAAAGCTAATCAGTGCAGAAAGAGAATGAATTAGATTAATTCATCCTTCTCCGGACAGTGCTTTAACTACAAAAGGTATGGACACAAATCCCATGAATGCAGAAATATGCAAGTAAACAATTCATTCAAAGGTAGATGCTTTACATGCAATAGAGTAGGTCATATGGCTAATCAATGCAGATCAAGAGGTTATCAGTCAAATATGCAAAGAAATGTTATTTGCCAAATCTGTAATAGGTCCGGTCATAATGCTAAAATCTGCAGAAGCAAGAATCAGGACAAAAGAGGTCCGGTGTATAATCAAAATCAAGACAAGGGTAAACAAAAGATGAATGCGGATGAAGTTAGGAATCAGATGAGAAAGATTTGGGTGAAGAAAAGTTCAGAGAATGTAGAGGTTGGATCCGCACCAGACTCTGGTGCTGATATTTCTTCCGGAAATTAAAAAGTGAGCTCTGGCTCAGGGGGAGACTCAAAGAAAATCCTGTTCCCCCAGCCAATCAAGTGGTGCCGGATGTGGCACAAGATGCGGAGTAAAGGGTTTAAAGATATAAGTCTTGAGATGATCCAGATAATATTTCAGAGGTCCGCATGGAGATGTGAAGAAGCTGTGATCGGTCAAGTAAGACCTGTTCCGGGAGATGCTCCGGAATGACAGAGGATTACAAAAAGGTCCGGAGAGATCCGGAAGTACATTATCTTATTCTGCGGATTGGACAGAGTGTTTGGGATGTCCTTGTGATGTGTTATCTTGATTTATTCATAATTGAAAGATCCGCATGATGTTCATTGATCAGGACTGATCCGGGATACTCCAAGCTATCCGGACAAGGCAAACTGGAATAATATAGGTGAAGCATTTATTGCAAATAGATATTAGGGTTTGCGAAATGATATAAGGGATTTCTCAACAATCATTTGATCATTCCACATCCAAGAAGAAGTGAAAAGCGGAGCTCTGCAACAAAATTCATCAAGTTTACCGAAGATCTCCTGCCGAAGTCATTACATACAGAAATCAATCCAGCTACTCCGTACAAACCGAAGGCGCATAAGGTATTCTCCGTTTTCATTATCTCACTGCAAATCTTTGAAGAATGGCTACTCCAAATATAGTTAAGATCTCTGATAGACCTCGCCCCACATTCAAGAAACATCCTTACAAATCCTTGGAGGTAGATCCACTAGGAGCCTTCTCTAGTGTTCCACATGGTGTATTGCATACGAAAGACATTAGGGTTTACATCCATGCAAATTTTGAAGACTTTGGAGAAGCAAAACTGATGGATATCTATCACAAACAATTGATAGATGACTCCTTTGAGATCAAACCTCAGTACAAAGCCATCCGGGACAAACACTTTGCACAATGCATTCATTCCCCTGTTTTGAAGAAGATGAATGGGTCCGATATGTACTAAGTAGAGTACATGACAACTTCCTATGGTTGAACAAGCCCTTCAAGATTACCAAAGATGCAATTAGGGCTGTAACCGGTCTGCATTCATCTGGTGGATTACCTGTTCTCAAGTCTGTCAAAAATCAGACAGTTAGTGATGCAACCGGATCCAAGTTTGACAAGAGAGCTATGACAGTTGATGACATCACTGAACCAGATGTCAAATTTGCATCTATGATAATTGGTTACAAAATCTATCACTCCAGTAGGGAAAATTCAGTACCGGGAACTGCAATCTACACAGCTTATCAAATGTTAAAGGAGAATGCAGACTATGACTTGTGTGAGCTTCTTGTAAACCAACTTTTTGAAAATCTGCAGAAGATTAACAAGGACAAGAAAAACTCCTTCAAGTATGGCAATCTGATCATTTGTCTCTTCTTTTACTACATGAATGAGCTTCCCGGATCCAGTGGATGGATATGGTAGAATGACAGACCGGTTGCCATCCAAATCAGAGACTATTCGCATGGACTTGGGGATGCTAAAGCAAGAAACATAGCTCTATGGAGATATTTCAAGAACTTCCAAAGAATGATGCATGCAAGAGAAAGAATACCCCAATCCCTTGTTGAAAAGTACAAAGACACAGTATGCTTCATGGTAGAAACAGATCAGTGTCTAATGGAGGCAGTAGAACCAAGAACTGTATGGATCATGCCCATGGGGTATGAAGTGGATGAACAGATAGTGGAGCTGCATGTTCAACACATGCTAAGTCAGCCCAAAGATCCAAAGGCAGAAAGGTTTGGAACCTTTGAGGAGCTGAGTGTAAAGATACATGTAGAACTCAGGGAACCTGAGATAAAGAGAAAGGTGAGAAAAGAAGTAGAGCACATTGCTCAAGGCCTAGGCATCTCAAAAGAGGCACTTGATGCCAGCCGGGAAAAGGGAAGAAAATCTGAGGAAGAAAAGAAAGAGGCAGAAAAGAAAAGCAAGAAAAGTGCTCCGGTGGAATCCTCAACCCGGATCAGATCATCAAAAGGATCCGCACCTATCAAAACCAAAAGCTCAAAACCGGAAGTCCAGGGATCCGATAAGAGATCCAAGACAAAAGCCTCAAGAGCTTATCAAAGACAAAAGGATGAAGAAGAAACTGAGTCAGATGAGGGAGTGAAAGAAATAAAGAAACAGAAAAAGAAAGGATCCGGTAAACCATCTTCTGGCCGAGACAAGGAAGAAATGACAGAAGAATTTTCTGAAAAGCCCACCCTATCTCTAGACAGTGTAGTCAAATCAGTCACTGTGGATGGGAACCTTCAACCGGTGGCTGAATTCTATGATGACTACAATGAGGCAGATCAAAGCCATAATAAGGTACTTGAACATCTACAATAAAGCTTTTATTGAGATTATTTCTGAAATTCCTAAAAGCCTAGAAAAGGAATTAGAAATAAGAAAGAATAATGCTCATGCAAAAGATATTGAGATCCGGGAGCAGATAGCTATTCAACTATATCCTCAAATTGATCCCAAGACAATGAACATAATATTCAAAGATTGCAAAGATAAGTTCAGAAGTAAAGCTAGGATGAATCAACTCATGCTTGGTGAGACTGACAAGGTGGCCAAAGAGACCGAAGAGATCCTCCGGAAAGCCTTCAAAAGTTTCAATCTTCCTGTTGTAGAGGACTTAGGTGCAGAAACAGCTGTGGACTTGGAACCCTCTGCTCCAGAAGAAGTGGCCTATGAACAGGCTAGCATCTCTCCTCCAGTTTCCCCTACAGTCTCTGGATCCAAAGAAGAAGAGAAATTACAGGAGAAGGAAGCAGTGGTGAAAGATACAGAGGTTGACAGTACCAAGGGTGCAGAGAAAGAGAAGACTCCATCAGAGAAGACCATGACTGATAGTGGTAAGAATGTGGAAGGAGAGAAAATCCCAAAGGACAGTTCCAAGACTGCAGAAGAAAAGAAACATCTGTCTCCGGCAAGAGACACTGCACAAACTGTTCAACAATTTTTGAGCAAAGAAATAATAGAGATCGATGAACCGGAGCTACTACAAGGCCCATTCAACTTTGATTCCCTCTCTCCGGTGCAGACAATGAAGATAGCCTCATTTGCAAATGCTAAGGCAAATGAAAAGCTCCTAAAGTCTCATATGGAAGACTGTGAGTTGATAGAGGCTGCCTCCGGAGTGCTTGAGAAGATTATGCCATCGGTCCAGATAGATCCGGCAGCCTCCTCTTCCGGTAATCTAAAAACCTTAGTCAGCAGTGTTGATACACATTTTGATTCTCTAGAAAAATCAGCCGAAGAAAAGGTCTGGAAGGAATTTTTGGATAAAAGATTTTCAGAAGTATTAGGATTAATCTCTAACGATAGGAGAAATATGAGTATTGGAATAAAGAGCTTAGAAAATGCTCTTAAGGATGGCGGTGATATTTACAAATTTTGTATCTCCTGGTCAAAGGCAACAGTTGAAATAGATAAGAAAATAAAAGAGGAACAGGACAAACTACAAAGTTTATCTCAAAGTTTTGATCCTCTCTCTTCCTCCATAGTAAATCAAGAATGTCAGACTATTGCAGTCTTGAATGAAATAAAGAACCTTGAGAAGGAAAGGAAGAATATCACTAACCGGATGGGAGAACTTAGAAGGATTATAATCCCTAAGTTAGAAACTATGCATGAGGCCATCAGTGATGCTCAGACCACCGCCCAAACAAATAATCCGACAGATCTCAAGAGGGCAGAAGCTTTTGCATTTTTGTTGAGTGGTCACATTTCAATTTTGGATAGAATGAAGCAAAGTTGGGCTACAGAACTGATCCAATTGAAGACATCCTTTGCAGACATTCTTCAGTATATGTGAGTATGTAAATATGCGGCTATGTATAGAAAATTTTTGAAAATTTTGGTGTGCGGACCCTACCCTTTGCCATTGATGTCAAAGGGGGAGTGAGGAGCAGTGAAAAATGAGGAATCCAACTAAGGGGGAGTTCCGGAAATTGTATATAAAGATAGAGCATCAGCAAAGGGGGAGCATAGTGTAAACACTTAGTCATTTTTCACTAAGTGTTTCCATCAATGCCAAAGGGGGAGATTGTTGGCAAGAGACACTATATGGATTCATGGTTGTTGTCATTGATGGCAACAAAGGTCATCCCACATATCCACAAGTCATGGTGTGTCTCTATCGGAAGTCAGAATGAAGATTGTTGTGGTCCGGTGAACAAGAACAGAGCTTATGGCAAGGTCCGACAGATTGGTCCGGATCTCTCAGAGGAAGTGTCTTGGTGTAGTGCGGATTTGGGGAAGTCAAGAGGACTACCTTGAGTAGTATATTCCAAGGATTTAGCCTCCGGTGATGAACAAAGAAAAAGATATGAATAGTTGAGTACTGGATTCCTGAGAGACAGTGAGAACAGAGGAAGAACTGACTGACAGAGTATCAGACTATTTTCTGGATGTGTTACTGTTGATGGTAAAGGTTGTGAAGGTATGAATCATGTTTGGCCGACATGATTAATGATATCTACAAGTATATGCTTGATCCGCATTGCTTGGTGAGCAAGGATTCAGCCGACAGAACAGAGTTTGTAAGAAACTAGACTGTTCCGGATGCCGACTAGAAAGGTGATGAAATTACTTGTGCGGATATATATAGAGGATGGATTTAGTTGTGAAGTGTGTGAGTATGTGAAGGCATATGCGAATAAGTGCAGAACAGAGCAGAAGTAGTAAGAAAGATCCGGTATGTGAAAGGATAGCAGAATAAAGAATAGAGGAAAGATGAAGTGCAGCAGATCAGTGTACTGAGCCTAAACCGGAACTGAACACCAGCATATGTAGATGCTTCCAATCAGTTCAAGACTGTGATTCTTATCACTTTGTAGACAGTGTGTCTCCTTGTAGGCAGTGGGCCTCTTTGTGAGCAGTGTGCTCGGGCAGTGAGCCCTAATTGGCAAGTGCCATTTTTGTAATTCCCTATTCTTCTAACAGAGAATAATCTTTGGGTTAATCACCCCGTGGTTTTCTCCCTTAACAGGGTTTCCACGTCAAAAATACTGTGTCATGTGTTTTTCATTTCATGGTAATGTTTGTTTGTTTGATTCAATGCTGCATTGATTAATAAGAAAGTTCAAAAATAAGAAATAATTAGGATAACTGATTCACCCCCCCCTCTTAGTTATCAACACTTTATCGTCTATGTTGTCGGATTATGGTTTAGTGCGTGAGATTGTAGAAATTAGGAACATTGAGTGAATGCAAGCATTGAATCTAGCCACTCGAGACAAATAGGAGCACGCTCAACCTACAAGAAAACAAGTATTGCAAAAAATGGATAATTGGAATGCAAAATATGGGATAATGAATTAGCTTACAAGATGTAGTACATATAGGGCATAATCGACTAAGAATAGTCGAGCCAATAATAGGAAAAGCTCACTAAGAATAGTGGTGCTCCAAGAATAGGAAAAGAAACCACTTAACTTAGACAAAGCTAATCTAGGCACACCAAGAATAGCTCGTGGCTTAACATAGATGAATGTGCGTGCACCTAAGTAATCTCAATATACACCAACACCCCCCTTAAGCATAGCTTAGGTGGGCTAAATGAAGATGGATCCTAGCAACCAGGCCTAATCAGGTACCCATGTACTCTCATAAAAACGGAGAAACAAAGAAAACCATGTGGGAAAAACTCCCCTACAAAAAGAGAGAAAAAGATAAAAGAAGACGACTAAGAAGCCTCCTCGAAGATGATAACTTTGCACAAAGCCTGAAACCATGTCACTCTGACTATGATGATACAGATATGACCCCCCATAGGAGAGTAAAAAGAGACTATGGGGTAAGTGCAAGAAGATGGGGGGCCAAAAAGTGGCTAAATTAATTTTAAAAAAATTAAGTCATAACACGAGCACGTTATAACGTGCTCGCATTATGACTTGCTATAAATAAAAAAAAAGTTTAGATAATGTCATTTCATTTCTTTCTTTCTTCTCCTCTATGCCCGTGGCCTGCAAACCCTAGAAAGCGCGCTCGCATTTTGCAAAACTCCATTCAACACAAAAACCTTATCGATTCGTCACCAAAATACCGCCACAACATCGAGCATGCCAAAGGAGTGAGTTATATTTGTTTTTTTGTTTGAATTTGTTTCTAAATAGGTAGGTTTTAGTTGATTTTTATGTATATTTCGTTAATTGTCAGGAAATGTTAATGCACCTCCTCCTCCTCCTCCTTAAAATCCACAAAATCTTGAGGAGGAAATACCTACAGAACAACAAACTCCTCCATCCATTCCTCGACATGCCCCTAGAACACAAGAAAATATAATGGGGCAAATTGAAAACAACAAAAAAGAAATTAAAGATATAATTGCAAGGTTGAAATATCCTTCCACTTTAACCTTGCATAGGTCCACGCTTGCTGAATCTCTTGAATCTATGTTATCAAATATAGATTCAATTAGCAAGCAAATAACTAGTTGGACGGATAAGAGGAGAGAGTTTAGAGATTATTATGCAGACAAGCTGTCATACCAAGATGTGAAAAAATTACAAATCACAAAATTAGACTTGTGTTCCATTTTCACAAACCCACAAACAAATCAACCTCCACTCATTACATGCAAGAGGTTCCCTATCCATTGGTGCAACAACTAAGCGATAAGGGACAATTTTGGGCAGAGGTGGTGGATGGTTTTTGACCATCCTCCATGCAATAATAATGAGGTCCCGCAATACTTTTTGAGGAAACTCTACTGCAAGTTTGTCCTCAATAAAGTGCCAAACTATTTTGATATGCGGGACTTCCAGGGTAGAGGTGGGGGGTCAGCACAAGATAGACTAGGGGCACGTCTTGACCCACAGCAGGTAGTGAGATGAGTAATCAGTAGACCAGCCCATGAGTATGTTTCTATCCCTTCTATTGTGAAGGAGAGTGTTGAGGTCGATACACTTCAGTCCATTAGTGCCTTGACCCAGAGCATCATAGAGCATGCTGGTCCTACAACACAGAGTGGGTTGGGAGATAGTGCGAGGAGCAGGGTCCCACCCCATACTTGTCAAACTTGCAAGTCAGCCTATGGTTATGACCCCATGGATAGTCAGGACACAGGTGCACAAGCTACATCTGCAGCTGAGCAGCTAGTGATGACAGATACCCTCCTGAGTGAGACTTTCAGCCTTGATACTCAGGTAAATATTAGCAAGTTTATTGAATTTAATTTATTAAATTTCATTTTTGAAATGCAAGATTAACTAATTTAAATTGATGATTTTAATGAAATTTCAGGGTCATAGCGTCGATGCAGTTTTCAGTGGTTCTCCACCTGCATTTTACACTAGATCATCTATTGTCGAGGTATGTAACTAGTAAACAATTATAAATATTACATGTGAATAGCATCGTTATATGAATGGTATTCTAATATCTGATTTTGGATGTTGAATAGGTTAATATTGTAGATTTCACGGCAACACCTGCCAGCGGTGGTGGACTTCAAAGATTTATGGAGGTAATAAAATAAATAGTTTAATGAATGAATTGTACTTACTAAATTTTTGTATGTGACTTGTGTGCTTTATAGTGTGTACTTCCATGTTTAGATGAACATGTGTGTATGTTAGGAGCCATGATTTGCATCACTATTATAGCTTTCATAATTGAATAATGTTGTTTTATTTCCAGATGATGCAGGCTGCGGAGACACCACCCCATGTTCATAGAGCAATGGAGCAGGGTGTGGCCTCTGTGATTCATAGCTCCATGGCATTGACAGGGGTATGAGACAGATTAGTAAATTTCAATTTACATTCATTGTTATAGTTGTCTATTTTTGAAAAATCAAAAGATTATTGATTTGAAGTTTAATTTCTATCTGGATGGTTTCTATAGGACATGACATCACCAGGGCCTATTCCTACTACTGAGGCAAGCGAGGAGACAACTTATATGTTAGCAGTAAGTGATTATTTTGTTAAATGTTTCATTTTTTATAACATGTAATTTCTATATATTAATGTCTATACTTTTTATTGTAACAGGTAAAGATGCAGGAAGACCTAAATAGGAGGAGTAGCCCTTAGGTTCGTAGTAGACCACCCACATGCGTATCTCCATCCCCTAGAAGATCAAAGGCTACTCGTGATTTATTCTCTTCACCAGCCAGAGGGGAATGACTTTTTATTGTGTTCCTTTATTGTATGCCTATATGGCATTTGTGGACATATATTTTGTATTGTACATAGTTGACATTGTATGCCTATATGGAATTCTTGTAAGCCTATATGGCTATTTTGTATATATGTTATACTTATATCGACAGATATTGATGTATGCCTATATGGATATTTGGTTAATACAAATCTTTTTTATTGATGGCATCCATACTTGCATTATAAATCCACGTTTGAATGGATATTTGTAGATGGCTACTTCAAATATTTAAAGTCCAATTGTATTATATAGGATGTTTGTTGATCCAATAAGCTAGCTATTGTTATTCAAGTATCACCTAAAACTCATTTTGGAACTAAAAGATAAAAGTTGTATTTAAAAAAAAATGAATCATCATGTTGAACAGAAAATATTAATATTCTTTATGAGTAGCATACAATGTCAACTATATGCAATACAAAAAAATGAATCATCATGTTATTCTTTATGTTTGAGATCCTGAAAATGACTAAGTCTGGTAGCCTGATATCCTAAAACACTAGGATGAATATCCAAGTCATTAGGATGATTGCACCTTGAGAAAAAGTCATTAAGATGAGCGCCTAAAGGAGACTTTCTTAAACATTCAAACATTGAGCAACAAGCATGAAGGGTTAAGGCACAATTTGCAACTCATAAAGCCTCAAAAGGGCGCCCAACTTAGAGAGAGCATTCATTTAAGACAAGGCGCCCATTGACACCTATTCCACCATAAAAGTGCACCTAAGGTGGAAGGAGAACAAGCCTCTGGTAAGTGAAGCACACCTATTGTCTAAACCACTTCATTATGGCACCCTAGCATGAGGAGGAGTATATAAGTCAATAGGAAATGGCGCCTATAATGCAAATGAAGGACTAAGTGGCATTTTCAATAAGCATCAATTCACCTTGAGCTTTCAATAAATACATCAAATTGAGCCCCATAAGCCTAGGTGCCCTTTGCCTACAAAAGAACCTTGTATCGACGTCAAGAGTTGGTCGTATCAACGTATCGACAGACCTTGGTTAGGCTTCGTCGATAGTGGTCTGTCTTGCCGATGAGTGTGGTTCGAAGTTGAAGACATCGGTGTATCGGAAGATAATCCCATATGTGCATTGGAAGAGCAGTTGAGAGATTAGCCGATGAAGGGGGCACACTGACAGTCAAAATCCATCAGTGTATCAGCCCAACGAGATTAGAGTTCACCGATGTTTGGAGTCTCATCGACGGGTGTGGTCTGAAGGTTGTCATTTGTGAGATCGGTGTGTTGGTAGAAGAGTTTTTGAGTGTGCCGATGGTATTAAGTCCTACCGATAGGCGAGGGACTTAGAGTCTCGTATCAGAGTGACAAAGACATCAGTGTGAAAGGATATAAAGTCATTGATAGTGGTCTGTTGACTAATAAGAGTCAATGATGGGATGTTTGTTAGAAGTTAAATCAAACGGAGTCATGGTGGCATCGACCAATCGACCAATGAAAATTTAAGCTCGCCAATGGTATGTTGTCTCGCCAATAGTGAGTTTGAAGGTTCAAAAGTTGATAATTCTATGCTTCCATTATTTTTAGACAAGTCAACAATAGAGTGAAATACAGAGTATCTAACCCTCTCTTGAGCAATCTACCTCCTAGGCACTCAACATTGAGGAAAAACTTCATAAAAATGCCTATCTCTTTCTTGGCAAGTTTTATAATTTTGATGGTTCTAACTCATATCTAGAGAACTTCTCACCAAGGCACCAAAATAAGTTTAACCCAACTAAATCAAGAAAATGCGCCCAAGATGATTTCAATCAATTGGACTAGGCACCAATTTAGTGTTATTTTGACTCATTCACCCTCAAGGCGCTAAAGTATCATTCCTTCAATCAATCTAGTTTCCATGTTCCCATGTGTGATGTTCCAAGTAGGAGATAGCGCCTAGGGTCTTTATCTTATTTTCAAAATTCTAATGATTCCAAACACTTACCAATAGTCTCAAAAGATCCTATTATCCCTTAAGCACTCAATCCTCTGATTTATCAAGGTGCTCAATCCTCTTCGAGGCGCTCAAACTCATTCAAGGCGCTATCCTTTACTACTTCCCACTTCAAACACTCTAGGGTGCTCATAATTACTCCCATCACCAATCTTCCTCCTTAAAGTGCATTTGAGGACTTCTTCTTTATGCTAGGGCGCTAATATGAAAGTAACAACTCAAGGCGCTATATGAAAGCTTGATCTTGGAAAGGCGCCTAAACTCATAATGTGAGTTATTTTATCAAATTTTCAATTTTAAGGTCTTTTGGCAACTCCTCTACCAAGGCGCCATTTGATGAGGTGTTTGTAGCTTGATTTTCCCCTTAGGTGCACAAACTTGATGTTCTTGACCCTACAATGCGCCTTGAGTACCTAAGCTCTTACACTTATCATCTCTTATGCTACTTAGTTTCATCACTCTCATAAAGGTGTTTTGAGGACTATTACTCTTCGAACTCAATCTCTGGAACTAAGGTGCTCAAGGGTGAGTAAACGTCCATTCTTCCAAGGCGCTCATCAAGGTATAAAACAACACACAAAGGCGCCAAGATTACTCCACTCAATCTCAAAGCACTAGATCATATCTAAATTTACATAAGGGTGCCAAATCAAATTGTCACTCAAGGGCAAGTGCACTCGAAAGGTCATCTATCTTCAAACTCAACTTCCATTCCTCTAGGCGCTTCCTTGGGTAAGTTTGGACGCTCCCTTCATGCTTGCCGATCAAGTGGCTTTAGCTCATTATAAAGACTTCCTCATCCAGGCGCAAATCATGATAGTTTCAAACACTTAGCTTTCAAGGTGCCAGAAGATGATTGTAGAGGAGTGAAATTGTGCCTTAGTTTAAATAAGCGTTTACTTCATCATTGATGGATTTAAGTCATTGTATATGCTCATGAAGACTTACCTCACTCAATACTCCCCAAACTTATGGATCTAAACATGCTTTTTCTTAGGCGCTAAACTGGAGTTGTCTAGATGTACAAGTGCACCTCCCTCAATGAAGTTCATTTTGTTAACTTAGTTCATCCTAGTGACTCAAGGGGTTGTTATATTCTTTAGGCACAATCTTTCATAGACTAAAACATCCATTCCATGTTAAGGTGCTCAAAGGAGGCTTTAGAGATGGAAAATGGCGCCTTAACTCACTTGTGTAAATTTTGGACTTTTAAGCAATTGCAAGATGTCTTGGAGGGCTTAATTCTTCAAGGCGCCCATTTTGTTCACCACTTGTAGCATCACTTGTTCAAGGCACATGTTTGGGATTCTCTGGATGATGAAATGCTTCTTAACTCCCTAGGCAGTTAGACTCCAACTCTAGGCGCAAGATAATGATGATTTGAGCTAAAATAAGCATCTAAAAATCCAAGGTATTATTTGAGGCTTCCACTCCAAATTCTACCTAGGCGCTCACCTAGGGTGAAATGATTATCAAAGTGCGCCTTAATCATTCCTTCCTCTAGGTGCCCACTATCAGGATTAGGTCATCAAGGAGCTCTAAAACTCAAACACCACTGACCTCATCATGCAATAACCCCAAGACATCATCTAAGCTTAGTCAAACCCACTGGAGTTCAAAAAAAGTAGGGGGTCCCCATTTGCAATGGGGCGATTGGTGATTTGGTCACAACAGATGCCTAGAGTGAATAGGCTTTCATCCTAACTTAATACACTGCCTCCTTTTGATGATTTTTGGGGTAGCAGAAAACCTTTCAAAATGAGCAAATGTCTCAGAGATATAAAAAACTGAGAGAGGTTATTGTAGAGGCACTCTACGTGATCGCATTACCTCAGACAGAATGTTTCTAAGTGACATGGTTTTCAAGTAACATCTCGTCAAAGATTGCTGCCTTTTTGCACTTTAGACTCTTTAGGGATATCGTCGGTACAATATAGCTCAGACTGTTTCGACATGTTTGGGTGAAAAACAGGACCATGCCTAGTGCAAATGTACCCATTCAGACGTGTTGAAATAGTCATTTTGGTTGCATCAGGAGCAGGATGGAAGTTACACCCCTTTGTAACTTTACACTGCCTCCTTCTGACGATTTTTGGGGCAGCAGAAAACCTTTCACCACAGGCAAATGCCTCAAAGATATTAAAAACTGAGAAAGGTTATTGTAGAGGCACTCTACGTGATTGTGTTGCCTCAGACAAAATGTTTCTAAGTGACACAATTTTCAAGTAACATCTCGTCAAAGATTGCTACCTTTTTGCACTTTGGACTCTTTAGGGATATCATGGGTACAATGTAGCTCGGACTGTTTCAACATGTTTGGGTGAAAAATAGGACCATGCCTAGCGTAAATGTACCCATCCAGATGCATTGGAATAGTCAGTTTGGTCGCATTAGGAGCAAGACAAAAGTTACACCCCTTTGCAACTTTACACTGCCTCCTTCTGACAATTTTTGGGGCAGCAGAAAACCTTTCACCACGGGCAAATGCCTCAGAGATATAAAAAACCTAGAGAGGTTATTGTAGAGGCACTCTACATGATCATGTTGCCTCAGATGGAATGTTTCTAAGTGACATAGTTTTTGAGTAACATCTCATCAAAGATTGCTTCCTTTTTGCACTTTGGACTCTTCAGGGATATCGTCGGTACAATGTAGCTTAGATTGTTTCGACATGTTTGGGTGAAAAACAGGACCATGCCTAGCGTAAATGTACCCATTCAGATGTGTTGGAATAGTCAATTTGGTCGCATCAGGAGCATGACGAAAGTTACACCCCTTTGCAACTTTACACTGCCTCCTTCTGATGATTTTTGGGGCAGCAGAAAACCTCTCACCACAAGCAAATGCCTTAGAGATATTAAAAACTGAGAGAGGTTATTGTAGAGGCACTCTACATGATTGTGTTGCCTTAGATAGAATGTTTCTAAGTGACACAGTTTTTGAGTAACATCTTGTCAAAGATTGCTACCTTTTTGCACTTTGGACTCTAGGGATATCATGGGTACAATGTAGCTTAGACTGTTTCGACATGTTTGGGTGAAAAATAGGACCATGCCTAGCGTGAATGTACCCATCCAGACGCGTTGGAATAGTCAGTTTGGTCGCATCAGGAGCGGACAAAAGTTACACCCCTTTGTAACTTTACACTGCCTCCTTCTGACGATTTTTGGGGCAGCAAAAAACCTTTCACCACGGGCAAATGCCTCAGAGATATAAAAAATCAAGAGAGGTTATTGTAGAGGCACTTTACGTGATTGTGTTGCCTTAGACAGAATGTTTCTAAGTGACATGGTTTTCAAGTAACATCTCGTCAAAGATTGTTGCCTTTTTGCAATTTAGACTCTTCAGGGATATCATCGGTACAATGTAGCTCAGACTATTTCGACATGTTTGGGTGAAAAATAGGACCATGCCTAGCATAAATGTACCCATCCGGACGTGTTGGAATAGTCAGTTTGGTCACATCACGAGCAGGACACCAAAAATGCAAAAGTTGCTTTGTGTAACTTGACAACATTGACACTTTTTTGCAACATCACTCAAAGACTCAAACTAACCCCAAATGACTCAAAGTGACTTAAAATCACCTTGATTTTGGTGCCCAATGTACATTATAGAGGTTGAGGCACTCCTTATCATTCAAACATCTTAGATGAGCACATAGGAAAGGAAAAAGCTCTAAGTTTCATCATCATGAGCACCTAATATCAAGAGACTTTAATGGCTCAAACCTTAGCATGGAGTCCTAAGGTGCATTTCATGTCTCCTTTCATCCATTTTGGTGCCCTTATGTAGATTTTTCAACTTGATTTGGTGCCCTGTATGTGAAGGAAGATCTAAAGGCATGAAAGTGGATGTCGTATTGCAAGAGTTTGGATCATCAAAATTGAAAGAAATAAGTCTATTAAGCTTGGGCGCCCTTGGTCTTCTTTTCATTCATTATGAGCACCTTGGGAGAATGGTATATAGGTCATCATCATGATTGGGCACCCTGGATCCAGAGTGTTGGAGAGATCATCAAATGGTGTCTAGAGGAAGTAGGGTGAGTTATGAGTTTGGTCGCATCAGGAGCAGAACACCAAAAATGCATAACATGATGATGTAAAAATGTTTATGTGTAAAAATGTAGGAGGAAATTAAAAAAAGACAAACCTTACAAATTAATGTGCATACTTACAACTCAATGTAACATGACTTTACAAAATCAATGTGAATACTTACAAATTAATCCAATGAACCATCTGGGTCTGCTCTACTCTTTATTGTGTCAAGTATTGCTTCATGGTCAGACTCACGCACCTTCCACAATATTTTGTTCAAAGGTCTACCCCGATACTTTATCAAATGAACATTGGATGCCACGACAAGGTTCGAGTAATGAAGAATCTTTCGATGCATGTCAAAGTCTTGAAATAGCCAAATATTAACACTCTTATGTGGGTACCTTCTAAGCCATGTTCCAGTAATAACCATTGAGCCTGTAGGGTATTCGATGTTTTCTCCATCTGTAACAGGGGCCTCCAATTTCTTTTTAGCCTCAACACAACGACATAAGTAATAATCTGTTCCCTCTTCATTATCTTCATCTGCAATAACTACATATACGTGCCCTACATTGATATGTGTAGCAAATTAGATGAAATTAGTCAACATTACAAAAACACTACAAAGTAAGATGACATTACCTGGTTGAACTAGATGAAATTAGATGCATATACGTGCCCTATATTACCTGGTTGAACTAAATCTGATATGTGGTCAAAGTCAACTGACGATTCCATCTGTGTTAGTTCCAGTGCCGTCAGGGGTCGATACGTGTCAAGTGGGCTAAGATAACTTAACTGCCATTCGCCAACCCACTCCTTTGACTTGCACTCATCCCAGACTTGAATTGTACAGGAAGAACAAAAGCATGACATCTTTCGTGTATGGATACTCCATGAACCTGCAATTGAGCTTCTGAAAGAGTGCATCTCATTTGATCCTGTCAGTGTACAACAGTCCTCATATGGTGCAATGTTAGTATCATCTATCAACCAAAAAAATCTACAAACTGAAGACTTACCTTCATTACCTAGAGCCATGGAAGCATTACACCACTCGACAATCGATTTTGCATCTGTCAACTTTGCATTGTCTTTATACTTTAACTCTTCTCGTGCTATGGCTCTTTTGATACATGCTCCTGCACCATCATGCTCCCCCTTTCCATGCCCAGCCTCACAAAAGTTCCACATATGTTGAATACCTGTAAAATTATGCCTCCTACTCAACCAATAGAAATTCTGTGAGTACTTGAATTGTGACACACAGTTATTCGACCATATGATATGCTGACTGAACGATATGCCCCTTCTAGCCAAATCATTGTAGAACACCTGAAAGCAATCTTGCACGAACTCCATAGAATGCATGCGATCATCACTAATATAGAAATTATACTCCCTTATGATCTTTCTATCATCCTCTGTACTATCATTCGCATGAATGAATACAATGTGCACAAATATAGAAACCTATGTGGAGTTGTAATATTGTGATTGCACCTCACACTGTGGCTGTAGACTGTAGTTCTCTGCAAAGTCGACGACTGAAATAATGCTACCAACCGGAAATGTGTCCTTGCATAACTTGAATTACAAGTCCAACCATCGAGCTCTATGGGCATGTCTTGCATACTCATACACTATGCTGTCACGAAATATAGGCATAAACTGATACACTAGAATCTTTTCAATAACTAATTCACACCTCTTTGCTTCTTTACCATCTTTTGTATTGTATGCCACTATTTTATACTTGCCAAACTCTACTAGTTCGTTTCCAACCGCATGTGTTATTTCCATATGTTCACATATTGGCAAATGTTGCAAGCCACTGCAACGATGACATGTGCCATCCAAGCATAATTTCTTGTAGAATATTTGACCTTCCTCTCTTTCACATAAAATTCTTGATATGAAGTCTCTTGAAGATGTTGGTGGGGCACATATGGCACAACCCTACAAATCATTGTTAGTATGCATATCTAAACATATAGACCTATAAGCATCAAAATAGTTAGAAAATTCAATATGTAATCTACAACAAGTAGTGTGTGTGTGATTTATCTTAACATAGAAAGGTTTTAGCAATTCAAAATATCTTTGATAAATTTTAATTTGAGGATACTTCTCTAGAAATTTACCATAAAACTGTGTTTGAGTCTCATCCAAAAAATGCTTTGGATGTGGCTCACGGTTCTGACTGCCAATTCTCCTTCTTACCACATCCCTTTGATTCAGAGATACCCTTGTGTAATTCTTCCAAAAGTCTTCAATTAGTGATCTCAATGCTTCAACAATTGGTTTATCTTTTCATGGTAGTCTCCCCAAGAACACCCATAATTCATTGGCATTAGTGTCCTCAATTCTTTGGCATCTTCCAACGGCTCTTGATAAAAATTTTCTATTAATTCTCAATTCTTGACTTGTCTTTCTAATGAGACGAGCTTTCCTCGTTTGACTACTTACTATAGTCGATGTAATCACACGCCGTGTTGCATTACTATCTTTTGTGCGTGAGGAGTTACCCACACTCTCATACGCACTCATTAGATTCTTGACAATAGATTTTTTCACTTGAAGCCTCTGATGTTCTCAACCCAAGAATCTTCATGATAAACCTATACTTTATGCTTTGCATCATTTCAACGAATAGTTGACATCTTGCAGTCTCATTTAACTTTTCAAAGAACAATCTCCAAATCTTATTAGCATATCTTCTACAAGTGCGTTTTGGAATCTTACCTTCCATTGGCTAAAAAATATTCTCATCAATATCAATCAAATACTTTGGCTTTCTATGCAAAATTCTAGGTGGTGTTAAGTTAGGTAAATTCATCTCAACATTAGGAATTTCATCAATATTTAAATGAGATGGGTTAGATGGCATACCTTTGATCGAAGATGGAATAGATGACATACCTTGAGGTTGAGGTGGGAATATGGTGTACCTCCATCACATGTGAGTGATGATGTACTCTCAACTTGAGATGTGGTAGATGGTGTCCCTACATGTTGACTTGCGGTAGAGGACGTGTCTCCAACTATGGTATTCAAATCTCTCGAACCACGAAGTTTTTGCATTCGTTCTCTTTGTGCCGCCAATACCATATCTCTTTGTGATGGTTGTGGTTCCTCTTCAATTGGTATGTCTTCATTTATTGTGTCCAATTTCCTCTTCTCACGAAGTTCCCTCATAGCCACTGCTTTCTTTGTATTCTTAGCTTCTATCTCTTCCTGTGTTGGTTTAATTCTTGATCGTTTCCTTGGCATGATGGAGAATTTGTCTATAGCATGATAAAGAGACCAATATTAGTTCCTAAGAAATGAATACAAGATAATAGTGGGATTGTATTTTTTTTATGTTGTAAGGATTTATTCTTGTATAGTTTGACATCATGGTATGTTAAGGTTTGTTTATTACACATAATTATTAAAGAGCCCAAATGTAGAAAACATACATGGCATCATGTGAGATTGTAGGCTGCTTTCTTGATTGGGAATGTGTCTATTTTAAACATGTATGATAAAGCATGATAAAGTAATTCAATCCGAAATAAGGAAAATGTAAAGAATATGCATGTAAAGACTTGACATACCTAAAAAATGAAGATTTGAATGGAGAGAGTACCCAATTATGTAGTGTTTTTATCTTCTTGCATCAAACTCCTCAACAATTTGAGTTTTTCACCACTTGCTTCCTTTTCAATGTTAAATTGAATAACACTCAAATATCATTACTAACAACAATACTATTAACCAATCTATAATGTTAAATTCCTAAAATTGAATCACAATTAACATTGCAACACTATAAAAATTGAAACTTGAATAGATATATATCAAACTTGGTGTGAAAACTATGTTATTTCCTCCTTCTCAAGTTGGCAAAGCAGAAAAGGTGGTGGAAAGATCATGCAAAGGTGGTACAATGTGTCAAATGTGCATGTGAACTTCCCAATAGCATGAAAGCACTTCTTTTTTGTCAGAGCACGCGCAGAATCAGTAAGAAAACAGAGCATGTGGGCTTGGATCATGAGGGTCAACACTTTTTTATTGTTTCAATAGCAAGACAAAATGCGAGCGCGCTATAATGCACTCATGTTTTGTCCTGCTATAGATTGATCACATCCTTTGCATTGATCACATCTCTTTCCCGCAAGAGCTTGCCAGATGCTCTGCCATATGATAGGCATAACAATGAAGGGGCAAGCCCTTATAATCAAGTTCTTGATAGAAAATGCCCATTGAGGAAGAAAGACAGATCTTCTTTGGAAGCAGAAGTTCTAGTTTGTGACAAATCCTTATCCAAGCATAAATAGCAGGGGTTAACCCTTAAAATTTAAACCCTATCCCTACACCCTCAACACTTGACACTATATCTTAAGCCTTAAACCCTCATCCCTAAAGCCTCAACCCTCAATCCTTAAACCTTCAACTCTAAACCCTATCCCTAATCCCTCTACCCTCGACACTCTAACCCTAACCTCAACATTAAATGCTAATCTGTCAACCCTAAACCCTAATCCGTCAACCCTAAACCCTATCCCTAAATCCTCAACCCTCAACACTATACCTTAAACCCTAATCCCTCAACCCTAATCCATCACCCCTCAACTCTAATCCCTCATCCCTAAACCCTAAATGCTATCCCTATTCCTAAACCCTCAACAGACTCGATACTATACCTTAAACCCTAATTCCTTATCCTCGACACTCTTATTTAACCCTAATCCCTTGACCATTAACCCTATCCCTCAACCTCAACCCTCAACCCTCAAACCTCAAGCCTCAACTCTCAACATTAAACCCTAATTCATCAATCCTAAACCCTAATCCCTCAAACCTAAACCCTATCCCTAAACCATCAACCCTCAACACTATACCTTAAACCCTAATCCCTATCCCTCAACCCTTAACCCTTAAAATTTAAACCCTATCCCTACACCCTCAACACTTGACACTATATCTTAAGCCTTAAACCCTCATCCCTAAAGCCTCAACCCTTAATCCTTAAACCTTCAACCCTAAACCCTATCCCTAATCCCTCTACCCTCAACACTCTAACCCTAAGCTCGACATTAAATGCTAATCCGTCAACCCTAAACCCTAATCCATGAACCCTAAACCCTAATCCGTCAACCCTAAACCCTATCCCTAAACCCTCAACCCTCAACACTATAACTTAAACCCTAATCCCTCAACCCTCAACCCTAAACCTTATCCCTAAACCCTAATCTCTCAACCCTCAACCCTAATCCATCACCCCTCAACTCGAATCCCTCATCCCTAAACCCTAAATGCTATCCCTATTCCTAAACCCTCAATAGACTCGATACTATACCTTAAACCCTAATCCCTTATACTTGACACTATTTTTTAACCCTAATCCCTTGACCATTAACCCTATCCCTCAACCTCAACCCTTAAGCCTCAAGCCTCAACCCTCAACTCTCAACATTAAACCCTAATTCATCAACCCTAAACCCTAATCCCTCAAACCTAAACCCTATCCCTAAACCATCAACCCTCAACACTATACCTTAAACCCTAATCCCTATCCCTCAACCCTTAACCCTTAAAACTTAAACCCTATCCCTACACCCTCAACACTTGACACTATATCTTAAGCCTTAAACCCTCATCCCTAAAGCCTCAACCCTCAATCCTTAAACATTAAACCCTAAACCTTATCCCTAATCCCTCTACCCTCGACACTCTAACCCTAACCTCAACATTAAATGCTAATCCGTCAACCCTAAACCCTAATCTGTCAACCCTAAACCCTTCCCTAAACCCTCAACCCTCAACACTATACCTTAAACCCTAATCCCTCAACCCTCAACCCTAATCCTTATCCCTAAATCCTAATCCCTCAACCCTCAACCCTAATCCATCACCCCTCAACTCTAATCCCTCATCCCTAAACCCTAAATGCTATCCCTATTCCTAAACCCTCAATAGACTCGATACTATACCTTAAAACCTAATCCCTTATCCTCGACACCCTTATTTAACCCTAATCCCTTGACCATTAACCCTATCCCTCAACCTCAAGCCTCAAGCCTCAAGCCTCAAGCCTCAACCCTCAACTCTCAACATTAAACCCTTAACTCTGATCCCTTGACCCTCAACCCTATCCCTAAATCCTCAACCCTCAACGTCAAATCCTAATCCCTCAACCCTTCACTCTAATCCCTCAACCCTAAATCCCTAAACCCTCAACACTATACCTTATACCCTAATCCCTCAACCCTAAACCTTATCCCTAAACCCTAATCCCTCAACCCTTAACCCTAATCCGTTGTTCCTCAACTCTAATCCCTCATCCCTAAGCCCTAAATGCTATCCCTATTCCTAAACCCTCAACATACTCGATACTATACCTTAAACCCTAATCCCTCTACCCTTGACACTCTTATTTAACCCTAATCCCTTGACAATTAACCCTATCCCTCAACCTCAATCCTTAAGCCTCAAGCCTCAACCCTCAACTCTCAACATTAAACCATTAACTCTGATCCCTTAACCCTCAACCATATCCCTAAACCCTAAACCCTACACCCTCAACCCTCAACGTCAAATCCTAATCCCTCAACCCTTCACTCTAATCCCTCAACCCTAAACCCTATCCCTCAACCCTCAACACTATACCTTAAACCCTAATCCCTCAACCCTAACCCTAAACCTTATCCCTAAACCCTAATCCCTCAACCCTAATCCGTCATCTGTCATCCCTCAACTCTAATCCCTCATCCCTAAACCCTAAATGCTATCCCTATTCCTAGACCCTCAATGGGCTCGATACTATACCTTAAACCCTAATCCCTTATCCCTAAACCCTCCAACCCTATCCCTTAACCCTAATCCCTTAACCCTCAACCCTATCCTGAAACCCTTAACCCTCGAACCTCAATGTACTCAACCCTCAATGTCAAACCCTAATCCCTCAACCCTTAACTCTGATCCCTCGACCCTTAACCCTTAAAACTTGAACCCTAAAACCTATCCCTACACGCTCGACACTCGACACTATATCTTAAACCCTAATCCCTTAACCCGCATCCCTAAAGCCTTAACCCTAAATCATTAAACGTTCAACCCTAAACCCTAATCCCTCAAGGTCCTAAACTCTAATCCCTTATCCCTAAACTCTAAATCCTATCCCTAAACGCTCAACCCTCAACCTTAAACCTTAATCACTCAATCCTTATCCACCCCTCTCCTCCCCTATCTGGCTCACTCCCATCTCTACCCTCCTTTGCCCTCGACACTATACATACATACATATAGGCATACATAGATACATAGATACATATTGGCATACATAGATACATACATACATACATATAGGCATACATACATACATGATTAGTAGCCTTGAACATAAAAAAATTTGAGGGGAACATAATGCGAGCACGTTATAATGCGCTCGCGTTATGTCAAACATGACAAACAACAAACTTGCGCAAAAGGAAAAATGCAAAGCAAACCATAACATGAGCACGTTATAACACGCTCGCGTTATGTCTTGCTTTGGGAATCCCAAGCCTTGGGCTTGGGATTTGCTTTGGATTTCCAACCCAAAGGCTTGGAGTGCCTTTTGAACAGTCACAGACGTGTTTTTCTAGATTCTTCAAGATTTCACATAATTTCATTCGTGCTAACCCTCAGATTTGCACGTGTTTCAACGTCAAACAAATCAAACACTTGGGTAATGTTAGGCTTTCTCTTAGCTATTTGACAATGTGATTTTTTTCACATTTTAACAATGTTAAGCCTTTCATCTTTAATTTGTTTTGTTTGTGTGTCTATTTTTGGGCAAAAACCACTGTTTGGTCTTTTTTTCATTGTAAATTAACTATTCATTGAAATTTCAAAAAAATTACATATTTAGAAACTAGACTCCATTCTACAAATATTAAAAAAAGAAAAAAATAATTTTCAATTAGTTTTCAAAATTTATAGGGGTAGCACGGCCAAAATTTTGTTTTTTAGGATGTGTCCACTTTGAAAATTACTAAAAAATCAAATATTCATCAAAAAATTATCAGAAAAATCAGGCATAAACTACATGCTATTAGCTAATTTCTCACTAAAGCGATTTTAAAAATACCAAAAAAAAGTTGACCTTTTGAGGGAGCCACAAAACATGCTATGTTATGTTTTTTTGACAGAAACAACACCAATTTCTATGGCTCCCTCTTTTGAACCCCTTAATCTATGCCATTTTTTTAAAAAAATAGTAGTTTAGAAAGTAGACTCGGAGCACTACGAACATTGTTTTGGTTGCATCTCCAAATTTTGAGTGTAACTATGCTCAATTTCTCATCCAAGGCCAGTATTTCCTGATTTCAGAAAAAAAAAAGTGGCCACTTAAGACCCCTTTTTGGCCCCCCATCTTCTTGCACTTACCCTATGTAGCCCCCCCACAATCAAGTAGCCCCTATGCCAAAAGAGAATGCATGTCTATGAATGCTGAAAATGATCCATTTGTGGCAAATGACATTTCTTCCCTTAGGAAGAAACAACTCCAATGGTGAATGTTGAAGTAACTCCAACTCAAAGAAGCAAGGTAAGGTGGTAAGTCTCATGATATATCTTGTCCCAAAATATAGCTCAAATGTCATCATGCTAATTTTGAAATGAGTCACAAACAAATCAGGAGTCCCAAGCCTAACTAAAACAAGTGACCTCTCAAAATCATGTGAAGATTGATGAAGAACAAGATCCAAAGAACTAATGTATGGATGTGTAATATTAATGCATGTCATGTGGCTACAATGTCCTATGAAGAATCACTAGAAGCCCTCGATAAAGCCTCTCTAAAATCTATAGTAGTAGCAGGTGCAAGATAATTGTCATCAAACAGTAAGATGAGATCCTCCAAGGTGTCATCAAGGTCTACTAGAGATAGGGAGATAGAAAGTGAGTGAGATGTCCAGAGAGATAAGGAGAGAGATTGAGAGGTAGAGGGATGATAGAGAGGGAGATAAGGGAGAGATACCTGGAGATAGAGGTTTAGGGTTGCTTAGGTTTAGGATTTAGGGGTTATGGGTTAGGGATTAGGGGCATTATTTAGGGTTGAGGGATTTAGAGAGAGAGAGACTTCTTTGACATGCACCCGTAAACCCAAAATAATGCCTCTAAACCCTAAACCCTAAACCCTAAACCCTAAACCCTAAACCCTAAATAATGCCCCTAAGCCCTAAATAAACCCTAAACCCCTAAATCCTAAACCACAAAACCCTAAACCCTAAACACTAAACCCAAGAAACCCTAAACCTCTAGCTCCCTATCTCTATCGTCCCTCTACCTCTCAATCCTAGTTCTCCCTATTTCTATGGACATCTCTCTCACTCTCTATCTCCCTATCTCTCCCCTTTGTCTCCTCTATCTCTCCTAATCTATCTCCTCTCTCTCTCTCTCTATCTAGCTATCTTCGAACCTGAGCAACCCTAAACCCCTAAATCCCAAACCCCTAAACTCTGAATCCAATCAACTCTAAACCTCTATCTTAATATCTCTCCCCTATCTCCCTGTCTCTATCATCCCTCTACCTCTCAATCTCTCTCTCTATGTCCCTAGCCATGTGCCTCACTCTCTATCTCCCTATCTCTCTCCTTAGTCTCCTCTATATCTCCCTATCATTCATCTCTCTCTATAAACCCTAAACCCTAAACCTCTAAACTTGAACCCCTAACCACTAAACAATAAACCTTAAACCCTAAATAATGCCCCTAAACCCTAACCCTAACCCCTAGACCTGAGAAACCCTAAACCCCTAAACCTGATAAACCCTAAACCCCTAAACCTTAAACCCCAAACCCATAAACCCTAAACCTAAGTAACCCTAAACCTCTATCTCCCTATCTCTCCCCTATCTCCCTATCACCTTTGTCCCTCTACCTCTCAATCTCTCTCCCTATGTCCCTGGCCATGTGCCTCACTCTCTATCTCCCTATCTCTCTCCTCAGTCTCCTCTATATCTCCATATCATTCATCTCTCTCTATAAACCCTAAACCCTAAACCCTAAACCTCTAAACTTGAACCCCTAACCACTAAACAATAAACCCTAAACCCTAAATAATGTCCCTAAACCCTATCTCCTAAACCCTAAACCCTAAATTCCTATATCTTTCTATCATTTCCTTCATCGATAAGGGAGAGGGAGAAATAGAAGGTAGAGATAGGAAGATATAGGAATGATAGGGGGAGAGAGGCAAGAGATACAGAGATAGGGAGAGATAGCTAGGTAGAGAAAGATAGAGAGGAGACAAATAGGGAGAGATAGAGAAGACAAAGGGGAGAGATGGAGAAGACAAAGGGGAGAGATAGAGAGTGAGAGAGATGTCTAGAGAGATAGGGAGATAGAGGAATGATAAGGGAGAGAGAGGCAAGAGATAGGGAGAGATAGATAGGTAGAGAGAGAGAGAGGAGATAGATTAGGAGAGATAGAGGAGACAGAGGGAGAGATAGGGAGATAGAGAGTGAGTGAGATGTCTAGACATATAGGGAGAGAGATTGAGAGGTAGAGGGATGATAGAGGGAGATAAGGGAGAGATAGGGAGATAGAGGTTTAGGGTTGTTCAGGTTTAGGGGTTAGGGGTTAAGGGTTAGGGATTAGGGGCATTATTTAGGGTTGAGGGATTTAGAGAGAGAGACTTCTTTTGACATGCAACCGTAAACCCTAAATAATGCCCCTAAACCCTAAACTTGAGCAACCCTAAACCTCTAAACCTTAAACCCTAACCCCTAACCCCTAAAACATAAACCCTAAATAATGCCCCTTAGCCCTAAGCCCTAACCCCTAAACCCTAAACACTAAATAGAAGCAACCCTAAACCTCTATCTCCCTATCTCCTTATCTCTATCATTCCTATACCTCTCAATCTCTCTCCCTATGTCTTTGTCCATGTCCCTCACTCTCCATATCCCTATCTCTTCCTATGTCTTTGGCCATGTACCTCACTCTCTATATCTCCCTATTGATCCTCTCTCTCTAAACACTAAACCCTAAGCCTCTAACCCTAAACTGTAAACCCTAAATAATGCTCCTAAACCTTAACCCCTAACCCCTAAACCCTAAACCCCTATCTCCCTATCTCTATCATCCCTCTACATCTCAATCCTTCTCCCTAGCTCTCTGGATATCTCGCTCACTCTCTATCTCCCTATCTCTCCCCTCTATCTCCTCTATCTCTCCCCTCTGTCTCCTCTATCTCTCCCTATCTGTCTCCTCTCTCTCTCTCTCTATCTAGATATCTCCAAACCTAAGCAACCCTAAACCCCAAACCCCTAAACCCTAAATCCAAAAAACCCTAAATCTCTATCTCCCTATCTCTCCCCTATCTCCGTATCTCTATCATCCATCTACCTCTCAATCTCTCTCCCTATGTCCTTGGCCATGTGCCTCACTCTCTATCTCCCTATCTCTCTCCATAGAATCCTCTATATCTCCCTATCATTCCTCTCTCTCTATAAACCCTAAACCCTAAACCTCTAAACTTGAACCCCTAACCCCTAAACAATAAACCCTAAACCCTAGATAATGCCCCTAAACCCCAAACCCCTAAACCCAAGTAACCCTAAACCTCTATCTCCCTATCTCTCCCCTCTCTCCCTATCGCCTTTGTCCCTCTACCTCTCAATCCCTCTCCCTATGTCTCTAGCCATGCCCCTAAACCTCTATCTCCCTATCTCTCCCCTCGGTCTCCTCTATATCTCCCTATTGGTCCTCTATCTCTCTCTAAACCCTAAACCCTAAACCTCTAAACCTTAACCCCTAACCCCAAAACCATAAACCCTAAACCCTAAATAATACCCCTAAACCTAAGTAACCCTAAATTAGATGCTAAAGTTGGTGCTAAAGTCAGCACTAATTTGTGCCTAATTTAGCACCTACTTGTTTTGATCGGCACAAGAAATTCCAAAAGTAGCGCCATCCTGATAAATAGCTCCGACTTTTTCAAAAAATTGGAGAAAAATACATTAAAATAGTGGGTGGAAGCAAAAAAGGGAGCTAATCACAGGGATTTGTTGTAGTGAGACAAGCATAAGGGTGCAACATATATTTAAATCTATTGGCTACAATAAAACAATAAATGATTATTATAAATCATACAGATAAAGAATGGCAAGTGCAGTGAACACATCTGAGTGGGAATCTTGATATCATTCAGGTTTGAATGGCGTGACTAAGCAGGACATGACCATTTGCATGCAGGTTTGGATGACCATTTGTTTTCTATTTTGGGGTTGAGAGAACATATCTCTTAAGTTGTTTGGCTTTGTTTCCTTGTAATTTTTGGTTTTTATATTTCAGGAGCAGTTTCAGTCAATCTAAAGACATCATCTTTTAGAAGACCCAAATGGGCATCTGCAATTAAAATTTGGTGAAGATTGGATGAATTTTGGCTAAGTTATAGCCAGTTGGAGAAATCCTAAGTTCGCGAACTCATAGGTTCATCGACGACTCAGTTCACCGATGGGCGACTTCACCGATAGGATTTTATACAATACTCTTTTTCATTTATCTCAACTTCACATTGTGGACAAAGCTCATTATCGGCAAAGGCTTGGGTTTCAGAATTTTATCGGTAATCTTGCGAGTTAGCAAACTCATGAGTTCACCGATAGTCTCTTTCATCGATATGCATTTTTACTCAAAGTTCACTTTTCAAAATAGAAAGGCTTCGTAGTGTTCAATCGATGAAGTTTCGAGAATCTGAACTTTATTGGTAAAAGCACATGTTAGTGAACTCATAAGTTCATCGATAGCCCATATCGCTGACTAACCTTGCCTAGCTGAAGATAGGCCTTTGTTCAAGTTCATTTTATCTTTGCAGTGTTGAAAGAACTTTATCGATAAGGTTTCGAATTGTAGAACTTATCAGCAGTATCGTGAGTTAGAAAAGATAAGTTCGCCGATACTCTATTTTGCCGACAAATCTTGTAAGTTGGAATCACACCGTCTTTGGTTCAAAGAGAAGTGAATTTGCCGATGCTTGATCTAGATGGATCATTTTGCTTTAAAAAATGGTCAGTTTGTTGATATGCTTTGATCGCTTAGTTGGTTAATAGTTAAACTTTCTAACCAGTTCATGGGTTCTAACATTCGTCGATAGAAGAAAATCTCTTAGTCGACACACCTTAAGATTTTCTAACTAGTTTGAGACTCCCAAAAGTTGCTGATTCACTGACTAGGTTCGAAAAAGCTCAGTTTTGCCAATAAAGCGAAATTGAAGACCTTTGATGGTTTGGGATAATTAAGTTTCATCGATAAGGGACCCCAAGGTTCGTGGAAGTCATAATTTGTTGATAACTTGGGCAAGTGGCTAAATTCGTGAAATCTTTATTTTGCCGATAACAAAGGGATGTTCCCAAGTTCATGGAAAATATATTTTGCCAACAAGATATTCAAAAGAAAGATTCGTGAATGAGTCAATTCATTGATAAGTTCAAGAAAGTAGACTTTTTCTAATAAGCCTTTATAATGAAGGTTCAAAAAATTGATAGTTTGCCGATAGGCATTTATTTCTCAAGTTTGGAAAACTAGACAATTGCCAATAATGTGGAGAGTTTCACAAATTTTGGTTCTACCAATAGAAGGATCCATGGTTGTGGAAAAGAGTTGATGTTAGCAGTTTGCTCTGTTCTGACAGTTTTGATCAATTGTATAATGATTTGGGGTGGTTGAACTGTTTGGAGTGAAGAGTCATAAATATGATTGATGGGACTAGATTGGGAGTTCGGTCTGGGAGGATTTGATGGTTGGGAATTAGATGGTGAATCGATTGGTAAACTAATTTTGTCTTGGTTTGATCTCTTGGAGGAGAGATATGTTGGAGAAATCTCTGTAAATGAAGATTAATGTATCTGATGATTGTGTAATGACATTTTGTACTCCTATAATCATTCAATTGCTGATAATAATAAAATCATTTTTGTGGCGTGGTGTTTGTATTGTTGTTTGTATTTACTTCTTAATTTAGTTGTCTGATAAGATCGCTAAGTTTAGTCTTGCATCAAGTGGTATCAGAACCAAGTTTCTTGAGAAGATTGTAGACGTGTCCAAGAAGAGATTCTAATATTTTTGTTGTAGGAAAAGGAGAGCGAGTGCATACCTGCAACTATAAAGAATCTGAAGTAGACATGGTACAAAGAGGACGTGGTAGAAGAGGGCCATGAGGAGATATGACGATTGCAGAAATGTTGAGAGGGATAACCACATGGTTAGATGCTATCGAGATGGTGTAGTGGGTGATTTCACAATAGTGGGTTGCACTTTTGTGGATGAAGAAAAATTGAAGGTGCCAAAAAATCTTTAGCAGACACCTTCGTTTGAAGGTCGAATCTTCAAACAAAGGCCTTGTCGGCCAAGTCAAAAAGCAAATCAACAGAGCCTTCATTTGAAGAAGGTCAAATCTTCAAATGAAGGCCTTATTAGCCAAGTCAAAAAGAAAATGAACAAAGCCTTCGTTTGAAGGGGGTCTACGAACGAAGGCCATTGGGTGCCAAATAAAAAATAATAAAATAATGCCTTCGATGAAAGACTGTCTTCGATCAAAGGCATTATTTTATTGTTTTTTTTTATAAAATAGGTTAAGACTCTCAAATGACAATTTTTTTGTCATTTGAGAGCTCACAACAGTTGAACAAAGGTGACAGGGAATGGGCGTCCGAAGGCAATAGGGAATGGGATGAAGGCGAAGACCCCACATCACCATCACCATACACGTCGAGCTCTCTCCCACAGGTGCATAAATTTGCCATGCCGTTTCTATATGCATATATGCAATGCTTGCCATGTTCACTTGAATATATATATATATATATATATATATATATATATATATATATATATATATATATATATATATATATATATATATATATATATATATATATATATATATATATATATATATATATGCTTGCCAACATTTCACTTGGCCCTGAATATGCTTGCTGACAGGGGCTTCCATCACTTCCATTACAGTCAATTAAATACAAAAAATTTGCTACTATGAAACCCTAGTTCGGCAATAGGGTTTGTCATTACAGTTAATGAAATATAGAAAAATTCAATTAAACGTAGGAACTTTGATGAATTGAGTTAAAGAACTAGATCAAACCCTAGTTTGCCAAACTAGGGTTTGTCATTACAATTAATAAAATAGAGAAAAATTTCATAAAAAATAGAAAATTTTCTTGAGACAATGAAAGAACTATCAAACCCTAGAGTTTCAAAAGAAATTAGGGTTTGTCAAATTATGGTGAAAAGATGAATTTAGTTTCACCGTAATTTGACAAACCCTAAACTAGGGTTTGTCATTACAATTAATAAAATAGAGAAAAATTTCATAAAAAATAGAAATTTTTCTTGAGACAATGAAAGAACTATCAAACCCTAGTTTGGCAAACTAGGGTTTGACAAACCCTAGAGTTTCAAAAGAAATTAAGGTTTGCCAAATTAGGGTGAAAAGATGAATTTAGTTTCACCCTAATTTGATAAACCCTAAACTAGGGTTTGTCAAACCCTAGTTTGGAAAACTAGGATCATTTATCTTTTGATCCTTGTTAGATCCTACTTCCCATATGGCTTATACATATACTTTAAACCTACTAAATTCATCACACACATGGATATTCTAAGCATAGAGGCATTGCATTGATACATAAAGTTCAAGAAATTATAGACAAATGGAAGATAAACATTACACATACTCATGAGCACAAAAATCCCTCACTTGATAAGATGAATCATGGAAAAACAAGTCACATCAATGTCAAGATCCTAGTCGTGTTCACCATATACCAAGAAGCATTATTTGGATAGTGGCACAAATTTTGTAGTTTACATGTGTAAATTTATGTATATAAATTTATGATTTTTTGTGATGTTTCTTGTACTGGATATGCTATAAATCATATTGAACTTTACCATGGAAATATATGAATGTATAATTTCATCATTTTTCTATTCTAAACATAAGTATGACAAAAATAGACAACTAAATAAACAAAAAAAGGCTCTAAGAAGGACCTGGTTATGGCAATATGTCTTTACAAATGATGTAGATAAGATACACAAATTTGCACTAGAGGTATTAGTCTTTGATTTTCTATCACATACACAAGCCACTTTAGAATCCTTAGTAGTATCTTTCTTCTTTTGTGGCATCTTCCCATATATAGATGGATCCATGTATAAGGTGGATTATGAAAATCATGATCATTTATCTTATACTCTCCCATAAAGGAAGATGCAAAATCTAAAGAACCCAAAGCATCTCCATAATTAACATTAATACCATCTTGTGGGGAATCTTCCTCTTTATTTTCTTCTTTCTATTCTTTTGTATGACTATGTTTTTTATTTTTAGGCATTTCTTGTGTTGACTTCTTCTATGTAAATAATTTTTTCTTCCTCAACCATCTAACAATGAATAAATGGATGTTCATTTGCATATTTAGTATAAAAATTATTCCCATACTTAAACTTTAGCTTTTGATTTACATTAGATGGAATTTAATTCATTACATGAATCCATGGATGCCCCAATCAAAAAATTATGTTAAATGCCTTAGAATCACATGAAATAGTGCATCAATGGTACAAACAATCCCACATGATAATAGGAAGAGTAATAGTTCACCCATAAGTTGTTGACCAATAGTATCAAACACTTTGATTATAACTTGAACCATTTTTTCCAATTTTAGCATATCTACTTGAAGGGTTTATATAAACAAGAGACGCATTGTGTCATGTTCTTGCTGAATTTTCAAAACTTGCACTTGCGGTTCTAATATGTGCATCTACAGTTTTTACCATTTTGCTTCAATTTTGAGCCTTAAATATGGCCTTGATCTTTGTGCTTCTGATATTCAACATGGGGAAGAGAAGTCAAATTACTTCCCCCTTGTACCTTAGTCAAACTCTTAGATTGTTATAACAATTTTTGGAACAAGTTTGAAGACATGCCAAGTAGAAATGTAAATGCCTATGCCCATCCTTATGATTAAATGATAATGCAATGCTCCTAGATGTTCAAATGATACAATGATATGATACTCTAATTAATCATGTTGATGTCTAAAATTAACTAGGGCTTTAACCTCTAATACAACAACCTAGTGCACAAATTTGAATATTTTGTGTTTCAATCAGTGGGTAACAACTAGTTGGAGGCAAGTTAGCTTGGGCCCATGATTAAATTTAATTTTAGAAATGGGAAAATACCGCACATGTGGTTTTGAACCAAGTTCAAAATCATAACTACAATTTTAAACTACAACAAGAAACAAAATATATTCAAAGGGTTAGGTTTGGACCACTAGAGAACAAGGACATATATTCAAATAAGGTATAAATTGGATGTCAATTCTCTACACAAAATATGCCATTTAGACATTAGTTATGACATCAAGAACAATAGGTCAAAATAAGTCCAAAATGATTGGGAAAAAGTATTAGGGATGGACTTTTCACCATTAAAGGAGTTTAAAAAATCAAAAATAAAATATCTACACTAAAATCATTTGAGACTCATACTAAATTTCCTAAATGTTCTCATTAAATTGTTGGGATTATTACATCTTTAGTATATAGTTAATAAATAAATATATTAGAAATAAAGTCACCTTAGTGACTTGTTAATACATTTAAATAATTAAATGTTAGTTTATTATTGTTAGTTTTGGGAGTTACTTTCCCATAAGTAGTTTTGGTAGTTAGTAAGGGAAAGCAAAGGCTTTTAAGACAATTTATTATAATGTAAAAATTATCAAGTTGAGTGCATGATAGTGGAGGCCATTACAAAGCCAAATATATTTAAAATTAATTGGCATTGGTAGCAATTTGGTAACATAATGGTAGTAGCTTTGCTACATTTATTTTATTTTGTTTTACTGATAAAGGGAGGGACAACCAAATTAAAAAGAATTACATTGCAACTAAGAGGGCCACACCTACCTTAGATAGGCCATGCTCCCTCACAAGAAGTTGAACCTCCTTGAGATCTATTGTTGCAAATGTCCAAGTAGCCATGTATGCAAAATTTAGAAGTATAATGTTGTGTAGAGGAGAGGAGAGGAGAGGACAAAATGGTGAGTGAATCAAGGATCTATGCCAAGGCAGTTGTGATGGATGCACATCACCACATGTTTGGATGCCTCATCTCCATTCTAGCCAAGGAGCTCCTCAATGGCAAACGAGTGGTGGTTGTGCAATGTGAAGAGATATGTTTGTTAGGTGGACTTGTTCACCAGAAAATGAAGTACCTCCATTTTTTAAGAAAGAGAATGAATACAAAGCCATCTCATGGCCCCATTCATTTTAGGGCACCTTCCATAATTCTTTGGAGTACAATTAGAGTCCTAGAAGCTGAATTATCTATCTTAACTATCTAAACATTTTTTCCAGTAGTAGTATTTGAACACATAATAGATGCTATTTTAATTTCATAAGATGAACTTCATATTTAACCATCTTCCTTCAATGATTTTGGAATACTTAGAACTTTATGCTATTTTCTGCAAAATTGGCAATGGTGGGGATGTGCCAACTACATATAGTAGACCTGGGAGTCATGTTTTCTATACTTAATTGTATGCTTTCTATACTTCGCACATAAAATTTTCATTAAAAAATTCTTAACTACTTGTGCCAAGTAGATATAGTAACTTGCAATAGTAACCTGCCTATCGGCAAGAACTAATAATCCTCACTACATATATTCAATCTATATCCATTATCAACCAAGACATGCTTTATATTCAAACTTCAATGAACCACTATGATACACAGAGGTAAATGCTCTTGAATAACACTATCATGTGGAAGTTCCTTAGAGTCAAAGAAAATGTCATGAATATTTCCATTACCAATCGACCCTAATATAGAGTCAACTATTTGAGGTGAAGCATTTGAATTAAATTTAATATTTTCCAAAGCATGTTGATGTGTCCAATAAATGCCAAAGAGAAATCTTAATTTGAGTATTCTGAAATTGATAAATTAACTCTCTTTGTGTGTCTTCATTGATAACTTAGGTGGAGGAGGAAAATAAAGATTTATAGGTTATAAATTTGGATGATTTGATAAAATACATAATAATTATATGAAGTAGATAACATGCATGAAGTACTATAGGGTTATTTTTAGGTGTATCAGTTAGTGCATGCCACACATGAGGTTTAAAGGTTGGTGACAAAGAAAGAACAAAACTTCTTAGGTGTGGTAGTGTGAAAGACTAATGGCTTCATAGGAGTGAAAGTATAAGTTGTATTAGAATTAGGTGAAGGAGATGGACAAGTATCTAAAGATGTAGCAATAAAATATAGACAAATTCATAGCATCCTTAATCACTCAAGGTCAAGAAAAATACTTTAATAAAAACATGTCTAATTTAGTGAATGTACTATAAGTAATACAAGATGAATCAAACCAAATTATATAATGCCTAATCAATTAAAGTAATGTAATAGTCATATATTTCCATGGTAACTAGCTATGTATAGTCATTGGTTGTATCCATGTTCTTAGTGTGTAATGTTCATTATTTTATATCTTTAATTGCTAAACCTATGTGCTATAATGTTTTCAAAAGAAATCTCTTTATCTCTCTCTCCCTCTCCCTCTCTCTTTATGACATTGATACATGTTCAACATTACATGTATGTGTAGATTTTGGAAAAGTTAAAATCTCTCTCTCTCTCTCTGCAAGTTGAAAAGGAAAAGAATCATCCATGCTTTTTAGAAATGAAATCTTCCCTCTTGTTCAACTCTTTATTTAACATGTTGGAATTGCATTAGGATCCAACCATGTTTAACCAATTCTCTACAAGATGACTGATATGCCTCACCAACACCAGTGATAACTAGTGTCTAAGTTTGGAAGTTGTGGAACAATGTATCAAATGTACACACATGCACATCATAGAAGAAATGTATGTTGATACAGGTGAGTGCAACACAAGATCCCTATCTACTCTGATGTAGGACATGTATGTTGATACATTTGTTCCACAGTCCAAAGTAGACACTATCATGTTATGTTGTTGGTGTGATATATCAGTCATACTTGTAGAGAATTGGTTCAACATGGCCATCCTAATGTAAACATGCATGTATTGGAATAAGTAATTTATTTTTACATGCCCAAAATTTAGGTTGATATATATATCATGGCACATGCACCACCACCTCCTAGACCTTCTATATTTACGCATACAGATACTGAGATTCAGAGATTGACAACTCTTCTTTCTAACCCCAACACAACAGGGGTTTATAGGGACACATGTCAATCAATTTTAACTAGCTTGCAGTGCATTAGACAAAGTCTAGGAGATACCCATGCTTATTTGGGTGATACTCTTGTTGCTATTCTTGCCCAGATGCAGCAAGAGGTTACTGGTGATGTTTCTCTTGCTTCTATTCAGCTTAGTGTCTCGAAAGAGACTATCAAATCCTAATGTTTCCCATCTTATGTTGGTAAGCCTAATGTGAGGGGCTACCAAGTGACTAGATGTGTAGACCCTCTTATGGCCCCATTGATATATCCACATTTTCTCGCTACTCATGGTCATTATCCCAATAATGACCAAATTCCTTTATATTTTGCACAATAGTTATATGCAGAGGTTCATATGGGCCTCAAGGTCAATTGCTTGGATTTGCTAGAATATTTTGGTTAGGGGAGGGGCAAGGTTGCTGATAGAGATGCCTATTGTCGACCAGATTGATAGGTTCTAGTTTATAGGGCCTTGGTTGGGGAGAGGATGCCTACTATCTTCCTAGCCCTGGCCACTATTGCTAATCAAGTTGCTATTGCTTCCTATAGGGAAGAAATTGACAGTGTAGCTAATATTGCAGCTACCACATCTATTATATCTTCTGATCGTGTGGGAAGATATTTGATGAGTCATCCTGGACGATCCATACCATCGAATCATGCTACTGATCCTTATGCTATCGCGGGTGTCTCATCACCTGTAGACAGAGATGGTCTGAGAGGAGACCATATACTTCAGACTACAACAAGTTATCTTTCTAAGGACCTATTAGAGTCATATGCTTTTATTGCATCAAAGCTTGGTATCCCTTTACACAAGGTTAGAGGACATGTGGGTAGCGCTTGCCATTCACAGAGTATGTCACGATCCAATAAGGCTACAAGACCTTCTCATCAGGTGCCTGGGAGTACTCCACATCCTGATCCACCCACAGATCATTCAGCTGCTGCAGAGGCAGATACACCTATCAGGCCTCGTGTTGAGCATCAGACATCCTAACCCTCCCTATATTCACTTGAGGAGGTGCAGTTGCAGAGGGGATCGATGTCAGGTTTTGTGGATATGCTTCTTCATTCAGGCTCTTCGTTGCCAAGTCACCTGGTTAGTCCACTTCAGACTTCATTACTTGAGCTAGCCAAGGAGGCACCGGATATAATCATTGCAATGGATCATCCCACAGCTCCTGATACACAGGTATGTACATGTGTATGTGCACATGCATGCATGATTTAAAATTGAACTTAAATTAAATTAAGTTAAATTACTTTGCTAGATAGAGTCCTAATGTTGTGTATATATATATATATATATTTTGTAGGGGTTAGCTCATGTTACTCCTGGTCTGGGGACGGACCGAGCATGTAGGCGTGATTTAGCTGATGGTAGTAATGTTAGTGGACAGGTGAGTTTTAAATTTTTAAATCATTACAACTTAAATACATGTAAATGCATATAATTTGTACGTGTGTATGTACACATATATATATTTAACATTATTCTATTTAAATTTTAACATAATTTGTACACTTTTATACATACATGTGTTGTACTATCTCCAGGGCTCAGTGCATCCATCAGATCAGGATGCTCAGTCAAACTCGGGTCGCTCAACTCACAACCGACATGATGAAAAGGCTATTGGTAGCACTTCGTAGACATGTTTCTCCAGATATTTCTCTAGATATATTTGTTTGAACAGAAATTCTATAGATGTACATGTTTATGTATGGACATTTCTATCTAGATACATTTGCACATGTGTGTTTGTGGACATTTATGAGGACATTTCTATCTACATGTGTTTTCAGACATTTCTATAGATCTACATGTTATTAAATTAAACCATTCTTTTGTGCTTTTTATTTTATGCTATCACTATCTAACTATGGTGTTTACAAATGCAATTATCACATTGAATAGAACCCAATATATGGTCTGGATTTGTTAAAAAGAAATTATCATGATTATTATGATTGTTTTTGTCATGAGAAGTTATTATATGTGAAATTAAAACTATAGTGATGATCTATAAATAAGTTGAATAAAATTTCAAATGCATAACTATGTTTCTAAGGGTATACTTTTGTTTATAAAATTGCTAGTTGTCAGTTTACTTTTGATCCTATTATGTTATATCTTGGTTCATAGTTCATTTAAGTGGAAATTATGTTATTATAAGGATAGTTCATTGATGGCATAGTCACTAAGTGGAATGCAATGTTATTTCCTTTAATGAGAAGTGAAAATATGATATCTCCCTAATATCATCTCCTAAGTGATTATGTGGTGATATTTGATTTATATCATAGAAATATTATGATATGTGTAAAGATTATAAATCTTGTGTTAGCTAATATTGTAGCTTATGGATTGATACAAACTCTTTTGGTTAAGTTAGTTGTTATGAGTAGTTGGTTGAGGTAAAAGCATGTTAAATACAATGACACTGGTAAAATTAATTCCTTAACATGTAAGGTTGAATTTGTTGGATAAATGATAGACTTTCTTGTGTTCTAAACATATTGACATTGGTGAATTATGCCTACTAATTAACAACAAATTAAAATTTACCAATTAAGTTCACTTGATTTAGCACTCATTGGACATTACATTTGTCACATTACATTTGTCATATTCACATACTTGTTCCTATGCTAACAAACAATGATAAAGACTTTCAACCAAAGGACTTTAACAATTTAGAGATAGGGCACCAGTTTAGATTAATAAAAATTCTAATCTAAATGCTAATCTAATCTTAATTCTAACTAATTTTAATGAAAAAAAATAAATGGAAGAGAGAAAAATGTATTCACTCTTACTTGAGTAGTATTCACATAGTTAGGACCACACAATGGTGCAATCTCATAGGGATTGACCAACTATGAAGATAAGTGTAGATAATCACCATATTCCCTACACAGATTGAACACACAAACCATCAAAGCCTTGTTGTAAAATGTATTTCATAAAGTACTTGATTAGAAAGCTCAAGTTGAATATACAACCTCACCACCAACAAGACTAAATATATGCTATGAAGCACTCAATTGGATTCATCAAATGCTTAAGTGAAGTGTTGATCTAAGATTTCAAAACAACATAACTTAGATTGGAAAACCACAAAATGTAAGTATTAAAGATAGATGAAAAAATTAATAGTATTTCAATAATAAAATGTGAATGAATGGTTTACAACCCCCTTACAATATTAATTCACTTGGTTTCTCTACATTCCTAGCTAGAGAAAAAATATGAAGTTTCCTCAAGTTGGCATAATTTCATTACAAAATTATTAAATTTGAATTTGAATTTTCAAGGCCAATGTCTCCTAATTTCAAAGTGATAATTACTAATCCAATTTCAAGTGATAATAGGAGCATTGAGATCATCAAGCTAGTCCCAATTTGGCAATTTTTTTGCAACAACTTCCTTTAGAGAGGTCCCATTTTAAATATAGTTCCTTTATCAATGTTCCAAATAGGTCTTCATTGAATTCTTAGCGACGTGTTTCAATTTGAATGGTCTTGTTAGTTAATGTCCACACATATCATTCCAATGCAATCAGGCCAAATCCTTCCTCTCCAATGAGAAAGCTTTAACTTATAACTAGTGGAAATGGGCCTATTAAGATAAATTTTCCTCTACATTTATGAGAGGAGCTCCTTTGTGCACTTTTAACCTAAAAGTATGAAAGAAAAAAAATGGGAAAAAGATTTAAAGGAAAATGGGGATTCCTAAATAATTTTGCACAAGAAACTATGTTACAAGATTCTTCAAACTAAATGTAGAAAAAGGAAAAGAAATACTAAATGCTATGTAATTAACATAGACACACAGTTCTTTGTTTATGCATGTAACATCAATGGTAAAGGGAGTATTTGACAATTTATCTTTTAACAGACAAGAAAATATGAGGAATTAATTCCATATTGAACATAAAAATATTACATGCAACAACAGGTGAATAAACAAAAAACATTTCAAAATTATTCTTCTCATTCCTTATATAACAATCTAATCATAAAGTCTTAATTCCATTTATGTATAGTCAAATGGGCAACAAAATTCATGAAGAAAATATTACACTTGTTAATGTATACAAAAAACACATGTAACTAGTGAAGGTATAAATAACAGGTTAAGTTTAGAAATATTCTTCAATTTGTCTTGTGATTTCAAAGCACAAAATTCTTTTTATGTAGTTTTTAGTTTTTGCTATGTGTTGAGAAGAAAAGCACCCAAAAAAGAACTAGCATACAATTGAGATAACCTTACATATATATAGCTTTCCTTCTCCTAACTAAATCATGACCACTATTTGAAATATTAAATTTATTTTATACCTTAAAGTTTACTTTTTAAGTCATAGATCTAGTTACTTTGATGGTAATCGAATGAATTACTTTCATTGCGCTGTGTTTCACTAAGACAACTTTTGATCCTCCTCATGGTTAGAGGAAACTATACCCTCTTGTATGGCCATCATGGTGAGGTCATCACATGACAGGTTGATACTTTCACTTGTGTAGTGATGATTTGTGCATTGATGTTGAAAAATTTGATTTTAATTTAATTTATAATGTGACATCTCTAGTGCATATACATGTACATGTAAATTGTAACACAATTCAAAGAGCATATATAGCATTAAATAAAAGCATTCAAAAATTATCATATCGTGCATGCTTGAATAAGAATCTAGGGCATTCTCTACATGACTTCTAATAGAGAGATCATTTGTACATTAAGAACCGCATGTTGAAATTTAAAATTTGTTCAACAAAAGAACTATTAATTTAACTTGCATAATGTAACATCCACGTTCTAAAAACATAGTAAAACCAGAAATTTACCATAGAGTAAATCAACAAGGTAAAGATGAGATAGAGAAATTTTTTCTTTTATTCAACATATAATCAAGTAACTACAATTACAAGATTTCTTTTTACAAAATACAATAAACCATATTGTCTTTCTCAATTACAATGTTTACAAAAGTAAATCAAATACATATACAAATTTTGGATTAAATTATAATGTACTACTTCTATTTATCTGACATCTTTATCACAAGTCCTGGCATGTTTCTTGCTTGGAGAGAGAGAGTATCTTTCCAGTGATTTACCTCCATCCATAGACCGACAGTCTCCTAGACATCTTCCACATAGGAAGTGGCCCTACCCTTCATGAGGGATATAGACCTTAGGTGACCAATTGTGGTAATTTGCCTTTTCTGAGTACATAGTGTTGTATTCTACTCAACTCTATCAACCATACAACCCTAGATACCCTCTAGCTAAGTATGATTTCTGATAGGATGAGCAATCCAAATACAGTGAACCGACAATGCAGAAAACAAATACATTACTTTGGCCAAATTTTTTAATATTAATATTGTTCATAATGAATGTAGTTGTTGTGTTCACCCACCCCTACTCAACTTGGATACTATCATAATCTTGCAGTTTATTTACTCCTATTATGACCATATAAAAAGTTTAATTATTGCGTCATGATATTAGTATCTTTTGACTTAAATAAGTCTATATGACATAACCATTCAATTGGTTTGTAATCAACTCTAAGGTTTTCCTAATATCCTTTGTTAATATGATATAACAATATAACCATATCTTATATCTAGGAGTCCTAGATTCACAAATAACCCTTGATTAACTCAACCAAGGTTAAGAATACTATATTTCTTAAATAGATAATGTATCCTATACAAAGGAATGTAGAATAACTTTGATAATGTGTTATAAACAAAACATACCTTGAATATATATCCCTACAAGGTCATTCTCTAGTAGACTTAGCCTACTCCATTGTATTGGATCTCTTCAAGGATAATATTAACAAAAAGATAAATAATGTATAAGGGTTCTCCCATAAACCTTATTTCCATCTACCATAATATCTCTAAGTTACTTTATTTGAAGAGAACAATAATTGTCTAAAAATCCGTATGAATCTAAGTTCTCATGGATAGATAACAATTTCCGTTACACATATACATAATCTAAACAAGAAAATACTTTAAATTATTATTACCTCAATAATATACTATTCAAGTCTAAGAGTATATTAATAAAAGTTCATTCAACTCTATATAATCTGAGAGTCTATTGTTTGGTTAACTCACAATCATTCCATTGACTTGCTTCAACCTTATTCGATAAGGGAACTATTTCAAGGCTAATAACAACTATGACAATCTCTTACTATGATGGTCTTTTATCCTCCATTCTATGCATTGATATGATTATCGATTTATAAATGAATAAGCAAATGGTCAATGTAGTATACTGTAACAAACTACTCACTTGAATTACCAAGTATCAACCATATGATTTGCATTCGTTGTCTCATCGATTACAGAGATAGATCAACATAGTTTACTTAGATAGATAACTGCATTTTCCTACATCGATTCTTAATACTTTTTGACTATTACTCAATAAAAATAGAAGGTTTAACCTCTCTGGAGAACTCATATAATTACCATGAGACTACAATGTACTCACTAAAAGATATTAATTGATTTCCTCACAGTTATCAAACACATGACTGAGGAATACCTGTTAATGGATGTTTTAAGAGCTGGCAAAAATGTGCAAATAGGACATAGGATCGATGCCTCTTGACTGCGTATTCCCTCTCTATTCCAGCCACTATACTTCTCTTTACATACGTTCGATCCTCCCTGCCTCTATTCTTTCTCTCAAGTTTTAACCTTGTTAATAAATCAATACCACGGCTCAACTAAGTTGTTCATAATTATGATTGAGGCACGACTCCTAGAGAGTTGCCTTATTTCGCACCTCAACAGTGATTCAGTTGCAAACTTAATGAAATCTTAACAGTCCTTAGCGACTTAGTCTTTAACTAAAATCAATTTTTAAATAAAAGTCCACATGTCGATTGTGGAAGGCCACCATATGGTTCATTCAGTTGGGCAGTTTGTAAACACAGTCATCCCCATAAGGATGAGGCCAACACTTATTAAAATATAACTGATCTTTTAATGATCAAAACATGTGGTTTAATCCACCACTTATCACTAATGAAGACTCTACTATAATTTAGCCTACGACTCCAACAATACCATCAACTCATTAAGAGGTATTATCCTCTTACGATGATAAGGCATTTATATATTTGATTACATCAAATATACTTCTTATAACATCGCCTCTATATTAGATAATCATAGTTTAATCAATAAAATGATAATGTTTAAACAAGGAATTACCAATAATGTGGTTGGGTTGAGCTTGTCTCCCCATCACAATCTGTCGGCAATAATCACGTATTCTTAACTCGGTGAAAACGTCTTAATGTTAAGAATGGTCTATAACATCTTAAGGGACTTAATAATAATATGACAACCATTTTACAACATTAACGTCGTAATATCTACGTTAAATGTAAATAGTCACAAATCAAACTCAAACGACGTCGTTAACATTATTAACGACTAAGACGACTTACTGCGACTTAGAAAGATTTGAAAACAATATTGACTACCTGTCAATTAGGTTCAGAAATAAACTGACAATACAAGACTTACCTCTTATGACACATTGGTTCACATTTTTGTTAAACACTTATACCCGATTTAGCAAATAAACCACTCATAACTCGAGGTCTATATCTCTCTCCTAGAAAGATACTCTCTCTCTCTTTTCTCTGAGAGTCATCTGAAAACTTGTAATCCTATATCAAACTTGTTACCAAAGAAATTATGATCAGTACATCAATATTCAAATAATAGATCAAATCTCATAATACGAATATTAAATCGATAATAACATAATCATTCCCATAATTTCATAAATGACATTCAATATAATCCATTTTTTTCCTTGTCATTAATCTAAACATCATAATAAATTTACTTATGTCCAAGTAAAAAGTAAAAGTATAGCAAGACAAAAATTGGGGATTAATACATGAACATACATTTAAATAGTGAATTTAGGTCTTCAAAACATTAAAAATTGTAAGTTCTTCATCCATATTTTTCATACCACATCAAGTGGTTCAGCTCGCTCTTCAATGACATCTAATATTCTCTGATGACCTTCACTATGTAGTCTCCACTTATGACGTCCACGTGTGTTTAAAACTATATGAAGAGTTAGGCTGGTAGTAATTACTAGGTGGCTATACTGATATACTTTGTTATTAGGTTGATAATCAATAAAGTGAATCCCATGTTGAACATCTTGACTTCTTTGAGATATGTCCCTTGCACTACAATTGAACCTGTGGGAAACAACATTCCACGGTAAGACAACATTTTCTTGAGGTAAATGTAACCTACATGTATCTATGAACATGTATAGCATTATCATTGCTTGGTAAGACATAACATAAATTATAATATAAAAATTGAACACATTTTAAATCACTCTTGAGGTACTTGACATGTACATATGTAACAAATTGAAAATTATTTAAAAATATATTAAAATAAAGTTAAACGTGTGGGAAACACCATTCCATCACTTGTTTATGGATTTATTAGCTTTTGCCTCTCTTATGTGCAACGCAATAAATAATAACTAACTTGTTCTATATTTCCATCCTCTGCTATGACTGCAAAAACATCTCCTGCACCAAATTTACATGTCCAAAATTTGTAACTTAAAAAATTTAGAGATACCTTATATATATATATGTACACACATACCTTTTTTAATCAATCCTGAAATATGGTTATAATCAGTTGAAATCAAAGTAATGTCTTCAAATCTTTCATCCTTATCTTCATTTTATGTGTTGGTAACAACTAGTGGCATATTTTCCCATTCATTGACATATCCATGTTGTTGGTTCTTACAATTCTCAAAATCTTCCAACATGCACTCATAACAAAAACAAGAGTAATCCCTAGTGTACAACATCCATGTAGGGCTATCTGTACTCATGACACAATGCAAAGATCTTGTTTTCTCTACCCTCTTGCATCCATACATTGATCTTCTATCCACACCTACAAATTTATTATATATCAAGTACATTGTGAATATAATATATCTAAATAATTAAATTCAAACTAAAATAAACAAACTTGTGTGTATACATATATCATCTACATGAGTATATATTTAAAGTACATGTACATTAAATAAATTCAAATAATACATCCCTGATATCTACCAAAACACTCTATGTGGAATGTATCTATTTGTTCTTGAAGATATACCAGCCTCATTTGGTGCAGAGTGTAACTTACACTATTCAACAACATCATGTGCATTATTTATACGGTCTACATCATAATTCATTTGATGTTTCCTTTCCATGCCCACTCTCAAAGAAACTCCAAACATGTATATTGTCATTTCGATGATATCTACATAGTGCATAAAATGGCCTTGATGATTTGAATTGTGACTTGCACATCCATCTGACCATACAAAATGCCTTTCAAAATTTACACCCCTGCTTGCCAAATATCCAAAAAGCTTCTTAAAGCAATGTTGTACAAAAAGTGTGTCATGCCCTTTATCATCACTAATATAAAAGTGATATTCTTTTTTGATGACTCGTGCTTGAAATGTACTTTCAACACCATCCAAATCCAATTGTGCATGTCGATAACACACATGCACCATAATAGTGATCTGCTCTAAAAAGTAATATTGTGATCGAATCTCTTTTTGATGTACAAAAGAGTAATTTTCTGCAAAGTCAACCACTGTTGTGCTTGCCACTTAGCAAAAAAATCATGATGTGTGTATGGTTGAATCAATTTACAAAAATTTTCTATAAATGTTCCAATAGGTATCTCCTCTTCTACACAATCTAACCTTGTGGATTCTTTCCTATTTTTTGTTTGAAACTTTATGTACTTGTACCTCTTGTAATTTACCAACTTCATTGGGTCAATATATTCATTTCTGAAAGGCATTTTAGCCAAATTTTCACATGTTTCACAAAGACCTTTTATGCAGTTTATTTAACCATTTCCATTATCATCATCTGATTTATTACATAAGATGGATGCTATGAACTGATTTGCCTGTTTAGGAGGTGCATTTACAAAACCATCACTTTCTTCACAAATCTTTTGAAACACCTGATAGTAAAGATCAAATTCAATATGATAACAACAACAATAAGTTTCAAAAATGTTGTTTGTCTTCACATAATATGGCCTTAACCTTTCAAACATTGTTTGTCCAATCTTTATATTTGGATTTGAATTACAAAAGTTCACATACATCTCATGTTGTGTTATGTCTAGCCAATGTTTTGTATGTAGTTCATAACTATTGGGCCCAATTCTATGTTTGATAACATCTCTACTATTTGATGAAGCATGAGTATTATCATTCCAAAAGGTTGAGATCAAGTTGCTAACAACATCTTGAATCTTGCAAGATCGAGGAGCTCTATACATAATTGCCCAATTGCCTTCCGAGGTACTATCATCCAATAATTTTCTCCTTTTCACATATTTTGTTACTGTCTTTCTACTGAAACCAAGCTTAAATGAAATTGAAGACAATTGTCTTTTTTTGGAATTTCTTTCACTTACAATACCTATGAACATCACTCTTCTTGTAATGGACTTATCCGCAGATCGAGATTGTTTACCAATGGAAGCCAAACCTTCTTTAACATTTTCAACAATATCTTTTTCTAGCTGTGAACCTTTCCCCTTTTTCAATGACAAATCAACACCCAACAATTGTAATGGCTCATGTAGCTCCTTACTAAGAAGTACAATTGATAACAATTGGGTTCGGCCAAGTGTATCAAGATTATTGAAATGAGCAATTATTTCCTTTGTAGTTTTAGTCATTGACCTCCTATCAGTACATCTAGGTTGTCCAACTTAATGTTTCAATTTATCAATATCCATTTTAAGTAAATGATCTAAACTTCTATAAGAAATTTTTCTCTTCACCTCTTCAACTAGATTAATATGCTCATCCATACCAGTCAAAGGAAGCAATCCTGACCGCTCTCCAACATCCATTGTTTACACTTGGGCATCCTCTTGGCTAACATCAACTATGTGTTCTTCAGCGACATTTGCTCCACTTTCTGTATCACAAATGAAGGAAATACATATTAAAATAAAAATAAAAATAAAATTATTTATTTTATAAAATAAAACTTTCTAAATAATAAATATTCTTTTTATTTTTTTGATTTATGAGTCTCTTAAGTTCTATTGTAGAAATTATTATGTTTTCTAAAAAATGCTTTCATTCTTTAGGAAAAAGAAAATCTAAAAAGCATTCTAAAAATATTTCAACAAATCTTTTCTTAAAAATTTTCTTTTATTCCTTAATTTTAGCATTAAAAATCATAAAAAAACAAAAATAAAAAAGCTAAAAAACATTCATGAAAAAAAATTATTGGATAAAAAAAGCTAACAATTATTATAAATATATTTTAGAGAAAGAAAATAAAAAAGCAGCTATAAGATTTAAATATAACTTTTAGATTTAAAAGAATTTTTAAATAAAAATAAATAATCAAGGAAAGAAATAATCTAAAATGAAAAGTTAAGTTGATTTTTTTAATAAATTATAATAGAAATATATGTTACCACTTTAGAAAAAACAATGAAGTTGAGTTGGAGATAGGGAGAGGGATATGGAGAGTTAGAGAGGGAGAGAGATAGCTACAAAGGCCCCAGTGAGGGAGAGGTAGAGGTAAAGAGAGTGGGCAACTTGAAAGAGAGAGAGAGTGGTGGATAGAGAGAGAGAGAGAGGTAGGTAGTTATCTCTAGGTAGAGAGGTGGGGATTATAGCCAAGAATGAGGAATGACTTAAACTAAATGACATTGGAGCTACATGAAATCAATGTGTATATATTTAAGCATAAATCAAGTGACCTAGATTAAATGACACCCTGCTACATGATTCATCAATACATGTATATATTTAAGCATAAATAAAATGACCTAGATTAAAAATAGAAAAGAAAATATATGCATACCTTATTTTTGTTTATGATATTTTTCCAATCTTTCTTCATTCAATCTTGCTATAGTTTCTGCAGAATACTTTCGTGTAGTCTTATTTTGTCTTGTCTTTTTGTTTCCCATCTCCTTCTTTGTAAAATATGACTTGAAAATTCTTCTCTCAAAGATTTCCTGGACTCCCTTGTAGAAGAAAAATGCGAATTTATATTGTTTGTAATTGATTTATAATGAAAAAAGCAATCCTATTTATATGCAATACGAATAATTAAAACATTAAAAAAAACACTCGTGCAGAGGAGTACATGTTGAAAATTTTAGTGAGGAAGAGGAAGTTGTAGTAAATGAAGATGATGCAAATGAAGGAGATGAACCAGATTGGCAATTTTTGAAAGCAATATCTAGAATAACAGTAAGCCTTATTTAGACCCTCTAGTTATAATGGTAGTTTAAATCTAGAAGAATTAATCAACTGGTTTCAGAAATGGATAAATATTTTGATTTTGAATCAATTAAAGATCCTAATAAAGTGAAGCTTTCTTGCACAAAGTTGAAGGGTCATGCTTCCCTATGGTGGGAACATGTTCAATTGGAACAACAGAAAAAGGGGAAGGAGAAAATTCTAACCCGAGAGAGAATGGTAACTAAATTGAAGGCCAAGTTTTTGCCTATGCATTATCAAAATAGTTTGTTCAAGAAATTACAGAATTTGAAGTAGAAGGAGAAGAATGTGCAAGAGTATACTGAGGAGTTCTATAGATTTAATATTCGGGCTGGCCATGTTGATGATAATGCTGAGAAGGTTTCTAGATATATCAATGGGTTGCACTACTCCATTCAAGATGAGTTAAGCATGGTGCGAATCACCAATGTTGAAGAATCCTTCCAATATGTCATGAAGGCTAAAGACAAACTTTCTAGAAAGAAAAATAGTTCTTTAGATAGGAGTAAATTTTCACATGGAAGAGGCCGGTCTAGTGGTGGAAGAGGATACCAAAATAAGCAAGGAGAGGCCAGTTCATCCCAAACTAATACCAGGAAGGTAGAGGAAGAGGAGATTCCACAAGAGGAAGAGGTGATTATTTCAAAGGCAGAGGATCTTTTGGTAGAGGCAGGGGAAGAGGATTTAGTGGTACTTGTTTTCAATGTGGGGAGATTGGACATAGGGTATTTGAGTGCATGCAGATCCAATAAAGTACTAAAAAAGAAAAAGAAACAAGGGTGAATGTGGCACAAGAAAAATGTGAAAGTGTTGTTTCACCGAAGTATGGAGAGGATCTTGAGGATGGGGAATCCTTGATGCTGAGAAGGATTTTGTTAAATCCAAAGAAGGAGAAATCTAAACCTATTCAAAGGAGAAACTTGTTCTGAACCAAATGTAAGTCAGATGGTAAGTGTTGTAAAGTGATAATAGCCAGTGGCAGCACAGACAATATTGTATCTGAAGAAATGGTTAACAAATTGAAGTTGAAGTGGTTGAAGCATCCCAATCCTTACAAAGTTTTGTGATTGCAGAAAGAACATCAATTGGTGGTAAGTGAACAATGCCTAGTTAACTTTCAAATTGGTAGTTATAAGGATGAAGTTTTGTGTGATATAATGCCAATGGATGCATGTAATATTTTGCTGGGTAGACCATGGCAGTTTTATAGGTACGCTATCCATGATGGAAGGACAAATACATATAAGGTAAAGAAGGATGGGAAGGAGTATACTTTGAATCCTATGAAGGAGAAAGGAGATGAAGTAGAAAGTAACCCTAGAGTTTGTTTGATTTCTAGGATAGATTTTGTTTGATTTCTAGGAAGAAATTTCTTAAAGAATTGAAGAAAAGAGGATCATGTTTTTCTTTTATTCCTAAGCCAGAAGTGTTGATGACAGCGGAAAAACAAGAAGAGCCATCGAAAGAAATTCAATAGATGCTGGAAGAGTATTCAGATATCATGATGAAGGAGTTACCAAATGGATTGCCCCCTGTGAGACATATTAGTCACTGTATGGATTTGATACTTGGTGCAAGTTCACCAAACAAGGCACCATATAGGATGACGCTTATGGAAAATGAGGAAATAAATAGGCAAGTTCAAGAATTGTTGGATAAGGGGCTGATCAGGGAAAGTCTTAGTCTGTGTGTAGTGTCAATTGTGCTGACACCAAAGAAAGATGGATAATGGTGACTGTGTACAGACTCGAGGGACATTAAAAAATAACAATTAAGTATAGATTCCCATTGCCACGGATGGATGATATGATGGATTGTCTAAGTGGAGCATAATATTTCATGAAGATTGATTTGCAAAGTGGATATCATCAGATTAGAATCAGAGAAGGGGACAAGTGGAAGATAACTTTCAAGAGAAAAGATGGATTGTACGAGTGGTTGGTGATGCCTTTTGGGTTGACAAATGCTCCCAACACTTTCATGAGGCTGATGAATGAAGCATTGAAGCCATTTCTTGGTAAGTTTGTTATTATATATCTTGATGATATTTTGATTTTTAGTAAGATAAAGGAAGAACATTTACTACATATCAGGGCAGTATTGCAAAGGTTGAAAGAAGAAAAGTTGTTAGTTAATTTGAAAAAATGTAGTTTTATGAAGAATGATTTGATTTATTTAGGATTTGTAGTTTCTGGTGATGGCCTAAAGATGGATCCAAAAAAGGTCAAAGCAATTGTGGATTGGCCTTCACCTCACAGTATGTTTGAAGCCAAAAGTTTTCATGGCTTAGCGAGCTTCTATAGGAAGTTCATTCAAAATTTCAATGGGATTTGTGCACCTATTACTGAGATAATGAAGGGTAATAGGAAGGAGTTTGTGGGGACAATAGTAGCTAAGAAGAGTTTTAAATTTTTGAAGAATAAAGTGACTAAACAACTAGTTTTGGCACTCCCTGATTTTGGGAAAGTTTTCCAAGTAGATTGTGATGCAAGTGGGACAGTGATTGGAGGTGTCCTTAGTCAAGAGGAAAGACCAATTGTATGTACTTTAGTGAGAAGTTGAATGAAGCCAAGAAGAAATATTATGTATATTCAATCAAGAATTCTATGCAATTGTACATGCACTCAAGAAGTGGAGACATTATTTGCTACCAAAGGAGTTTGTACTGTATACTAATCATCATGCTTTGTAGTTCATTAAAAACCAAGGTAAGTTGAATCAAAGACACATAAAATGAGTTGAATTTTCGCAGAGTTATTCTTTTGTTTTGAAACATAGAAGTGGAAAATCTAATAGGGTAGCTGATGCATTGAGTAGGAGATGTCTGTTAATGAATGAATTGAAGATGAGTGTAGTTGGTTTTGATTCTATGGGAGAATTGTATAAAGATGATGTTGATTTCAAGGAAGCATGGGATGTTTGTATCACTACAACAGAACAAGCAATTAGCGCCTAAAATAGCACCAAAATTTAGTGCATTTGAGTCCATGAATTGGACACTTCTACTGACACCAAACTCAGCGCCCAATAGCATCTCACTATTGCGCCAGATTTAGCGCCGATTATAACGCCGGGTTTAGTGCTGGGTTTAGCACCGGATTTTAGTGCCAGGTTTAACACCAGATTTAGCACCAGATTTTGTTGCTTTCATTTTGGCTTCCAATTTTTCTTATGGTTTTGCTTCTTGTGTTGCTTCCAGTTTTGCTTCCGATTTTGCTTCCAGTTTTGTGTATGGTTTAGCTTCCAATTTTGCTTTCAGTTTTGCTTCCAATTTTGCTTCCAGTTTTGCTTCCAGGTTGGCTTCCAATTTTGCTTCTAGTTTTTCTTCTAGTTTTGTTTCTAATTTTGCTTTTGGTTTTGCTTTTGGTTTTGCTTCTGGTTTTGCTTCCAGTTTTGTTTCCAAGTTTGCTTTCAGTTTTGCTTCTAGGTTTGCTTCCACTTTTGCTTCCAATTTTTCTTCTAATTTTGCTTCTAGTTTTGCTTCCAATTTTTCTTCTGGTTTTGATTCCAGTTTTGCTTCCAATTTTTCTTCTGGTTTTGATTCTGGTTTTGCTTCCAGTTTTGCTTCCAGATTTGCTTCCAGATTTGCTTCCAAGTTTGCTTCCACTTTTGCTTCCAATTTTGCTTCTAGTTTTGCTTCAAATTTTGCTTCCAGTTTCGCTTCCAATTTTGCTTCCGGTTTTGCTTTCGATTTTATTTCCATTTTGGCTTCCAATTTTGTGTCTGGTTTTTCTTCCAATTTTGCTTCCACTATTGCTTCCAATTTTGCTTCCGATATAACGTCCCTTGTTGCTTCCAAATTTTCTTCCATTTTTGTGTCTTTTGTTGCTTCTAATATGGCTACTATTATTGTTGGCAAGAGACACTATGTGGCTTCATGATTATTGTCATTGATGGCAACAAAGTCTATCCCACACATCCGTAGCACATAGTATGCCCATACTAGAAGTCAGATTGAAGATTGTTTTGGTCCGGTAAATAAGAACAGAGCATGTAGCAAGGTCTAACAAACAGGTCCGGATCTCTCAGGTGATGTAACTCAGCAAGTTGCAGACTTGGAGAAGTAAAGAGAAGTATCATGACTACTATATTCTAGAGATTGAGCCTTTGGTGATAAAACATGGAAAAGATAAGAGGATCTGAGTATTGGGTTGCAGACAGGTAGAGCAGACTAAGGAAGAACTGACTGGTAGAGTATCAGACTTCAATCTGGATGAGTAATTGATGTTGATCAAGCTAATTGAGGGATCATACAATATTGGCTGACATGATTGATGACTTCAATATCTATGATTTTGATACGCATCACATATCAAGCATGGATTCAGCTGACAGATCAGTATTTTATAAATATCTTGAGCATTCCAGTTGCCAACTACAAAGTTGTTAAAATCCTTGGTGCGGATATATATACCAGATGGATTTCAGTATGAAGGTGTGTGTGTGTAGATGTGATGAAATAAGGTGCGAAGAAAGGCAGAGATAAGTGTCGAAGCAACAATACAAGTTTGGTATGTAACAGAGCAGCAACACTAGAGTAGAGGAAGAATGAAGTGCATTAGATCAGTATATTGAGCCTAACTGGAATTGAACTTCAGCATTTGTGGATGCCTCTCATCAGTTCAAACACCTAGTTACCTTCTATAAACTTTGTAGATAGTGAGTCTCTTGTAGGCAGTGTGCCTCTTGTGAGCAGTGTGCTCAGGCAGTGAGCCCTAATTGGCAAGTGCCATTTTGTACTTCTTATTCTTTTAACATAGAATACAATCTTGGGTTAGTCACCCCGTGGTTTTTCCCTTAACAGGGTTTTTCACGTAAAAATCCTTGTGTTATGTGTGTTGATTTTATTTCTGCTCTCATGATTATTTATGCTTATATGTTTTGATGTTGCACTAATTGTTAAAAGAGAAAAGAAAGTTAAGATATTTGAGATAACTAATTCACCGCCCCTCTCAGTTATCTTCCTTGTTTCCAATAATTATTGCATCTTTTGTTTCTTCTAAAATTGCATCCATTATTACTTCTTTGTTTGCTACCTTAATTGCTTTTATTTTTGCTTCCTAGATAACGCCAAGTTTTGCTTCCAAGATTGCTTCTGGTTTTCTTCTAGTTTGGCTTCCATAGTTGCTTCCTTTTTTGCTTCTAAAAATGCTTCTTGTTTTGCTTACATTTATTAATTTAATACATTTTATTTCAATTTAATTAGTTAAATATATCATACCTCTTAAATAACTCATATGATTATAGAGTAAGTAATTTAATTATTTAACTCATATGATTAAATAACAAGATAATTATTATAACATGATCACCATCTATAATTAAAACAAGTGGGTCAAATATCTACAATTTAATTGAATTTGACAAAATCCATCCTGAGCAGTAAATTAAAGTCATCATATGTAATAAATATCCATCCAAAAATCATCGACCACTTTCAATATATATAAATTGACAAGTCAATATGGATAAGATCATCATCATATATAACTAAAACAAGTGAAAGTCAAATATGCCAGTAGATCAATAACATGTCAAAATGATACATGCACAAATGATGTAAGTAAAAATTATAAACTATGTAACTCAAAATGATACAAGTCAAGATGATACATGTCCAAATGATATAAGTCAAAATGATACATAAATTTATGATACAACTCATTAATATGGTACTGCAGGCCATGAAAATGATACATATGATAGCTAATGACCATGAAAAGAGGCATCATAACGATATATCAACAATGATCCATGATGCAGTCTATATGATCATGAATGTCACTGGCTACTATGAGAAACTGCCTCATCATCATTATCATCATCATCACCATCGTGATCGTCATCATCATCACCATCATCATTGTCGTCATCATCATCGTCATCAGCCTCAGTGTCTTCTGTATCTGTGTCATCATCATCCTCTGCCATGTGATCTGTACTAGAACCAACATAATCTGGATCTCTATCATGAGGATCCTCTTGATCTTCTAGAAGACTGGTGTTCTGCAAAAAAAAAACATTTAAAATGAAAAGTTATTATTTATTTCATGCAATAATTTATTTTTCTGTTATATATCTAATATTACAACACATGAAATGAAACCATAATCATATTACATCATATCAAAGTGCACATACCATAATAAAATTTCAAAAAAGTTATAGCTAATATGTCATTCCAATGATGTAAAACATGCAACAATTCTAATAAACGTTAGTAAAGATCATAAAAAAATTTGTTATAAATTTAACTATCAACTGTAAATTTTATTACATAACCTTAAGTGCTACAAATTGCTTGGTCAAAAGCTCCCATTTTGACACAGGCAGGGAGGATGGTGGCAAAGATTGTGGAATTTGGCTTTACACCAGCCAATTGCATTTTCTTTAAAATTTCTGAAGCCTTTTCAACAAATCCATTTTGTGCATATCATGCAGTCATTGCAGTCCATGAGACCACATTTCTTTGAGGCATTCTGTCAAATAGTTCACGTGCCTTGTCTATGCTTCCACATTTTGCATACATGTCTAAAAGGGTAGTTGCAACTACAACATCTGACAAAATTCCTCTATCCTTTATGTATTGATGGATGTCTATACCCTATTCCAAAGCTCCCATTTTGACATAGGCAGGGAGGATGCTGGCAAAGGTTGTGGAATTTGGCTTTACACCAGCCAATTACATTTTCTTCAAAATTTATGAACCCTTTTCAACAAATCCATTTTGTGCATATCCTACAGTCATTACATTCCATGAGACCTCATTTCTTTGAGGCATTTTGTCAAATAGTTCACGTGCCTTGTCTATGCTTCCACATTTTGCATACATGTCTAATAGGGCAGTTTCAACTACAACATCTGGCAAAATTCCTCTATCCTTTATGTATTGATGGATGTCCATACCCTATTCCAAAGCTCCCATTTTGACATAGGCATGGAGGATGCTGACAAAGGTTGTGGAATTTGGCTTTACACCAGCTAATTGCATTTGCTTTAAAATTTTTGAAGCCTTTTCAACAAATCCATTTTGTGCATATCCTATAGTCATTGTAGTCCATGAGACCACATTTCTTTGAGGCATTCTATCAAACAGTTCACGTGCCTTGTCTATGCTTCCACATTTTGCATACATGTCTAATAGGGCAATTGCAACTACAACATCTGACAAAATTCCTCTATCCTTTATGTATTGATGGATGTCCATACCCTATTCCAAAGCTCTCATTTTGACACAGGCAGGGAGGATGCTGGCAAAAGTTGTGGAATTTGGCTTTACACCAGCTAATTGCGTTTGCTTTAAAATTTATGAAGCCTTTTCAACAAATCCATTTTGTGCATATCCTGCAGTCATTACAGTCCATGAGACCACATTTCTTTGAGGCATTCTGTCAAACAGTTCACATGCCTTGTCTATGCTTCCACATTTTGCATACATGTCTAACAGGGCAATTGCAACTACAACATCTAACAAATTTCCTCTATCCTTTATGTATTGATGGATGTCCATACCCTATTCCAAAGCTCCCATTTTGACACAGGCAGGGAGGATGCTGGAAAAGGTTGTGGAATTTGGCTTTACACTAGCCAATTGTGTTTTCTTTAAAATTTCTGAAGCCTTTTCAACAAATCCATTTTGTGCATATCCTACAGTCATTACAGTCCATGAGACCACATTTCTTTGAGACATTCTGTCAAACAATTCACGTGCCTTGTCTATGCTTCCACATTTTGTATACATATCTAACAGGGCAGTTGCAACTACAACATCTGACAAATTTCCTCTATTCTTTATGTATTGATGGATGTCCATACCCTATTCCAAATCTCCCATTTTGACACAGACAGGGAGGATGGTGGCAAAGGTTGTGGAATTTGGCTTTACACTAGCTAATTACATTTGCTTTAAAATTTCTGAAGCCTTTTCAACAAATCCATTTTGTACATATCCTGTAGTCATTGCAGTCCATAAGACCACATTTCTTTGAGGCACTTTGTCAAACAGTTCATGTGCCTTGTCTATGCTTCCACATTTTGCATACATGTCTAATAGGGTAGTTGCAACTACAACATCTAACAAAATTCCTCTATCTTTTATGTATTGATGGATGTCCATACCCTATTCAAAAGCTCCCATTTTGACACAGGCGGGGAGGATGCTAGCAAAGGTTGTGGAATTTGGCTTTACACCAGCCAATTGCATTTGCTTTAAAATTTCTAAAGCCTTTTCAACAAATCCATTTTGTGCATATCCTGCAGTCATTGCAGTCCATGAGACCACATTTCTTTGAGGCATTCTGTCAAATAGTTCACGTGCCTTATCTATTCTTCCACATTTTGTATACATGTCTAATAGGGTAGTTGCAACTACAACATCTGACAAAATTCCTCTATCCTTTATGTATTGAGGGATGTCCATACCCTATTCCAAAGTTCCCATTTTGATACAAGCAGGGAGGATGGTGGCAAAGGTTGTGAAATTTGGATTTCAAACCACTCATACTTGCAGAGTCATGGTTTTAGGTCACGTATGTTATGGTAACAACAAGGGATTCCAACTATGGTTACAATAGCTAAGACTGCCCTCATTTGTGACCGTAACAAGGTTCTTGGACAACACTATCTTGCTCTTCACACTGGGTACTATACAGGCCAAGATTGGGTTGAAGAAATCACTTGATGGTTACCTATATAGTGATACCACACCCTAATACCCCATGCATTCTAAATAGCTTGAGATTTATACAATATTCAACCAAGATGAACTTGTATCACTGTACCACACTTAACTATGACTGTCCTTTCTTGACAACAATTTGTAATCTTTAGACTATTGGGATCCTTGCCAAAAATAAATATTAGGTCAATGACACAAGGTTTTTAAACAAAAACCATAATCCCAACTCTATATCCATCCCCTTGGCAGTCTCAAGGGCCACCTTGAGACAAAGAATGCTAATGTACTATTATGATAGTTATGATTGTCATCCATCGTTTCATTGTGCATTTGAAACTTGAGATGAGGATTGGGGAGGTCTCCATTTGTAAAAACATGGAAAATACTCATGGCAAGATCTTTAAAATAGGCATATTCAACTTCAGGCATTTTTGTAGACCCTAGGAAGGTGGATGTAAACTTAGTGACTTTAATTACTACCACAAAGACTATCCCCTTTGTGACTATGACAAGGTAACACTGTCATGCTCTTTATGACAATCCCTTCTCCATTGGGTGATGGCCTAATAACATTTATCTCCTTTGTGATTTCAATGCCTCTCTAATGCACTATCATAGGAGTCTTGACAGTCCTTATGTATTAGTGAAGAAGGCTTCCAACAAATCCAAAAGGAGGGCTTAAGATTACATACAAAGTCCTAGTCTTCATACCCTAGTCACATATCACCCCTCTAAGAAGACCTCAAGACAATTGCCCTTTAATACAGGAAGTCAATGCAGTTTTAAAAGATAAAGTGCAAGAGGCCAAAGGCAAGAAAACTTAAGGCCTTAAGGGGTTTAAAGGAATAAAAATATAGGCTTGCAGACTCAACTTAAAACCCTAACCCTAGGTGCGTACCACCAGATACCACCAAAACCTTTTAACTTGGCACTACAAAACCTTGTCCAATCTGATCGTGGGAAGCTGAAATCAAGCGTACACTCACATATGACAAATAAGTATGCCTACCAAGTGGTTTGACATAAAAATGAATAGGCTTCAAATTATAACCCTTCAAAGTAGGCCACTTAAGTATATTGTACAGGTGCATTTCTGAGTGCTGCAGTCAGATTTTTCATCATGGGAACCTAAATTTTTTGCAAAAAATGGTAGGAAATTTTAGGTTCCAACAAGTCCATTAGTTGGAGGTAGGAAAACAAGGGTTTTCTGTTCATTATTAGCCTATTAAACTTAATCATATGAGATAGCATGACACACACAAAATGTTGTGGATAATGACCACAAGATTAGGTTAATTGCAACCACTTTTTGTAAGCAAGCACACGAATAGTATACTCATTATGATCCTAATGGCACCAAGAAGGGTCTCCAAAGACATAAGAGTAATCATTTGTCATCTAAGAGAAATCTTACATTTAAGGGCGCTACGGCCAATAGAGAAGCACTTTAGAACTCATCCTACGCATCAATAAACAACTCAACACAAGAAATTAAAATTGAAATATTAACACAACAATATCCAACTAAGTTATTGAAAGTCAACTATTGATACCTTGTTCTCCATCTAGATTACAAAATCAGTCCATTTTTTGCTTTGTAACATTTCCTTTTCAAATTGGCTTGGATGCCGGCCATATTTCTCCTCCTATCAAAACATGGCACATGGACTAGTTAAACTAATTAATATGCAATCATTTACTTTTTCCTAGGAAATTAAAAAGAAATATCATTTAACTTATTAAATATACTTACAAATGTATAGATCAAGGCATGTAAACCTTTCTGGTCACTGTGATGTGTGGCATGAAGTTTGTCAAGCCTAGCCTTGGAGGCCTTGTCCTGAAACATATACTAATTCAATTTAACTATGCACAAATAAAATTTAAAAATCATTTAATAAATTTGATATAATCTTATGAGAAAATTCAAATACTTATGTACTCTCCTCACCCGACTTCCTCCGTGCATTAGACTTCTCATATGCTTTTAGAAGCTCTTTCCATACTTTCAAACTTACATCAATTGGCCTTTTTTTGAGCCTTTGCTTGAGAGGGAGTTTTTTTATCTTCTTTATTTGGTTGCACCGAAATCTCTTGTAGTTTTGAGACATTCGTAGCTTTATCTTCTTTACAGACCAACCTATGCCAACTTTAGTCTCCATGTCTTGGATAACTACTTTTTACAAGTGCATGGTTATCTTTGAGAATGGAAAATGTAGATGGTCTTTGAACCATTGAAGGCATGATTCCTTCAACCTATTCACAAATATTTTTCCAGCATCCATCATTTGGACGTCCCCTAAAACCACATCATATTCTATCTTGGTATCGTAGTTACCAATGCAAGATGCAAAACATGGTGTGGTGGTCGAAGAAGTCTATGTGCCAGGAGTGGGTGGGACATTGGAAGCCTCTGTTCCCTGTTCCACATTCTTAGAGGTTATTGTTATTGATTTCCTCCTAGATCTTTTACTCAATCCATGATTAGTTGGGGAATCAATTGATTCCCTTTGACACTGTTGATTCGGTTGTAATGTTTCAGGGGCTCTACCATATCATTTTTCTATGTATCTGGCAAGCATTGTCAAGTCCACACCATCCAATTTGTTCACTGCCTCTACCCCCAATATGGAAGCCAATGCCTCTTTATCTTTATTAGTCTCATGTTCCTATAAAATAAATTTCTTCTTTTAAATTTATAAATAAAAAACTAAAAACTAAAAATCAAAGAAATAATGGAAACATTTACAAATCTATAAATTGACAATGAATTACCTCATTGTGGCCAGAGTCTGCTCCCTTTGCTCTCTTCCCTCTATTGCTTGACATTTTGAGGTGACCTAGGACAAATTATTTTGATTCAGTCTATGGAGGCAAACAAAGTACACACTGCCTGGTATGAAAGATTTTGTCCAGTTTTTCTATATTCCTCAAGGTTTTTGACCTTTACTTTGTAGAGCAAATCATGAAGTTGTTTTCCTATGAATCAATTGGTGCCTTGGGAGGGAATCTATAGTTCTTAGCCTAATTTTAGTTTGCTCACCCTCATCTCAAAAACCCTATCTCCTCGTATTGTCTTGACCAACCTCTGTTTTAGTTTGCTCACCCTCGTCTCAAAAGCCCTAATTTTAGTTTGCTCACAATCGACTTGTCTTAAAGCACTCGACTACTTTTTTAGGAAGGAAGTGAGAAAGTTGTCTTCAGAGAAAGGTATTGATGGTAATGATAGGTGAACCTGGGCATTGGGGTTTGAAAAATGCGTTCACTACTCTTGGATGCAGAGGAAACAATGCAATGTCTACAATTTTACCCTCCTCCTTTGCAACCACATGAGACTTGAACGATTCACCTGTAAACAAAACAATATTCACAACCCTTTCTTCAGAATCCTCTCCATTTAATCGAAACAAAAATATATTTGGGAACAAAATTTTTTTATTGTAATTGTAACCTTACCTATGGTGTCACAAACTAAATTGAATTTCTCATCTACTTGCTTGTTTTTCCCTTTTTTCTCCCCTCTTCACACGACGTTTTTGTCCTGTAATTATCAAATTTCTCATATAATTTAGGCGGGACTCCAACCCAAACACTCAATCTCAAAACAAAAAATGAACACCAAAAATCAATAAAGTTTTGTTTTGTTTTGGGGTATGTGTAGGTGGGATTTTTTTAAAAAAAATTTGATCTAGTAGTCAATGCTATAGTCAGAGTAGTTAACGTCGACTTTAGCACCAACTTTTAGGCCAAAATGTAATCTATTTGGGGTGTCAAAGGCAGCACAAAGTGCGTCTAATTTAGCACCAATCAGTGCAAAATAATGTATTTTGCTTGGAAGTTGATAAAAATGTAACCTCACCAAATTTGGATTGTCCTTATAATAAGTAACTATATATCTTATTTCCATGATAGCATTTTGACTTCATGCTTCTCTTATGATTAGCTCAATAATGACTCACTCTTTCATGACCTTACACAGATGGTTGGTGACAATCCTTATGCAAGTGATATGGCTTTGGAAAAACAAAACAACTCTTCTCTTACTATCATGATGACATGATATTGGGACTATATTGGCAACTTATGAAGTATGCTTATGGTATTGTGATTTTCATTTCTATGCTCTCATTAACCTATTTTAGGTTGAAGCATGGTAACTAACTGTTGATGGTGATGTTAGTCACACACAAACACACAAATAAAGTTACACAACAACCTTTATTTATCTTGAAAGATATGATGAATTCAAAGAATTCATGATCCCAAGTCTCTGTTGATTAGTTCATAATCTACCGACATTACTCAGTGGTTGGTGTGTGTTGTTGTTTTCCATTTTGAGGCCTTACGTAGATCAGTAATTTCTGCCTTTACACTATGAACTTACTCAAATAATGTGCCTATAGATTGATATTTGCATGATTTCTACCATTATTTGCAAGTCTTTGCATGATATTTTCAACACTACATGCATTTAGCTCAAATATGCTAATGATATTAAATTAAAATGAGTAAAAGGGTTAGAGAAATGAGATTCCTAAAATTACTTGACTGAGATCACTAATCCACATACATGTTCCCATATAGCAATGAAGAGAAGAAAACTAGAATCATACTTTACCAGGACATTCCACAAATCTGCATGATCCAATGCAAATCTTCGAAGGAAAAGTTGACAACAACATGCAATAAAATGAAAGCGCTTCCAGTTGAACACAACATTCACCATTACATATCCAAAAATCAACTTGAAGATTACGTAAAGTTTACAATCAAGATGTAATCTGAAGCTTCATCTTCATTTAGTATGCTTAAGAACAAGTACATTTACAATGATCTAAAGAAAGAACCTTGACATTTCAACAATTCAATCCTCATTAGTTTCAGTAATCCGATCTCCTACATGAAATTGCTAGAGGTCAGATTTTGAATGATTAACCTCTCCCTCTTACACAGTAAAAAGGGCTCAATATATATCTTTGGTTACCCCCAATACAGTACCCAAAAAAACCTAATGAATCAATGGTCCACAGCCACCCAGTGCAGCATCAAACGGTGAAAAACAAATCCTGCCAAAACCCTGAGCAGCATGCCCATACCGAGCACCGCTCCAACAATAATGTTCCCACCTACAAACCCCCCTTGCATTGAAAGCCTTTGCTTCTCCTTATGCATTTTTATATCTACCTGCATGTCGCCACTGTGTCGGCAACTCTGCATTTTCTAGCTATTTTGAAATAGCTCTAGCAATCTGCAATAAACACGCAAGAATTAAGCATCATCATTTACTAAACCAACAGGAAGATAAACATTTTACTAAACCCATATCTAAATGCACAACACAGATATCAGGCCATGAAACCATGAAAAACGCATCTCCAAACGCATATACAGCGTTAAAAATAGCCGAGTCAACCATCGTTGACCAAAAACATGCATCGGGCCCTAAAACAGCTTCAAAATCCCATCACTTTGCTTTCCTGCCTTTTTCCTTTTTTAAATCCTTGTCTATTGCGAATGTATGTTCCCTTTGTATATCGGGCTTGTATATCTCAATATACAAGCATTCCGAACATACAAGGACCCTTTTTAGTTTAACTCTTTATTTAGGTTTTGAGAATGCATCTTATCGTTTGCATGTATCACTTGTATGTGGAGATATACATTCCAATTTATACAAGCTGATACATACAAGCCCCTTTGTATGTCCCATTCAGACTTCAACTCCTTTGATTAACTACAGTTTATAACTCCTGTCAAATCCGCGATGTATAAAACAGAAAGCATCCCCTTTGATATACAATCAGACGTGATGCATGCTTTATACCATATCCTATTCTCCTTTGAATTCTAGCTTGTATGCATAAAGCAATACATATCGCAATGTATCTTTTGATATGCAATCGGATGTGATACATTTCATTAATTGGATTTAACTTTCTTCCCAGTTCCATCTTGCATATCAGCAATGTACATAATGCAAGGTATAAGATACATACAAGCCAAAAACATACAACGATTACTTCTCATTTAATAGCCTCTTTAGATCCGCACCATGTATAAAGCATTGTATATCGCGAATGTATGTAAGATACATACATTGCGAAAACAGACAATGATGTAACCGTAATTTATAACTTCTCGGGTCTGCCCAATGTATAAGCCTTTGTATATATTGCTTGTATATTTTGCACTTTTCAAATATACAAACCCCAATATACAAGGACTTAATGCTATTCCATTGTTATTTTAGTTCCGTCATTTGTATGTAGCGTTGTATATTTTGCTTGTATGTTCGCCTTCGCCAAACATACAAGCCGAAAATGCATTCAACGGATTTTAAACAATTATGCATTTCAAATTTTAATTATGCTGGGTCTAACCTGCATGTACAAATAGAACATTAGCAAATGCATACAAGTAAAAAGAAAACATACAAAGAACTTTGTATGTAAACCCGATATACAAAACTCTTCGCATGTGCAACATACAGTGACCTAACATACAAAGACCATTGTATATACGACCCAACTCATAAAAGACTTGTATATGAGCGACATGCAAACCCGATGGCCCATGCGACTATGTATAAAAAATGTCTTTGCATATACAAATGACATTGTCTATGGAAAGCGATATACAAAGGACTTTGTATATGCAACAGCAAACCCTTCCCTTGTACATTTTACCAAAATACTCATAACTTGCAAAATATAGGGAATTTTAACACAGTTCAAAAAGCAACCCTAACTCATTTTTGACAAGGAATTCATTTGTGCTCTGCCCTGGTACTAAAATGCATTTTTTCTATAGTTTTAACAAAGTTTGCAATTTTTACTCTCTTTTTCCCTTTACCACCAAGCAAAACAACACACACAAGCGAAAAGCAAAAAGCCACAACAGGGGTCCTCATTTTGCTAAGGAGTAAAATGGGGTGTGTTGTGAACATCACAACAACTAGCAACCAAACAAAACAATTAAATTCAAACCACTAAAGGAAATTGAATGAAATAAATTCATAACTTCCAACTATCTTTTCTGCAAATCATTATTCAACTTGAGATCAATGTATTCAATATGGTGTATGAATTTTCCTTTCAATTTAAGTGGGTGCACGTGATTAAAAAGCCTCATCTTGAAGATCAGTTGAACAAACCAGTGACTGATATTAGACTACGTAGGTGAGGACATTCCCTCATAGCCAACCGGATAGAGCCTTGCTGCCAGTAGGCATCCATAGCCCCAACAAGGTTATCGTTACAATTCTCCTAAGTAGAGCCTCACTGCCAGTGAGCGTCTATAGCCCCGGTAGAGTTACTTAGATGGCTTAATCTAGATTTTTAGTAAAATTCATTTTATTTATTTATTTTTCTTTTTGTATTTGATAGAAATTTCATAAGATATTGCATTTGTAACTTCATAATGCAAGGAGTGGTCACTTGCTAAAATTAAGCTGAGAATTGTAATGGTAGCAAGGGTGACCTTTGATTTTTCACCTAATATCTACACTAGTAAGTTCAACAAACCCAAGGATTTTAGGTGTGTCATCTTGAGAAACATTCCTTGAATACTCAACCCATTCTTATTTAATACAAAATTTCACAAGTCAAACAACTTTCTACATTCATGACAGTCACAACAAGTTATGCATAAATTTCAAATAATTAACTTGAATGATCTGAATTTTCTATTGTTTTCAGTGGTGGTTAATCTGCTCCTTCATACTCTAAATCAAAATAAAGATCCCTGCTGAGGAAACAACAAAGCAAGCAAAACAAGCAAACTATACAAACAACTATACAGAAATATACACTATGAGACACATGGCTGTCATGGTGCCACTTCAGGCTTGGAAGTAATGTTTGAGAAACTGTCCATTGACTGGTAATGGACCATCCTCACCGGTTAAGGTCTTAAGCCTATAGGTGCTGTCTCCTAAAATTTCAGAAATCTGAAAGGGACCTATCCAGAGTTTATCAAACTTACCATGATCACCTTTCCTTTCATGTGCTTTGTCTCACATTAGGACTAGGTATGAGATTCTGAAAGCCTTAACCCTTGCTCTTTTGTTAAACTAGTGCTTGACAACAACCTGATGTTTAGCAAATTGTTTAATTGCTTCACTTCTTTTTTCCTCTAGGTGCATCAACTGCAGCAACCTAACTTGTTGTTTATTATCTATGCCCAGGTATTCTTATGCAAACTGTAGTTTAGGAATTTTCAAGTTAACATGGAGGATGGGATCCACCCCATATACTAAGTGAAATGGAGAATTTCCTAATGCAGCCTTATTTCTGGTTCTATCTACCCATAAGGCATACTTCAGTAAGGTATTCCATTCCCTTGGGTTCTTTTCTATCAACTTTTTTATGATGTTCAATAGGTTCTTGTTTGTGGATTCTGTTGCAAGTATGAGGTGAACCAGTGTTGTCATTGATGTCAACTTACTCATATTGCATTAGTAAGAAGGTTTGGATGAGTTGTGTGCTGTTGTTATTGAGGAAATCAGTCTCCATCCGGAACAGTGAAAAACAGTGATGAGAAGGCAAATGTACTATATAGGTTAAGAACCAGAGGATGCGGATTAAAGGGTTTGTAGATATGAGTCTTGAGATGCTTCAGCTAAGATTTCAGAGGTCTGCATGAAGATCTGAAGAAATTGTGGCTGTCTGTGTGGAACCGGTTCCGGCAAGTGTTTAGAGGTGATAGAGGATCACAGAAAGGTCTGGTGAGGTCCTGAATTGTATTATCCTAATCTGTGGATTGGAAGGAGTGTTTGGGATGTCCTTGTGGTGTGTCATCTCGAGTTTTGTATGATTTTGAGGTCCGGAAGTACCTTTTGCATTGTGACAATGGCGACAGACTGTGTTCTTGAAGTATCGGATGATGAAGAGAAGAATTCTGGTAAGCTGATGAAGTGCGGATGTTTTTGATGATTCAGGGAAGGTTATGATGATCATTGGATCACATCTAGTTCATGTTGGTGGTCCGCATTGAAGTTAGAGTTGGATTTTATGTTATGGCTACCAGTTGTTGGTGTTCTTCCTGTAACAGGCCGACCGGATGTTCTACACGCCTTGCAAATGTTATTGTGATGTTTGCTGACTTAGATGATTATTCCTAAGTCGATGCCTTGTATAATCAAGTGTTTGAAGTAAGAGCAAGTTTTTATACAATTGATTCACCCCCTCCCTCTCAGTTGTATGCCCTAGATCCAACAATTGGTATCAGAGCCAAGTTCCTCTGAAAGGAACTTAACCACTTCACGAGATCCAGGATGTCGTCATACAAGAAGGATAGTCCGAAGTTCGATGGAACCAACTTCACTCTCTGGAAAGGTCACATGAAATGTCACTTGGAGTGTATGGGAAAAGCATACTTGGCCATGGTCTTAAAACCATATGTACCTCCACAGGGTGGTCCGACAACTCTGAATGAAATCACAGATGCTGAAAACAATCTGCGAACCAAGGAAGCTCTTCTACGCGCATTGAATGACTCAGATCTCTCAAATGTTATCGACCTACCAACTGCATATGAGATCTTGACTAAACTGGAACTTCTATATGAAGGAGATGAGTTTGTCAAGGGTGCAAGGTTGCAAAGTCTGAAAGGGAAATTTGAAAGATTGAAGATGAGAGAAGATGAAAACATCACTACATTTATGCCAAGAGTGAATGAGTTGGTATGTGGAATTAGAAATGCTAGTGGAACTTTGGATGAAAATGAGATTGTTTGCAAAATTCTCAGATCCCTTTCTGCTGCCTACAAAATCAAGGTTGCTGCCATTCATGAATTCAGAGCCCACACAACTGTCACAAGAGAACAATTGGCTAGCAAACTAGCTGCATTTGAAATGACCGAGTTTGGAGATGATCCTCCCAAGACTGAATCTGCTTTCAAAGCCAGTGTCTATGTGAAAGGCAAATAGAGATTTGATCTGGGAGAAAACTCTTCAAGGAAGATGTCATGGTATGATCAAGCAAGAAGAGACATGGAAGAAGAGGAAGCAGAAACAGTTCAACTTGAAGCCCTCATTGCAAAGAGACTGCCAAGAGGATCTGGTAAGTATGAAGGAAAACTACCCTTTAAGTGTTTCAACTGCAATAAGATTGGTCATTTTGCTTCAAGATGTCTGGAAAGATCTGCAAGGTCTAATACTAATAGACAAAGGTTTCAAAAGAACTGCTATTATGTTCATGAAGAAGATGACAATGAAGGAGTAACAGATGATGAATCAGAACTAGGAAGCAAATCTGGAAATGAATGGGTGTTTATTGCCATCAAGGAAGAAGATTCAATATCCTCTGAATCTGTCAATCACAAGGTTGTGGAAAGAGCTTTAGCTGCTCAAGTGGAAGAAAAGGATGATTGGGTTATTGACAGTGGATGCTCTCACCATATGACTGGTGACAAGAATAAGTTCTTAGATTTGGAAAGGTATGAAGGAGGAATGGTAAAGTTTGGTGACGATTCTGCTGGCAGAATCAAAGGTAGGGGGACTATTTCCTTTGATGGAAAGAGCAAAACAGGCAATGTACTATATGTTGAAGGATTGAAGCACAATCTTCTTAGTGTTGGTCAGTTAGTGGACAAAGGCTATGATCTCCGGTTCAAGAATGGAAAATCCAGAATCTTTACAAGCTCCGGAACTAAAATTGCATCCGGTGCTCAAACAAAAGGTAATATCTTTCATCTAGTTGGTTCAAATAAAAATTGTCTGTTTGTTCAAGTTGATCAGAGTTGGTTATGGCATAGAAGAATGTCTCATGTAAATTTTGATAACATCATCAAGATAAGCAATATTCAGGTTGTAAGAGATCTTCCAAAATTAGTGAAACCTACAAATAGTTTGTGCAAAGAATGTCAGTTAGGTAAACAAAGCAGAGTCTCTTTCAAAAGTAAAGATCAGTCCTCTACCGGATTGTTGGAATTAGTACATACTGATCTCTGTGGTCCAACAAGAATCAAGAGTCTGCAAGGTGATAGATATTTCATGTTGCTAATTGATGACCATTCCTGGATGATGTGGGTTACCTTCCTAAAAGAGAAATTAGAAGCCCTTGAGAAGTTCAAAATCTTTAAAGCTATGGTAGAGAATCAAACCGGATTGAAACTAAAATGTCTAAGGTCTGATAGAGGTGGTGAATTTACATTTGGTGAGTTCATTGACTTTTGTCAGAAGCAGGGTATAAAGAGACAGTTGTCTGCTCCTAGGACTCCACAGCAGAATGGAGTAGTTGAGAGAAAGAACCGGACCATTCAAGAAGCTGCCAGGACAATGATGTTGGAAGCAAATGTTCCTCAGATGTTTTGGAAAGAAGCTATCAGCACTGTAGTCTACACTCTCAATCGAGTTCAAATCAGAAACAATACCGGTAAGACCCCCTATGAACTTTGGTTTGGCATCACTCCTACTGTGAGATATTTCAGAGTATTTGGTAGCAAGTGTTATATTAAAAGAGATGAAGATCTAGGAAAGTTTGATGCCAGAAGTGATGAAGGAATTTTCTTGGGTTACTCCACTCAAAGCAAAGCATACCAGTGTTACAATAAGAGACTGAGGAAGATGATAGAAAGTACTAATGTGAAAGTTGATGAAGGAATTGAGAAGCCCTCAAAGTTCTATGAATGTGATGAAGATGATCAGAATGATCCTCTAGTGCAAGAAGCTCCTTCCTCCTCTGAAATTTAGATCTAGACTGATCCGGTAAATCAGGAAGAAGAAGTTTGTCTGAATGAGCCTGATCAAGAATTAGTAGTGCAAGAAACTCCCAAAGTTCCAAGGTATGTAACTCTAAATCACTCTAAAGATCAGATCATAGGTGACAAAAGTAAAGGGGTACAAACAAGAAGAAGAATTGCTCAAGTTTCAAATGAATACTATCTGATTTCAAAGATTGAACCTAAGACTGTAAATGAAGCTTGCAATGATGAAAACTGGACCAAAGCAATGGAGGAAGAATTGATGCAAATTGAGAAAAATCGTACTTGGGATCTTGTTCCCAAACCTAGAGACAGGAATGTGATTGGAACCAAATGGATCTTCCGGAACAAACTGAATGAAGCTGGTGAAGTAATCAGAAACAAAGATAGATTGGTCTGCAAAGGCTACTCTCAAATAGAAGGAATTGATTTTGAAGAGACCTTTGCTCCTGTGGCAAGAATTGAAGCAGTCAGATTATTTCTTGCATTTGCTACCTTCAAAGACTTCAAGGTATATCAGATGGATGTCAAGTCTGCCTTCCTAAATGGTGATCTGGAAGAAGAAGTTTACATTGAACAACCGGATGGATTTCAATTGTCTGATAATGATGATATGGTCTGCAAGTTGAAGAAAGCATTGTATGGATTGAAGCAAGCCCCAAGAGCATGGTATGAAAGGTTGGATAAGCATCTTATGCAGATTGGATTCAACAAAGGCACTGCTGACAGTAACTTATATTTCAAAATTGATCATGAAAACATTTTGATTGTTGAAGTGTTTGTGGATGATATCATTTTTGGAGGAAGAGATAGTATGTGCAAAACTTTTGCAAATTAGATGAAAAGTGATTTTGAAATGTCTATGCTTGGTGAAATGAATTTCTTCTTGGGTCTGCAAATTACTCAAACAAAGAAAGGGATCTTCATTTCTCAGACCAAATATGTGAAAGAATTGTTGAGGAAATTTGGTATGGAAGATTCAAAGCCAATGAACACTCCTATGGCAACCGGATGTAAGTTGAGCAAAGATGATGACTCTCCAAAGGCAGATCAGACAAAGTATAGATCAATGATTGGTGGATTGTTGTATCTCACTCAGACTAGACCAAATATAATGCAGGTTGTTGGTCTTGTGGCAAGATTCCAGGCTGATCCTAGAGAATCTCATGTTATGGCAATCAAAAGAATTTTTAGGTACTTGAAAGGAACAGTTGAGTATGGTCTATGGTACCCTAGAGATCTAGATTTCTCTCTTCATGCATATACAGATGCAGATTGGGCAGGAGATATGGATGACCAGAAGAGCACCAGTGGTGGAGCATTCTTTTTGGGGAAGAGAATGGTTTCTTGGCTAAGCAAGAAACAAGATGCAATATCTTTGTCTACAACTGAAGCAGAATACATTGTAGCAACAGGTAGTTGCACTCAAATATTATGGATTAAGTAGATGCTAAGAGACATTAAAGTTGAATATGAGGAGCCTATCACAATTTTCTGTGATAATTCAAGTGCAATTAATATTTCTAAGAATCTGGTATTGCATTCTAAGACTAAGCACATATCTATCAAGTTTCACTTTTTGAGAGAACAAGTGAACAAGGAAGAAGTCAGACTGGAGTATGTTCCCTCCAAGGATCAGATTGCAGGTATCTTTACTAAATCTCTTCCCAAGGACTCTTTCGAATATCTCCAGGAGAAGTTAGGGGTCATATCACAGTCATATCTTGTGATCCAGATTGATGATGGGGAGCTGCTACTAAGGGGGAGCAGCTAGTATGATTCTGATGTATTAGAATTGCAAGTACGAGCCCTTTGCCATTGATGTCAAAGGGGGAGAGAAGACATGTGAAAAACAAGTGGTTGATGATCAAAGGGGGAGCAGTAAAGGAAGAGAAGACATGTGAAAAGTTGTTGTTGATAGGGGGAGCTATGACAGAAAGGAGAAGTTCTTGTCTTGATGGTTTTTCACATCATATGTTGCCATCAATGATAAAGGGGGAGATTGTTGCAAGTATGAGGTGAACCAGTGTTGTCATTGATGTCAACTTACTCATATTGCATTAGTAAGAAGGTTTGGATGAGTTGTGTGCTGTTGTTATTGAGGAAATTAGTCTCCATCCGGAACAGTGAAGAACAGTGATGAGAAGAAGGCAAATGTACTGTATAGGTTAAGAACCAGAGGATGCGGATTAAAGGGTTTGTAGATATGAGTCTTGAGATGCTTCAGCTAAGATTTTAGAGGTCCACATGAAGATCTGAAGAAGTTGTGGCTATCTGTGTGGAACCGGTTCCAGCAAGTGTTCAGAGGTGACAGAGGATCACAGAAAGGTCCGGTGAGGTCCTGAATTGTATTATCCTAATCTGCGGATTGGAAGGAGTGTTTGGGATGTCCTTGTGATGTGTCATCTCAAGTTTTGTATGATTTTGAGGTCTGAAAGTACCTTTTGCATTGTGACAGTGGCGACAGACTGTGTTCTTGAAGTACTGAATGATGAAGAGAAGAATTCCGGTAAGCTGATGAAGTGCGGATGTTTTTGATGATTCAGGGAAGGTTATGATGATCATTGGATCACATCTAGTTCATGTTGGTGGTCCGCATTGAAGTTAGAGTTGGATTTGATGTTATGGCTACCAGTTGTTGGTGTTCTTCCTGTAACAGGCCGACCGGATGTTCTACATGCCTTGCGAATGTTATTGTGATGTTTGCCGACTTAGATGATTGTTCCTAAGTCGATGTCTTGTATAATCAAGTGTTTGAAGTAAGAGCAAGTTTTTATACAACTAATTCACCCCCCCTCTCAGTTGTATGCCCTAGATCCAACAGATTCTACTAATCCATTCCCTTGGGGATAGTAATTTGAGGAGAATTTCAAAATGATCCCATAATCAAAAGCCCAACTTGATAGTTTAACTGAAGCAAAAGTAGATCCATTATCACATACTAAAGCATATGGAACTCCATACCTGGTCACTATATTGCTTTCCAAAAACTTAATGACATCCTCAGCATTACATGTCTTACTGTTGACAGCTTCAGTCCACCTGGTACAGTAGTCAGTAATAGTTAAAACATACCTGTGGCCTAAAGACGATGGAGGATTGATTGGTCCTATGAAGTCCATTCCCCATTGAGCGAATGGGCGCATCTCCATCACTGGCTGCAAAGGTTGAGTATCATATTTTTCTTTGTTTGTAGCAACCTGACACATATGACAGCTTTAATGTGTTCAATAGTGTCTTTAAAAATTGTGGGCCAATAATACCCTGCCCTGAGGATAGCATGAGTGGTGGCTAGGGATGATCCATGTGCAGTCCCAAATTTATCATGCAATTCTGCCAGCACCTTATCTGCTTCTGATTTTTCCAGGCACCTTAGGTATATCCCCTCATAGTTTTTCTTGAAAAGGACTCCTCCTTTGATCATGTATTTCTATGACCTTATCTTTAAGGCTCTCCTTTGTGAGGCCTATAGTCTTGAAGGACATCTTCTAGTGATCAGGATATGTCTGATGTCTGAGTACCATTCTCCATCCTTCTTTGCATTTGCAACATACTGTTGGCTCATGATATTAGGATCAATCTCTGATATCATCTGGTTCAATGCCTGTCCTCTTACTAATTTCATGGGTGTAATGTCCATATCATACTTTTGGAGGACAGTGATCCATTTAGCTCTTTTCTCACTTGGTTCACTTTGCATTAACAACATTTTCACTGCTGCATCAGGTACCACAACGATCACCTTACTTCTCAGAATGTAATGCCTAAATTTCTTAACTGCTCGAACCAGACCAAGTGCCTGTCTTTCAATGTTCATGTACCTGAGCTCTACATCTCTGAAAGGGCAGCTCATGAAGGCTATAGGCTTTTCTTCCTTTTCTTCATTTCTCTGTGTCAACACTACTGCAGAAGTATGCTCTGAAGTAAATGAGTAAATGTAAAAATTCTTGGCATAATCTGGACTAATCAGAACTAGAGCATCTGATATGGCCTTTTAAATATCTTCAAAAGCCACTCTAGCTTCAGGTGTCCACTCAATCTTAGTGTCCTTCTTGAGCATGGCATTAAGGGTTCTGACTATTTACGCAAAGCTAGTGATAAATTTCCAAACAAAATTAATCTTACCAAAGTAGGATTTGAGCTCCTTCTTGCTTCTAGGAAGTTGTATCTTCATGATGGACTCCACTCTGTCAGGATCAATGATGACACCATTTTTTGTTATCAGGTGACCTAATAGCTTCCCTGTGGTTACCCTGAATATGCATTTCTTGGGGTTTAGGGATATCTTGTATTGCTCGCACTTCTTCAGCACCTTTCTCAGGTCCTCTACATGGTTTGCTCTATCTTTAGAGAAAACTGTTAAGTCATCCATGTATATGACTATGCACTTACCAATCAAGCCTCTGAAGGCTATGTCCATTGCTCACTGAAATGTTGTCCCAGCATTTATCAACCCAAACGGCATGCGCCTATAGGTGAAGATTCCCCACTTTGTGGTGAATGCGGTCTTCAGTCTGTCAATTTTGTCCACCATTACCTGGTTATAACTAGAGAAACCATCCAAGAATGACATCATCTTGGCACCATTCACAATTTGCAAGACCTCATCCAAAGAAGGCAAAGGATAATTATCCTTTTTAGAAGCTCGATTTAAGTTTCTGAAGTACACGCACAATCTGATGTTGCCATTATTTTTCCTTACTAGGACCAGGTTTGCCACCCAAGTGGAATGTCTCATAGGAAATATGATCCTGGCCTCAAGCAGTCTTTTGACCTCTTCAAAAATGATTGGCTCCAATAAAGCGTTGACGGGTCTTTGCTTTTGCGGAAAAGGCTTGACGTCTGGCTTCAAAGGTATTGTATGGGTGATGACTGATGTGTCGTAAGTTTTTAGCTCATCATATGTCCAAGCAATGACATGAATACAGTCTTTGAGAGCTTGGGTTATTCCTTCCAACTTGTCCTCTGTACAGACGTTCCCAATCAGAACGTTCCTTTTCTCATCATTCCTTCCAATGTTGATCTGAGAGTACTGTCCTCCATCAGCCTTTGGAAGATCCTTTTGCTTTAGCATATTGTCTAGATCAAATGCTCTTTCTAGCTCTATCATTCCCTTAGGAATCTTGTTACTAGGCAACTCTAAGATTTCTTCCTCTTCCTAGACATGGTCCTCCATATTTATTTCATCTATGATCTGTGCCTCAAAAATATCTTTGTTGGAAATAAAGTCTAGTCTATGCTAATCATCATCAAATACCTGAAGATTAGTTACATTATCCAGCATAGAAGGCACTGATACTAATTCAACTGAGAATCGTTTTAAACCAGATATGAACAGAGGTTCCAGAGTACTCGCAACCTGGGCTATGGCATCCGCCCTGTGATTTTTCTCTCTGGGTACGTGTGTGATGTTGAATGCATCAAAATATTCTATTAAGTCCCATACCCTATGTCTGTAATTGGACAACCTTTTGTAGTTGCAAGAGTATATACCTCTTACCTGTCTCACAACTAATTTTGAGTCTCCATAGACATGCAGAATTTTCACCTTCTTTCTAAGTGCAAACAATATCTTGTGGATTAGGGCTTCATACTCTGTCACATTGTTTGTACATGGGAACTACAATCTATATGCTGCTAAGTAGGATTTTCCAAATGGATCAATGAGATCTATCCCTACTCTAGCTCCTTGTTTTGACTTGGATCCATCAAATCTAAGGATCCATGGTTTTTCTTCAATTAAAGGCTTGTCTGGGCCTTCTTTCTTCCTTTTAGCTCTAGCAGCTGCACCACTAGATATCCATTTTAATTTTGGTGTCTCAGCTTTCTCAGACTTCACCTTATCTGTCTTATGTGAAGCTGATATTTCCCCTTTTCTCTTACCATTAGAAGGAAAATCTTCTGAACTAGGCAACATCTGCCTTTTCAAAATATGCAGACACAATGAACAAGCAGTTTCTGAATGTGGTGCTTCATGTAACCTGCACCATCCCTCAATCAAAACATCCTCTAAGGATCTTTGTTGTTGTGTCATCTTTTGAATTTCTTTTGATAAGAACTCTTCAAATTTGGACAGATTACTGCCCCTATCTTCATCAGATAACTCATAATCTGATTCTCCTAAACAATCACTCCCTAGGGTGATTTTCTTCTTGTTCTTATCATTACTCCCATTGCATACTAGTATCTCTTCTGGCATCTAAATAGAACTTTCATCTTGATATGTGCATTCTCCTACTCCTGCAAAAGATAAACAAAAATTAGTTTCGCTATCACAATCTGCAGAACTTACCGTAGGTGATGATGATGAAGACGCCTCATTATATGCTTGTTCTAGCTCCAACATGTCTAAACAGACATCACAAGTCCTTTCAGAATGAGCTTCATCATGCAACCTGCACCATCCATCAATTAGAATATCCTGAACAGGCACATTTAACGAGTGACATCGTTGCACCTCATTAAACAAATGCATCTCAAAATTCTTGAAATGATCCAGTTCTATTTTATTTTCAGGATTATAATCAGATTCTACAATTATTTTATCATCTTGAGGGTCATCATCATGATTATGAATGTCAAGCATCAGGATCTCCTCTATGCTGACAGTCTGGGGTCTGATGGAGTAAACTCTAGGTTCCACATCCACATACATGATTTCATTGGTTTTATTATATTCCGTGATCATGTGTTTCATGTGGGGTTCAACATCTATTCTTATTTGTTTTGGTATCCCTCTCCAGGGCAACCACATATGACTGAAATCAGTTGACATGTATCCGTTAAGGGTTTTTGACCAATCTCTGCTGAGTAGCATCCCATATGTATCAAGTATATCAACTACCTGAATATCAATATAGTACTAATTTCTGGGATCTGATGCTAACTGCATGTGAATGTGAGTTAGTGCTCCTACCACACTCACCTCTGTTTTGTCTAATTGTGTCACTTTCTTTAATGATTTAGCAAGATGTAACCCTAAAGCATTGCATATAGATAGGGGCATCACATTGGTAGATGTTCCTGAGTCTACTAAGCAGTTGTGCAAATTTTTACCAAACATCCTTATGGTAAGGAGGAAAGGAGGTGATTCACTCTTGTCTTTATATAGGGTCATGTGGGAAGTCTCTGCAGCTTGAACAGTAGCTGAGGTTTTATTTTTAACATTAACATCCCTAACAACATGATCTTTATTTCCAAACTGGCCTGAGGCATGACTATCCTCTTTTTGAGCAAGATCATCCAATGATTTCATGAAAGCTCTCTTGATAGTAGGGGTTTTAAGCAATTCTGACAATGGCAGGCTGATTTTGATCTTTTTCATTTCATTAGTTAGATAAGTGACCAATTTGTCAAACTCAAGAGGCAGATTTGCAGCTTTTGGTGCTGTGTTCTATGGTGCTAAATATTGAGCATTGACCTTGGGAAATCCAGGGTTATTACTTGCCTTGGGATCAAGTGGAGTGTTGAAATTGTTTGGGGCCAAGGATGTGGTCAAAGGGTCAACAGATCTATTTGAGCTATTCCTCAAGTTGTAATTATGCCTACCCTGAGGCTGCTATTGATAAGCATTAACTTCCTCATGCTCAAATGATGGCTCATTCTCATCCTCAAATGGAAAAACATAGTTAGATTCAAAAGCCATGGCTGATTCCTCACATGTTGAGGTGTTAGCCTGATGAGATGAAATTATTTGCTAATAAGGATGATGTATGAAGCTTTCTAGCACTAAGGTAGAATCATATTCACAGGGGACAATTTCATTTCCCTCTACATAAGGTGGGTTGCCTGAAGTATTGGACACCTCGGCCTGGAGAATACTGGCAGCAATCCTGAATTGAGGATAGTCTAGATTTGCATGAGCATTGGTGTTATGTAACCTGCACCAGTTTGTAAGTGCTTCCTCTACAAGGTTTACTCTAGTGGTCTTCCTAGGTTCACCAGGGGGCTGATTGTCTAGGGGTGATGGCAAGGAACCATTGTTTGGCCTAGTGTTCCACACTCTAGGTTGTCTAGGAGGATTATTGTTGCCATTATTGTTATTGTAATTATTGTTGTATCCCCTATCAGGATAATTAGGTCTGTCATTGGCATAACCTCTATTCTGATTAGGCTTAGAATAGAAGTTCTAACTCCTTAGATGGGTGACCTGAGTAGTAAGTTTCCTTAATTGTGCTGATATTTCTTTAATTTCTTCTTTCTCTTCCGGGACCCTGGCTACTACATTCTCTGTCTGGGGCTTAAAAAAAGAAGATCCATTGTTATTGTTGGATTATTCCACAACCTGAGGTACTTGTGCTTGTCCTAGATATTACAACATCTGGCCATTACCATTTGGTGGTGGCATGATACTGAGTGGAGGTATCTGCAAAGGGGCTGGCATTACTGCTAATGGTATCATGGCTCCATTGGTTTGTTGGTGAATAGGGTATGTAGGATAACTGGGAAGTATAGGGAAGGCCATATTTGGTGTGGGACCAGGAGCCAATTGCTAGCTGACTTTGATAGCTTCTTCAAAAGCTTCTACTAAAGTTGTTACACCAGGATGTGTTCTCCTGATAAACATGGAAGTCAAAGGATCCAAGGTTGAGTAATAAATGCTCCTAGCAACTTCATCTATTACAACATAGGGAGAAACTAGCTTAGATAGCATCTTTTGGAACCTGGCATTGAAATTGGCAATAGGTTCTCCTGCAAATCTCTTGATGGTGGCAAACAAAAGATAATTCATTGAAGGATTGATAGGTACCTTGAACCTATCCTTGAAAGCCTTTTCCAAGGCATCCCATGAACCGACTGAACCTTGACCAAGACTGATATACTAGTTATAGGCCTCTTCCCCTAAGGAAAATGGGAATAACCTGCATTCCACATCTTCATGTTCATATCTAGCCTACAACAAGCTTCCTTGTACGTTTTGATATGATCATCAGCATCCTGATATGGATGATACTTAGGACAAATTCTATCAAGATTCTTAGGCAAAGCATGATATGTATTAAAGGTCAGAGGTGACTCTACTGTAAAAAAAGACATTGTAATGGTTGGGGGTTGGACCTGAGGTATGACAAGTTGAGGTTGGACCTGAGGTGTGACAGGTGGTCCTATAGGTGTTTGAAACCTGAGAGGAGTTATAGGAGCATGCTCTGGTGAAGCTTCTGATGCACTAGAATCAGGAGTGTGATGAATGTCCACAGTTCTAGGTCTAAAACCCCTGATAGGTAATTCTTCAAAGAGTCCACTAGATCTGGACCTAGTATTTGGCCTGAAAGCCAGGATTTCCTAAATTTAAGGAAGATTTGTTGGTTTACTGTAAAGATCAGCGGAAACTCCCTAGTCAAGGCTATATTTATGCCCAGAATTTGAAACTAATGGGATATTTAAGCAATGTTTGCAGGAATCTATAGTTTCCTTGTTTGTCCCTCCTTCTAGTGCCAATTCTATGTTGATGGTGATGTTAGTCACACACAAATAAAAGTTACACAACAACCTTTATTTATCTTGAAAGATACGATGAATTCAAAGAATTCATGATCCCAAGTCTCCATTGATTAGTTCATAATCTACCGACGTTACTTAGTGGTTAATGTGTGTTGCTATTTTCTATTTTGGGGCCTTACGTAGATCAATAATTTTTGCCTTTACACTATGAACTTACTCAAATAATGTGCCTATAGATTGATATTTGCATGATTTCTACTATTATTTGCAAGTCTTTGTAGGATATTTTCAACACTACATGCATTTAGCTCAAATATGCTAATGATATTCAGTTATCTATGGGATGTCAGCATATTTCTCTATTTTGCTTGTTATTTATCATGATTTGCAGTTATGAAAGTGATTTCTATGAAATTAAAATGAGTAAAAGGGTTAGACAAATGAGATTCCTAAAATTACTTGACTGAGATCACTGATCCACATACATGTTCCCATACAATAATGAAGAGAAGAAAACTAGAATCATACTTCACCAGGACATTCCACAAATCTGCATGATCCAGTGCAAAACTTCGAAGGAAAAGTTGACAACAACATGTAATAAAATGAAAGTGCTTCCAGTTGAATACAACATTCACCATTACATATCCATAAATCAACTTGAAGATTACGTAAAGTTTACAATCAGGATGTAATCTGAAGCTTCATCTTCATTTAGTATGCTTAAGAACAAGTACATTTACAATGATCTGAAGAAAGAACCTTGACATTTCAACAATTCAATCCTCATTAGTCTCAGTAATTTGATCTCCTACATAAAATTGCTATAGGCAATATTTTGAATGATTGACCTCCCCCTCTTACATAGTAAAAAGGGCTCAATATATATCTCTGGTTACCCCCAATACAGTGCTCAAAAAAACCTAATGAATCAATGGTTCACAGCCACCTAGTGCAGCATCAAACGGTGAAAAACAAATCCTGCCAAAACCCTGAGCAGCATGCCCATACTGAGCGCCACTCCAACAATAATGTTCCCACCTACAAACTCCCCTCGCATTGAAAGCCTTTGCTTCTCCTTATGCGCTTGCAATCTCTCAGGATCTGATCCACTACTTGGGATGTCCTTGCCATTAAAGCTCCATTTTTATATCTACCTGCATGTTGCCACTGTGTCGGCAACTCTGCATTTTCTAGCTATTTCGAAATAGCTCCAGCAATTTGCAATAAACACGCAAGAATTAAGCATCATCATTTACTAAACCAACAGGAAGATAAACATTTTACTAAACCCAGCTCTAAATTCACAACACAGATATTGGGCCATGAAACCATGAAAAACGCATCTTCAAACGCATATACAGTGTTAAAACCAGTCGAGTCAACCATCATTGACCAAAAACATGCATCGGGCCCTAAAACAGCTTCAAAATCCCATCATTTTGCTTTCCTGCCTTTTTCCTTGCTTAAATCCTTGTCTATCGCGAATGTATGTTCCCTTTGTATATCGGGCTTGTATATCTCAATATACAAGCATTCCGAACATACAAGGACCCTTTTCATTTTAACTCTTTATTTGGGTTTTGAGAATGCATCTTATCGCTTGCATGTATCACTTGTATTTGGAGATATACATTCCAATTTATACAAGCTGATACATACAAGCCCCTTTGTATGTCCCATTCAGACTTCAACTCCTTTCATTAATTGTAGTTTATAACTCCTGTCAAATCCGTGATGTATAAAACAAAAAGCATCCCCTTTGATATACAATTGGACGTGATGCATGCTTTATACCATATCCTATTCTCCTTTGAATTCCAGCTTGTATGCATAAAGCAATGCATATCGCAATGTATCTTTTGATATGCAATTGGACGTGATACATTGCATTAATCGGATTTAACTTTCTTCCCAGTTCTGTCTTGCATATCGGCAATGTACATAATGCAAGGTATAAGATACATACAAGCCGGAAACATACAACGATTACTTCTCATTTAATAGCCTTTTCAAATCCGCACCATGTATAAAGCATTGTATATCGCGAATGTATGTAAGATACATACATTGTGAAAACATACAATGACTTAACCGTAATTTATAACTTCTCGGGTCTGCCCAATGTATAAGCCTTTGTATATATTGCTTGTATATTTTGCACTTTTAAATATACAAACCCCAATATACAAGGACTTAATGCTATTCCATTGTTATTTCAATTCCGTCATTTGTATGTAGCGTTGTGTATTTTTCTTGTATGTTCGCCTTCACCAAACATACAAGCCGAAAATGCATTCAACGGATTTTAAACAATTATGCATTTCAACTTTTAATTGCGTCGGGTCCAACCTGCATGTACAAATAGAACATTAGCAAATGCATACAAGTAAAAAGAAAACATACAAAGAACTTTGTATATAAACCCGATATACAAAACTCTTTGCATGTGCAACATACAGTGACCTAACATACAAAGACCATTGTATATGTGACCTGACTTGTAAAAGACTTGTATATGAGCAACATGCAAACCTGATGGCCCATGCAACTATGTATAAAAAATGCCTTTGCATATACAAACGACTTTGTATATGGAAAGCGATATACAAAGGACTTTGTATATGCAACAGCAAACCCTTCCCTTGTACATTTTACCAAAATACTCATAACTTGCAAAATACAGGGAATTTTAACACAGTTTAAAAAGCAACCCTAGCTCATTTTTGACAAGGAATTCATCTGTGCTCTGCCCTGGTACTGAAATGCATTTTTTCTCTAGTTTTAACAAAGTTTGCAATTTTCACTCTCTTTTTCCCTTTACCACCAAACAAAACAACACACACAAGGGAAAAGCAAAAAGCCACAACAGGGGTCCTCATTTTACTAAGGAGTAAAATGGGGTGTGTTGTGAACATCACAACACTAACCCACTATCTATTGTGAGTCATACAATGACTAGACAATCCTCTCCACTTTGACTATGACAGTCCTATGCATGGTGTTTTCTTCATGACAGTCCCCAATAATGTGAATTATTGATAGTAGCTAGTTCAAATGGAGTTTCAAGGATGGTGTAGTAAGTTGTCCCTATGGCTCATGATAGTGCATGCTTTGGTTATGTCCTTGTGACATTACTCTCTAGATATCTCCTCTTTATAGTGACAAGGTTTCAAGAACATGACAACTTAGGTAAGGTATCAACTTGTCTCTTTAACCTCTGGATTTTTATTTTTCAAGAATTGATCTCATTGAAATTCAAAGACAACATGTCATAGATTAGATGAAAAGATCAAGGAGATGCATGTTTTAGAGTATAAAACTCAAAAATCAAAGGTCTTTTTGGGCCTTTTTTCAACAATATGAGCAAAATTCAAACTTTAAACATGTAGCACATGTACCATATGACTCATTCGCATACATCACACATGTGGGACCACTAAGAAGGGAGATAGGTGCTTAATATGAGAAATGACAATTGCACATAATGTTTAAGTTCACTTCAACAAATATTTGGGGTTATGATAGCTAATGGAGGGTTTTCTTTTCAAAGGAAACCATTAATTTTGGAGTGAAAGGTAATGGTGAAATATAACACAATGTCCCTATAATTAAAGAATATCCAATAGCTAGGATTAACCTAACAAAGATCTAATGACGTGATTTCAAAATTAACATCCAAATTATCCTTCCCTCCGTCAAAAATTTAAAATTTTGGTGCCAAAGACTCTTTGAGATTGTTTTGAGGGTTCTATGATAGTTTTGAGGGTTTTATGGCCACTTGGAGAGATATAGATTGCCTTAAAATGACCCATAAAAGAAAAAGGAGAGTCAAATATGAAATAAATGTCTTTTTGATGTGAATTTGTAGTCATCTTGTAATCATAAGATTTGAGCTCTAGTTGTCAAGATTCCGCGTGTAAACTTTTTCTGAAGAGCAAAATGTTGCAATGTCCTATTTTGTTTTTCATAGTGCGTCTTAATGAAAAGTGAGTGTATTAACAAGATAAATTCAAGAATATTCCCTTAGTGCATATTTGTTATGTTACTATTGTCATTGTTGTGTATTATAGGATCCAGAGGAGGCCATGGAGAGAGGACGTGGACGACGTAGAACTACTAAATTACAGAGAGGAAAGTGGGTGGAAATAGATATGACAACGGAATCTGTAGATACAATAGAGGTAAGAAGAGAAAGAAACCTCAACCAAAGGAGGAATGCATTTATGAATTCACAAATGCTACAACATAGAGGAGATAAAGTCATTTTTTTGTCCACAAGGCCTCTAAGGTCAAACTTATTGGTTGAAAATGCACAGGAATGGTGATTAAATGTGATTTTATGATCGAGGGAAAAGTTTGAAAATTAGGATGGCCAAAACATGATATCAATATGTCAACTATATGACTAAAGTGAGGTTTTGTGTTGGATAGCATATTCGTTGAAATGATATAATTGGTGTACTAAACATTATTTACTATGTTGTGTATTATAGGGGTCAGATGAGGCCATGGCAACAGATCGTGTCATATCAAATGACGACACAACGGATGAAACAGGAAATCAGGTACTCAAATCCAATTTCCTTAGGAAAAAATGATCTGATGGCATTTTGTGATACGTCCATCTTTTTTCACAGTATTATTGAAATTTATAATGTATTATCCAATCTTGACATAAATTAATGCATGTTGTTGATTATTTTAGATGGAGATTGGAGCAAATACAGAGCCTGAGCATTCAACTAGAAAATGAAAAATGTATGTACGTGGATGTGGACCTAAAATTGTTAAATCATGTAGACAACACTGGGTGGAAGAGGATATGACAATGGATCCTGCAGACACAACAAATGATTGCATTGAACAAGAGGTTGGTCAGGACTATAGTACATGGGATGAATACTTTGAGAAAATTATTGTTTGTGGATGTTCTATATGTTGTGGAAAGAAACAATTCAAACGAGCAATTGTACAAAGACATTACATATATGATGAGTTTCTAGTCGGTAGTATGCCTACTACAATCAATTCAAATCCAATAGGAATTGTGGTAAGGAATTTTCCAAATTGATATAAATAACATGTATACTTCGTTTAAACATTGTTTTATATTATTTAAATAACTAATTTTTTTCTTAATGGATACTTGTAGGATAAAGTTCTTGGTTTAAAGTTTCCTGGATCATCGACTTCCAGCCTATAGGGAAATGATCATTTATCAGATGATACATCTAACAAAAATATGTGCCAATATACTAGCTCGGAAGATGAGGAATTGATGAAAACAAGCAACAGAACAAGAACCAATTTAAACATATATAATTTGCTTAAAGACAAGGGGAAGGTGGACTACATACCCTATGAGAATGAATGTGCTAGAGAGTATGACTTGCCCCTGAGTTTGAGATCAATTTACAAAGAGACATTTGATCGTCAACTATATTGCACTTGGCCTAGTGATCAATAACTACCTAGAGTGTACAAGGTGTTTCAATTTTGGGGATACAACTACATGATACGACCCTCCAATATTCATGGAACGAATCTAGGCCTCTTTATTGTCCAAAATGTACATGTGGGATCTAAACATAGAAACAATTCAAAACAAACCACTAGGAGATTAATGCTATATTATGGTCCATCATATTACAGTGGTGAATGGAGAAGGCTAGCAGAATATAAGCCTAGCATGTCAGCATATGGTCTAAATTTGAATATATATACACATCGTCTCCAATTGGAAAGTGGAAAAGAAATGAATAGAGGTCATCTTATGTATATAGATGGACGTGCATACACACACAAAAATATTGTAGGAATTATAAATAGTAGTAAGGGAAGGGACCTTACTATAAGACTGAATTGTCAATTTGTTGAGGTTATAAATGATAAAGATGGAGATATGGAAAGAGAGGTTGATAGATTGATAATGGTTGAGGCTATTATGGACCTTACCATTGGGGATGAGTTATTGATTGACTACCCCTTCTTAAAATGCACTCCTGCGTGAAAGAAGAGGGAAGAACAAGGTCTCCCTAAGGATGTTCTTAAGGGCAGAAAACCAAAGAATAATAAATGAGTGTGGACTGATGTTTTATAAACTATGTTGTCCAAATTGTGTTTTATTTAAATTATTGTATAAAAAAGGTAGTCTATAAAATAATGTTCCATTATTCAATTGATGTGTATATGTTCGTACAACCAATATTTTTATTTTCTAAGCCATATTTGATTATATTTCTTTGAAATTGATATATTTATGATTTATCCAATTGTTGCCAAACATTAAATAATGCTTGCATTTGTTGATAGGTAGAAGATGTTGATGAAACACATACTAATACCCAAGATCCAACTGGGTTATTAATATTTGGACGGGATGATCCAAACCATCCTTTAAACAATACCAGGGTGAAAAGAGCATTATTGAAGAGAATACTATCAACTAAGAAATTTGAAGAGCTGATGAGATCCACATACACTGATGACATGCCACCTAGCCTTAATGATGATGATCATGATAGTGAAAATGCAATGTATGAAGAAGGATTGAATGAAATGCTTACAAATTTCTTTGGGGATGAAAATAATGATCATATGGTTGACAGTAACAATGATAGTAGGGGTAATTACCACCAACGTAATGTTGGTGATAACAACATGAAAGACTCCATCAAGCAAGTAGCGAAGACACCCGTGTTCAAATTGGGTGCAAGTAGAACCTCAAAACTAGCATGCACATTAATATTATTAGAAATCAAGTCACTATTTGGTTGGTCAGACAAAGGATTCACTACCCTATTGAAGTGAGTTGAAATCTATTTCTTACTTTGCAATTGTCAATTGGTGTACATAATTCGTAAGCATTCATCAACTTCGTTTATATTTCTTTAAGGGGATTTTAAAACCATATATTGTATATAAACAATCCTAGTATAGATTGACATATCAAACATGTTCATCATAAGTCAAACATTCAATTGATTTAATCTCTGGCAATCTTATAGGGCATTAAAAACTAAAATATTCCCTGAAGATAATGTGTTGCCATCAACTTGTAGAGAGGCGCATATGTTGTTGGTTGAGTTGGGGATTGAATATAAGCAAATTCATTCATGTAAAAATGATTGCATTTTATACAGAGATGAATATCAAAATAAGGTAGAATGCTCTATATGCAAAGAGAAGAGATATCGTACAGATGTACAAGGTCCTACAGTTCCAAAGAAGGTTTTACGTCACATGCCAATTATACATAGACTTCAACGAATGTTTCATTACAAGTCACTTGCACAATTGATGGACTGGCATGCAAAGAGCATGAGTAAAGATGGATTCATGCAAATTCTAGCTGACTCCAAAGCAATGAAACACATAGAGGAAAAATGGCCAAGAAAATTCAAAGATGAACCCCGTAGTATCAAGTTTGGTCTTGCAATTGATGGAGTGTGCCCATTCTCTTTCCTGAGCTCAAATTATAGTGTTTGGCCAGTCGAATTGATAGTATACAATATTCCCCCATGGATGAGTGTTAGAAAGGAGCACCTTATGCTGACTCTCATTGTTCCAGGGAAAATATCAAGTTGAAAACATGGATGTTTATCTTGCACCTTTTATTGATGAGATGCAACTGCTATGGAAAGGCATAAGAATGTATGACATATCACGTCCCCCATCAAATAGGTCCTTCATGTTGTATGGTGTGCTATGTTGGACTATTCATGATTTCCTAGGACTTGGTGTTTGTTCTAGTAAGATAAAATATTTACATATTTACACATAATTTATTGTCATCCCAACTTTCTTACTTCGTTTTATACTATTTTTTTGATGTTATTAACATTACTTATTGAATTGTAGGGCTTCAAACAAAGGGGATATTTGCATGTCCAAGATGTGTAGAACAATTTTAAGGGCAATATTCTAAAGATCTACATAAATTTATTTACGCAAACAACAAGGTTTTTCTACCACTAGATCATAAGTTTAGAAATCACCTGAAGAATCAATTTGATGGAAAAGTTGAAAATAGAGGCCCTCCCATGATTATGGGTCCAAGTGATTGGCTTAAGAAGTATGAAGATGCTGAATTGAAAGGTTGGGAGGATTTTTTTGATCGGGGTGACTCAATTGAAGAACCAGAATAAGTTGTAGTTAATATGCCAGAAGGAATGAAAAGGAAATCCATATTTATGAGCTCCCTTACTAGAAGGATCTATTAATATCTCACCTATTAGATACTATGCACATCTTCAAAAATGTCCCAGATTCTATATTTTGACATATATCAGGCAAAGAGAAGGAAACCTTGTCTTTGAGGAGAGATATTGCTCTTTCACGTACCAAAATTGATAGAAAACATTTTTGGCCAAACATGGGAAATGAAAACATATGCAGAAGCTCCATGGATTTTGAAAAAAAAAAGAGCTAGACCAACTAAAAAATGTCATCCGTTCAATAAGGACACCTACTGGCTATAGGTCCTCATTGGCTAAAGCTTTTATAGTTGATGGACATATCACGGGATTTAAAAACACATGATTTTCATAATTTTATAAAGGAATTATGTAGCATCATTTAACATTTACTGGTAACATTGATTAAGTACTAAATATATTTTGATATCATTATGTTGTGTGAGAAAAAATTACTAATGACATTTTCATAAATGTGTTTCATAGCATATCATGCCATTGGCAATTAGGGGGGATTCTTGTCTTACAGTTGACTTAAGGAATGCCATAAGTCGATTATCAGCATTTACAAGGTATGTGGTTAATGTGTGAGAGACATAGATATATTATATTGCATTTTAATTTTTGACTAAAGGTTCATACTAATTTACTATTCTTATATTAGGTGGGTGACCTCCAAGGAGATCTGTGAATGTGAAGTGCCAAAATGGAAGAAGGAAATTGCAGAAATTGTATGTGTATTTGAGGAGGAGCTCCCTACAAACCTTGTTTCATGGACCTACAAGTCCATTTACTTATACACCTAGTCGATGACATTGAATTGGCGGGTGTCATATCAACGAGGTGGATGTTTTTCTTTGAGAGGTATATGAAAACTCTAAAAATATATGTCCGACAAAAGGCACATCCAGAGGGTTGCATGGCTGAAGGGTATGTATTGAATGAAGCATTTTTCTTCCTATGTGAATTCCTTGGTAAGGATTTTGAAGATGGGCCACGCTTCTGGGATGAAGAACGAGCATCAAATATTATTGATGGAGAAAAACCACAATCTAATGGTGTTCAAGTAGAAATTAGTAAGTAAATTCATGATCAGTGTGGTTTTTTTTTCTTGCAATCATTAATTTACTCTGTAATTTATTTGTCAAATTAATAGCATGACATTTTGAGTTTGAAATAAACATGTTGACGTGTAATAGGTGTAGACGAAAGTGCTATACTCGACAAGTTCATTCTGTCCCACATGGACTTTATGAACAAATGGATTGATCTGTATGATAAAAAGAGAGAAGAAGTGTTAGAAGCAAGGAGACAATTTAAGAGATCGAAACCAAGGAATATTCCACTTCCCACTGATCTGCTTGGGGAATGGGGCAAAGATTGCACACTAGAATGGGTTACTGAACAAATTCAAAATCAAATAGAAGATGCAAGTATAGATTCAAACATAACAGAAGATGAAATCAACATGTCTAGAGGATGTGAAAGAAAGTAACAGTTGGAATTTTACAAAATGTTGTTTTCTTACAGCTTTGACACTATTAACTATTTTAATATTCTTCATTATATTTGTTTTCACTAAAATAAATGGTCTTTCATAGGTGAGGAAATATCCAACAATGTGGGCATATGGTCGACATTATCATGTAGAAAGTGTAGATGTAAAGAGACGATCCTTCGATTGTGGCATCATGGTTGACTTCAAGCAATCCAATTGATCAAGCTGAAAAGATAAGAATATAATTGAAGGGAATCTACAATATGTTGTGAAAATAGAAGAAATTATTGAGTTGGATTACCTCTCTTTTAAATGTTGTATTTTTAAGTGTAGATGGTATGAAGCATTTGAGAGGACACGAAGACATGATACCCATAGTATATTGTTTTCTATAGATTCCTCATGTTTCCTACCAGAGGATAAGGAGCCTTATGTTCTACCAATTCATTGTGAGCGGGTATTTCTTTAACTCAAACAAGAAGCAGTAGTGATCATTAATCTATTAATTCATAGTTTATTGCGAATATATACATGTGTTTATTAATCAATAAAATTGTTATACCATACGTCTAATATATGTATGTCGTTCATGTGCAGGTATTTTTCTATGAAGATATTTTAGACTTGAAATAGATATTTGTCATACATTATGATCCAAGATTAAGGCATGTATTTGACGATGCATTAGTGGATACTGAGCAAAACAATGTGTTATCTCTTAAAGTTGCACCCTTACCAAGTTGCAAAACTTGGTACTTTAGAGGAACATGGAAACACTCCTATGGCTGTGGGTCACCTAGATATTGGAGTGAATCTCCAGAGAAGGCCGGCTCCCTTGGTTTATCACCTAAATACTAACTCTAACTACTACCTCTTGTTAGGAAAAAGGACAGAGAATGACATAAAGCTGAACCTATAACTTACTATTGTGGTGATACACCAAATTTTAAAGATTTGTACTACTGTTCTGACACACAATGTGATCAATAAAACTCACTACAACAAGCATTTCATAGAAAGGATTTGAAGTTTATTGCAAAACTCAAGGGGAATAGCAAATGACCTTCTTAGAGGCTCAAATTTTTGACTTCATAGTTGAATCCTGCATAGAACTTAGTAGAACACAAACTATGACCTACACAAACATGCTCTTATGCATAAAGGCAATGAGAAATTAGACTAGAACCAAGGATAAACATTATCATCACAAGGAAATATCAGTAATTTCATGTTATCACACAATATCCAGTATTGAGAAGGCAAAATAGCTTGATTTTATTGATTCAAAGGTAAAGAATACAGCTGACTACAAGTCTGGAAAATTTTATAGTTCATTGTTGCTTAGAGTTACAATGCTATTTCAGAGCTTCTAGAGCCTCTAAACATGAAAGAACTCTTGTAAAAATCTATCCTAAGGGTCCTATATCTCATCCCAAACATAGGAGAGAATATAGGAACTCAAATTGACTAAGTTACAAAGCTCAAAAATAGGCCAGCTCACTTTGGACGCCCAACTGATTTCAAGATTGACTTGGTCTTCAAAAGGCTGATTTGGTCTTCAACAAGCTCCTTGAAATGCTCCATTGTGGCTTGAAGAGTGGAGGTTGTTGGGATGTGCACCTTGAAAACTGGAACTACTCCTTGGAACTCTCCAACATCAGCCCATTATGCTCCTAGATACTTGGATAATAGTCAAACTACCTTATGTGTTGTTATACTCCTTTCTAGTGGCCATTACACCTCAACTGCAACTTGCAAAGATAAAGGGCATGTGCTTTTAAGAGTTTGAGGCGATCAAGATTCCTCGGGGAATGCAGAAGAGAGATCAAGTCATTTAAGGACCTCAACTGCATCAATGATGATCATTTATAGTTTTTCAAACACTGTTGTCTCAAGCAAATCAAATTCTGACCACATAGAGCCAATGAGCACTCCTTAGACAATCTCTGAACTTCACTATCCTTAACTTTTCACTGATACATTGTACCTTACCTCTGTATTTGTATAACCCTTCCCTTGTTCACTATGCTATTACTACCTAATGGTCTAGGACTTCAAGTTAAGACTCCTCATACATAATCTTTTATCATCCCTATTCACTGTTCACTTAGACTGTCAAGTCCTCTATTTGCATACCACTGCCTTGTGTCCACTTATCTTAGATTTTTCTTGTTTCTTGCATGTAGACTGCTTAATGATAATGCTTGGTTGATAACTACCCCACATGGAATGATGTTGATCTTTCAAAACTCTGCTCACTACCATGACTGTAACTCTTGGATTGGCTATGACAGTCCTTTTATTGACTGTTCCTTCTTCATTTGTAAACTGCAAACAGTTGCTCTCTTAACTGTCATTTCCTCTTGTATCCTTTGATGATTGTCTCCTCACGGGCTTAAGACTATAATAGTCTTGTATTTTCCATGTCTTATCTTGTCATAGTCTTTATGACTATCTTCCTATATGTTGGATCTGCATACCTACTCTATGAGGCTCTTCCTTCGTGATAGTCAAAATGACTTTTTCCTACCTTGACTAGATTTTGCTTCTTCCTCTTATTGTTTGCTTCATAAGATCATACCCTATAATTCCCCCTAAACCACTACAATAAGGTATACCATCATTTGAATATGAATGGGGTACTGTCAAATGGAGTAGACCTTGTTTGGAATTACCTTTGATAGTGTAGACTTAGACAATGCCACCTTTGACACTTGGTAGAGTTCTCCCTTTCCTCTTGATGATCACATCTCAATGATGATATTTTGCAAATATTTTTCAATGTATTTTTCTAAAGGAATGTGTATTGATTTGAACCTTTTGACAACCAACATATTTGATAGGATTGCATATTGTCCATTCCCCCTTGACAAACTATCTCTTGCATGTGACTTTGCTTTAGGACTGCTCCTGTGTGGTATTGTCTCATGATTGCTTCTTTCTTTTCATGCACATGATCATTGTTTATTCCATTCCTTCACCATTACCACTCCCCATGCCCCTTACAGACCTCTGACCTCATTCTTCTTTGTTGACTGTCATCTATTTGTTGTTACATTCATAAAAATGATTGTTACAGTCCTAAAAATGTTGAGAGGGATTGTAGCTTCATGTGAAGTTAAAGCTTCCATGAGGTTTTAGAACTCTTCACAACTGGTTAGACCTCGAAATCCCTTGTCATAGCTGGCAGAGATCATATGTTTTCATCCTAACACCATCAAGGGCACTGTCCCTATTCTTTCATAGTCCTACCTTATGCATGACTGTCTCTTCAAGAGGTTGGTGCTCTCATGCATAAAACTCCCACAGGTTTATCACAGCTCTACAAAGGTTTAAAACTAAACATTTCTCCTTCATGACTGTAACCATCATGCATTTTATATCCCTATTATCTTTACAAACTGAACCCGTTGCCATTAAGCTTTTAGGATAGCAACCTCCTTATGTAATCCTTGATCTTGACACTTATGTATCTCAAGTGACAAAACCTCATTGCCAATGATAAGATATTCTAACACTGTCATTTCTTAACTTCAATTGATGAAACTTTAGTAGGATTAAGGTTTAGAGTGGGTTTTAAACAAGATTAAAATCCTTACCTTTTCTTGGAGCTTGACTGTCTACAACTGTATCACTGCCCACTACACCTTTTGAAACAGTCTATGTAGGGTTTCATAAGTCTGCTCGTGATCTTGTACTACCCACAGGAAGATGACTGCTTCAAAGGGCCTGGTGACTTTTGTGATTGATTTTCTCTGTTCCTCAATGAAGTGGTTGATCCTTCACATGGTGATCCAAAACTCCATAATAGTTTTTTTTTTTTAAATTGCTTTATCAATCTTCATAGGACTATCTTATCAGTCATAAATGGCTGCAAACTCCTTTCAACCTCGTAGATCTCTGCCCTATCCATGCTTCATATAGGTGGGAAAAAGAGATAACTTCACTGATGCTAGAATCCTTAGACAGTCACCTTTGATCTGCTCATGGTTTACAAGGGTGTAATAAGGCTGAGCCATGTAGAAACTTTCACTGCATAGGTCACACTTCACATTGGGGAGCATTTCCATCTTTGATACTCCATTGAACATGCAGCATTAGCTTTAAAACAAAACAAGGTTTTTTTGTTGCTTAAACCCTAAACTCTTGACTCAAAACTCTCAAGACTAACTCAAAACCTAAAACCTAACCACAACTCACTCATCTCGGGTCTTTAACCATAGAAAGACTCTCCATAATATATTTTCAAACATAGAAAACTCCCTCCAATGATGGTATGATCCTTTTGGAGATAATAAGGTATATGAAACGTGGTCAACTCACTTTTTGACCTTTGACTACAAACATGACTACATGCAACATGAATTTTGGAGGTTTTTGAAGTAACTTTAAGAGTGCTTTAAGGTTTGTAAATGCCCCTTTCTATACCCTTCAACATATCATCTTGACCTCTTTTAACATTTCAAAACATATGTAAACTATAAATGTTAAATTCCCCTTGACAAAGGCTCATAGAAAGACTAATGCACCTATCAATAATGACCAAAGACTAAAACTTCATGATCCAAAACAAGGCATAAAGATCAATAACCTCAAATTTAAAACCCTATAATACCTCCAAGAAGCCTTTGGTGATTTTTTTAGCCCTATTGGGTAAAAAATGTCAACACAATGATGGCCAACAAAATGAGAGAGAGGGATTAGAGAACATCGAAGAAATTGACATCCATGATGATGTTGAAGATGGTTATGTTCAAGCACAAGAAGACAACAATCCAGAGTTGGATGATGTTATGGAAGACAACAATATGGATGGTGTACAAAATGATTATCCAAATACATTTGGTAACAATATAAATGGTCTACAGTCAGATTTCAATGATGATGAAGATGATGGAGGTCAAGATGAGGATGATGATAATATTAAATACTTGAAAGAACATATGAACATTAACAATGATACACTGGATGACATTGTAGCAGACAATGATGTTAATGACCAAGACTTCAAAAAATTTAGAATTATTTGCAATCCATGTTTTAAAAAGGATGATTAAATTGTTGGCAATAATGTTAATAAAATGGATTGTTCAATTGTTGACAAATTACCTATTGCAATATCCTTAAATTGTTCAATCTTTGGTATGAATTGTTGGCAATAATGTTAATTAAATGGATTGATTGATGTTCTTCATAACTTGTTAATGGATAATCCTTATGTGATGGAAGTATTAAGTGATATAGGTCAAAGGATAAGCTCATCAAGTTCCTTAAATAGTGGGTGTTACCTTGTTTCACCAATGACAATTTACTTTCAAGTTTGCTGGTGACTTCAGAACAGATTAAGGAGCTTATGTAATTTTGTTAATTAAATCATCATCCACTTCACTTAACCCAATCTAACATATGATTTGGATTAATGTTTTCTATAAATCTTTAAACCCTACTCCTAAAATAGAAAAACAAATTTGGATTTTGAAAATATATACAAGGGAATGATTTTCAAAAGAGAAAGACCAGTGCCTACCACATGAGGAATTTGTTTATCTTTAATTATTTTTCATATATATCCTTAATTGTATCTATGCTATGTTATCTTGTGATAAGTACTTGAGTAAGACCATCAATGAAATATGAAGTGGACATATTATCATCTATATTAGCTAATTGATTGCACAAACATTTCAATTTATCAACGATCTCATGTTTCTATTCATTTTCAACACTTGTAATAAAGACATCATGATCATAATATTCTTCTTCATCATTAGAATGCAACATGTGATCGTCATAGGAAGTAGGAGAAAAAGGTAGTCATGTTTGTAAGGTGAGGGTTTGACCTAGTACATTGTTGAAGGGCACATAAGGATCCTAGATGTTTCTTAGGAATGAAAAATTAAAGGCATTGGGTTGTTTCCAACAAATGCAAACAACAAAAATCTCAAAATAAAAAATCAATCTTTTTTTATCCTAAACATAGGCATGGAAATTGCGAGTTCAAAAATGTAGGGAAATAAATCATACCCTATAATAGAAGATTTAAGTCCAATCCTAGATTTAATTAAACTTTAAAGTACAAGGAATTGAGAGTAGAATAAAATATTGAGATATTAAGTAATTAAGATAGAGAAGTGAAATAGTTGAGAAGAAATACAAAACTTATTTGATCTTTTTAGCATGATGTCAAATGTGAAGTGTGTGATTAACTAATGCATTATGAAAAAATAATGAAAACTAGGATTTTATACTAGAATAATGATCATGAGATTGTGACAGTGATTAACTGATTTTTTGTATTTCTTCTTCACTTGTCCTCTTTTTCCATATTTCCAAAACTTTACTCTTATCTTCCTAGGGATTCTAGATTTTCCTCTTGACTTGGATTGATATTTATACCATTCCCCTTTAGATCCACTTTTGTCCTTGGGCCTTTGCGGAACATGCAAGGCATCCTTAGAACCTTCATCATTGAAATTTATCCTCATACCTCCATTGAGCATTGTAACAATAAAGGATTCCATAGTCAGCTTTGCAACACTACCATTTATAACAAGCATTATGTTCTCCTAATTTTTGGGTAAAGAAAAAAGTGAGAAGATTCATTTGTCTTCCTCATCAAGTTTAACATTTATTGAACCTATTTGACTCAAAATCATATTAAAGGTGTCAAAATGTTCTACAGTAGAATATCCTTCCTTCATTTTTAAATAATATAAACATCTTTTGAGATATAACTTATTACTTTATAATTTTAGTTTGATAAATATCACCTATCCTCTTTTGTAATGTGAATGCAGGGGTCTCTTTTGATTTGAATAACAAAGAAAAAGTAAATTGGAGACAACCAGATAAATTATTAGCAATCCAATTCAACAAATAAATGATAACCAAAAGTTGATCACCAGAGAATAACAACTTTTATATTGATTTGCTTCAAAGTATAGGCAGTGCAATGTCTCTTTCAAAAAATCAAAATCCCAAATAGATTCCGAGCCATAAGGTCTTGGTTTCCTTTTATAAAGGAAGCAACAAGTTTTAGACCTTTCACATTCAAAATGGCTCTTTGCATTCCTAACCCTTGATATTACAATATTTGTCTTTTATAAGTCCAATTTAGATTTTCAAAAATATTTGAATACATTTTGAAAATATGATGAAAACATAAGAGACAAAAAGAGTGCGTTCAAGATGTGGTGGTGCTATTTAACACCATCATATGGCTCATTGCTCTTGTGCACCTCAACCTATGCTAACTGATGATTCATCTCTAAGATATTTATCTTCCCATTTATATATTGTAAAATCACCAGGTCATTGGTAAGCCTGAATCTGAAGCAAGTTCTCCTGGTGATCTTTCTATCTTTTATCAAGCAAAGCTCTGACATCCATCACAAATTTTGCATACCCAACATCCAATGCAATTACTCAGTCTAATATCATGTTGAAACTGAGAATGTTGACATCTCCATCCTTCTTCAAAAAATCCATAACTTGGAATACTGTTTGGCCAAATTCCATCTTCCATGTGTCAAGACTTTTGATTTTCTCTTCTTATGTCAGTATGAAAGGAATAAATTTATGCTTGAACGTAGTAAAAGACTCAACCTTTGATTGTATCTTCTGGATTTCTCCATTCACATATGGGTATTCATTAATGATCCTTTTGACTATTTTCTCAATGGGCTTCAAAACTATAGGGGCATCAAGATTCCTTTGCACTACTAAGCACATCGTAACCAAAATTGTGACGATAGGGTTGCCATTTTTTAACAACAAATCCAAAAATAGAAAAGTTTATCTTCAATTGCTCAATGGCATGAGATAAAGAAGAGTAGCAATCATGCACACTCCCAAGCTTATCCACAACCAATTTTACTCTATGCTCCAAAAATTTTCTCAAAAATTTCAAAAACTTTCATCTTTGCCTCATTCTTTGTCATTTCATTTTGTTTATTCAAACTTTCAATTTCCTTTTCAAATTTCAATCTTGTTACATTAAATTCTTTAGTAGACATTGTGACATCACTGGTTGTTTGTGGCACATGGGGCTGATAGGGTACAATGTCTTGACCTTGAGAAGAATTCACAGCTTGCAGTTGTTTCTTTAATTTCACATTTTCAAAATACAATTTGTTTACTTCATCATTTAGTACTTTCTGAGTTTTCTCATAATCTGTTAGCCTTTGTTCTAACCTCTTCACAATAGCATGAGTAAACATAACAGTATGAACATTGAGAGCAGCTGCTTCTATTACTGATGTATCTTGTAAAGTCTTTACCACAGCTGTACCCCTCATTTCTTGAACAATATCAAGCAATCTTGGTTTGCTTGTATTCTTCTAAGTAGTCTAGATTGCAAGGGTCTCTGTCTTTGGATTAAAACCACATCCACTTATGCCATCTTCATAATCAAATTCTAAAACAAGTTATGGATCATCCTGACTTCTAACTTGGTCAAGCAAAAATACCTTTTTCAATTCAAGGTCAGGGATGATGAGCATATTACTTTTCAATGCCATTTGTCTTGCCTCCTCTGGAATCACATCAATTTCATCTACTTTCAATTATTTGAAAGTTTGTGTAATGATTTGATCATGTTGTGTTTCATCAGCACCCATTTTATTTATTGCAACTTTTTCATTATAATTTTTCATTTTCATTTTCAGCCAAAAATCCTTAAACTCTAGAGTTTTGATGAAGTCATCATCTTCTATGAACCTCATGGATGCTATAATCCTTTCATCCTCCTCCAACTCTAGTTCATATTGGGTTTGCTCACCCTTCCTAGCCTCAGGCTTATGTGCATTAGTGGGTTGACCAACCAATGGCTGATCAACCTCTTGCTCATCTCCCATGTGCCTCAAGATTTTAGCCACCTCATCAGTATCCCCCACCTCTTCAGTCATTTCATAGGGGACAAGTGGAGATACCTCTTTTCTCCTATGCTTCTTTACTAGTGGTGATCTGGGACCTATGGATCTTGCACTGACATAACATCAGGAGTAGACTCATGAATCTCAATCCCTGCAGGACCTTTTCACTGGGAAGTTTAGTAGCCTTAGGAGGCTGCTTCTTAGATTTACCATAAATACTTTCAAAATTATCAATGATTGCATCAATTCTCTTCAGAGGGTCTTTTTCTTCAACAAAGAATCCAAGAAATAGGGGAGTCTACTTTTTCTTTTAATCTTTAATATTTTTCAAGATATCTGATTTTCCTCTTCCTACTGTATACCTCATCAAAAGTGACAAGATTTCTTATCACGTCCTCATCAAACAAGACCTAATGGGATACAACCATTTAGTCAGAATTGATTGTCTCACAAGATTCATATGACCCTCAGGGTCACAATTCCTCTCAATACCCAATTTCAAAGAATATTTTGCCTTTAAAAAGGCTTGCAAATTTTCAAGAGTGTCAGAGCCAATAGACCAATCACCAAAAATTGTAGCATTAGGTAGAAATGTACCTTCCTTTTGTCTTTTCATTACCTCCTTTTCCATCCACATCATTTGCCACATAAACTCCATGAATACAATTCTATCTGATACAAATTTTGGCAATATGTGAGGTGGCTGGGGGCAACCATACACTCTAATTATAGTATGATCTGACATAAAAAACCAATCAATAAAATTATGATTGTGGCCCTACTCTAGTTTGTGTGCAAGTGGCCTCAACATTACCTTGACTTCCTTAGTCAACCTAGGAAACCAGATACCAAGAGAATTCAATATCTTGACAACAAACAAATCATGAAATACGATGTAGTCACTATTCCGGCAACAAGAATCCCACTTATAATACCAAAACTGAGTCGGCAATCTTTGTCCTTTCTCATCAACCATACTCAAATCCATTTTGCTTGACCATCTCCCTCTATTTTGATACAGAATCAAGTGACACAATAAAGAATAGAATTTTAAATCTAAGGGTTGCTTGTTCTCCTTCACACAGAAGAATCCTTCATGCAATTTTTTCTCAATATGAGATGTAAAATTATATTTAGTGTTCACCTCTGGATGTTGTATTGTCATAGCCATCATCATTAGGCTAGTTGGCATTCTTCCTTGTACATCAATTCCCAAGACTGGGCACAGTGCAAAATAGGTTCTCTTGAAATATACAACAAATTCTTCCATAGGGAAAGGCTCAATAGCATTTGATGGAATCTCAATTTTTTTGTTGTTGGCCCCCCTTCTCATATATATTGCCAATTCATCTCTCCTAAGTGTTTTCCTCAGGCTTGTGTAATCTCATTCAAATCTCTACAATTCTACTTGAGTGAGAGCTTGCTTGTTCAACATAAAACAATCAACAATTGCATTGATGTCTACTGTCACCAATGGCAATCCATTTGGCATTTTGACTATTTTAGTGGCAGGATGGTAAAATTGTCCTAGTGCCCTAATCAATTCCACATCCACAAATACAACGGACACCACCAACTTTGCCAAATCCAATTTCCATGGATTTCCCACTAGTCCCTCGCCATCCCTTTTTGCATAAAATAACCAAAACAAATCCCACCCAGAGATAGGGATTGTAGCATCCTGACACCCTTCTGCTGCATCCATGAACATCTTCTTTGGACCCTTGTCTATGGACCGAGGCAATACTTCTAATAGAGATTGTTGAAGTGGTCTTTTCTTGGGAACTACAGACTTATGACCTTTACTAGTAGACTCAACCTCTTGGGTGCCATGTTTAATGACTTGAATAGGCTAGGGTTTTTTAAAATTCAACTTACTATACCAGTAACTGAAAAACAAAGTGAAAGAGCAAATGAACTTGACATGGCCAATTAATGTAGGTAGACATAGGAATAAAAGAATAGTATTTAAAATTAAAAATAAACCCATTCAAGAATGGATAAGAACAAGATTTGTATCTTTGGTCAGTATCATAGTCAAATTGGGGAACTTTGCAATTAGTAGAGATAGAACAGACTACAACCCCCTACTGTATAACACAAAACCTTAGCCCCAGCCTTTTTTAAAAGAGAAATTTTATATTAACAAAAGATGTAATTACAAGAACCCCCAGTACTAGAAACTAAAAAAACAAAGCAAAATATATGCCAACTTCTAATCAAAGAGTATAGGAATGAACTTACCTGGTCAATTGCAGTTTGCAAAAAACACACTGAGCTGAGTTGCACCTTCTCCAAGTTACGAATTCTATGAAATGAGAAAATGCCAAGAAATCTTCAAATCTTATTCAGCCAAGGAGTTCATCATATCACCATTACTATGGTTTGTGCCACGAGATTGTGAAATCTCAGCATTTAATTCCTTTCTCAAGATTTGACAGCAATTCTTGATAACCGTGACCCTGCATTGAGTGTTCTTGCCATTTATTTCTTTTACCGTGTCGCCACAAGGCTTGCCCAGATAGGCTGTGGGATAGCAGAGGCTTATAGCCACTACACTTCTATTTCATCCTTTACTGCTAGATCGCAAATGCTTAGATTAACCCCTGCGGGACCACGGGAGATTATTACCTGATGTCCATTTGTTTACCGGCCACCCGCAAATGTTATGAATGACTATCGCGGGATAGCAGTGGCTTACAGCCACTACACTTCTATTTCATCCTTTACCACAAGACCACAAATGCTTAGATTGACCCCTGCGGGAAATTATTACCTGATGTCCTTCTATTTACTACCCAACCGTAAATGTTATGAATGACCATTACGGGACGGCGGGGTGAAAACCCATTACATTCTCCTCTTTCCGCTCTACTGGTGGGCCTTGGTTAAAACCCTTGCAGGGATGTGGTAAGTGTTATTACCACAATACCGCCGGTTACTTTTCAAACCTCCGCGGGACTGCGGGAAGAGACTAACACCGCCAAACGTGAGATGAACACCGCCAAGCCGCAAGCGTCAGATGAACCATCCACGAGGGTAGCGGTAGCTTCTTCATATCAACCGCTTCCTACTACCAAGCCACAAACTATTCTTTTATGCTCTGCAGGAATGTGGTATGTGCCATATTTCATTCCTCTTGTTCCCACATAACTACAAAAGATAATCAATTAACCTGCGGGACAACGGTAATAAACAAAAACACTCATATAGTAAAAAATAGTCAAGATTGTTTCACAATGGCCATGATATATATGTATTTATTTAGTTGTGGGGGAATGTTGGGGGGTGACTTATTTAATTAAATAAATGTGGATTTATTTAATTAAGGATGAGACTTTAGAGGAAGGGTTAATATTTAGTTAATGTCAGAAGAACGGTTAGATTATTAATAAAATAGCATGACTTATTAAATTGATATTAGGAGGAATGATCAAAGTGGTTAATTAAATAAATATGATTTATTTAATTAACATTGTAAGAGGAGATGTGGGATATTGCCGATAAGGGCGTGGTTCGGTGGTTAAGTCACTCGGTTGTAGTGGCAGCCACCAGAGTTCAAACCCCCGCTGGGCCAACGAGCTCGCAGGCTTTACGCCTTCGCTAGGCCAACAATCTCATGGGTTTGAAGTGTTCTTGCTAGGGGATGAGGTCCCCCGTGTTGTGGCCTCACTAGTTCATTGCTCCAGGCAAAAGCATTCGTGTGGAGCCAGAGGGCATGTCGTACCAACGTCGCCGGTCACGTTCAAAAGTTTACCAGGTGCATTATCTTTAAAAAAAAAGAGGAGATGTGGGATAGATCTAGTGTGATGTTAGGCCATGGTAATATTTAGGTGTCTACATTTCTAACAATGCATTAGTTTTTGGGTCTATGAATAATGATCACAATTTATCTTTGGTAATTTTTTCCTTCACCATATCATGCGACAATTTTGAGGAACAAAATTGATGACAAATTTCTCTATGGGTTGCCCATGTATTTATTTTCCTTCACTATTAAGATAGATTGAATCAGGAATAGGAGAGCATCAAACAAGGATCAAATTAATGAGTGCAATCATGATTATGTTATGGATTTCAAACTTTGTCAACAAAGATACACTATCAAATTCCTAATGATGATTTTGATACACTATCAAATTCTTAAGTCTAATGCACTTAAATATCACTCTCATCCTTCAAAATTTCAATAGGAAAATTTAGTTTTCAAAAGGGTGAAAATAAGCAAGAAAATCAACAAAATGCTCACCATGTTAATTTACAGTCAACTTCAGATGTTATTTCATCTAATTCCAAGGTGAACTAGTGAGGGAAAATCCTATATTATCTATTAATGTAATTAATAAGATCATAGAATACATAAACCCTAAAGTACCCTAAACCATAAACCTTAAACCCTAGTAAACCTTAAAGTACCCTAAACCTTAACCCCTAAACCTTAACCCCTAAACTATAAACCCTAAAGTACCCTAAATAATGCCCCTAAACCATAAACCCTAAACCCCAGTAAACTCTAAACCCTAAACTTGAGCAATGCTAAACTCATAAACACTAAATAATGCTCCTAAACCCTGATCGCTAACCCCAAGCAACTCTCTATCTCTGTCTCTCTCTCTGACCTATATATTATCTACCAGCTCCTAGCTAGTAATCCTTTTCCTAGCTTTCCTAGTTTTCTTTTTCCTTTCCAATTTCCCTTTAGATCCCACCAATTTTTCCCTATTTTACTATTTTCTACCTCTCCTCTCATCATTCTTCCCATCTAATGAACTTTAGTTTTATCAACTTGTTTCCATTGCATCTAGCTACCAATTTATATCCCCATCCCTCTTTTCATGTCCTAGTTTTCTTGTTTCCATTTGCTTTGTTGATAAGGGAGATAGATAGAGACAAAGACGAAGCGAGAGAGAGAGAGAGAGAGAGAGAGAGAGAGTCCTATAAGTTTTCTTGTTCATTAATTCCTTCATCGATAAGGGAGAGGGAGAATTAATAGAAGGGAGAGATAGGAAGATATAGGAATGATAGGGGGAGAGAGGCAAGAGATAGAGAGATAGGGAGAGATAGCTAGTTAGAGAGAGATAGAGAGGAGATAGATCATAGGGAGAGATAGAGGAGACAGAGGGGAGAGATAGGGAGATATAGAGATGTCTAGAGAGATAGGGAGATAGAGAGAAAGGAAAGATATAGGGAGAGATAGATAGGTATGTGGAGTCGAGAGAGAGGAGATAGATTGGGATAGATAGAGGAGATAGTCGAGCGAGAGATAGGGAGAGAGATTGAGAGGTAGAGGGATGACAGCTAGAGAGAGGGAGATAAGGGAGAGATTATAGGGAGATAGAGGTTTAGGGTTTCTCAAGTTTAGGGTTTAGGGGTTATGGGTTAGGGGTTAGGGATTAGGGGCATTATTTAGGGTTGAGGGATTTAGAGAGAGAGAGAGGGACTTCTTTTGACATGCAACCATAAACCCTAAATAATGCCCCTAAACCCTAACCCCTAAAACATATATAAACCTTAAATAATGCCCCTAACCCATAAACGCTAAACCTGAGAAACCCTAAACCCCTAAATCCTAAACCCTAAACACTAAACCCAAGCAACCCTAAACCTCTATCTCCCTATCTCTCTATCTCTATCGTTCCTCTACCTCTCAATCTCTCTTCCTGTTTCTCTAGCCATGTCCCTCACTCTCCATATATATCCCTATAATATCTTCCAGCTATGTCTCTGACCATGTACCTCACTCTCTATATCTCCTAGCTATTGGTCCTCTCTCTAAACACTAAACCCTAAATAATGCTCCTACACCTTAACCCCTAAACCTGAGAAACCCTAAACCCCTATATATATCCCTATCTCTAATAT